>VXAA01002996.1:145830-183466 GCA_013399115.1 Anseranas semipalmata | reverse complement strand
AAAAAAAAAAAGGTGTTTTCCCAACATAATACTGCCATTTTCCCCACTACCCTGCCAGCAGTACAGAGCTGGCTTTAGTGACTAGAAAACCAAATAATCAATAGCTTAGGGAAAATAAATCAGTAGCAATGTTTTAACCCCAGGTACCCAGTTTACGTTTCAAGGTACTCTCTGCAAGAGAAAACAGCGGGGACTTTTCTTTCAAAAGAAAAGTTGAGACGGGATTTGAAATAAAGCGATCCCTAAAAATTGGAGGAGTCTTAATAGCTGCAAACTGCACAGGCCACAGGGTGGGCTACAAAAGCAGCAACGATCAAGAGCAAAATAGGTGAGATTATATGCTGTCCCATGAACTACAGAATGCACTTGCCAAACAACATTGTACTGAGAATCGCTGGAACAAGCCGAATTAACAGGAAGCACAAGTCTATGTTTCATCCTTCTGAGCAGCTAACAGTCAGCACAATTTTTTTCCTTAGAACAACAGTATAACAGTGAATTTGAGTTTCTCACTTTTCTCAAAATGGTCCTACAAGTCTGCTTTTTTGTGGCGGTGTTGTCAAGTGTCCTGTTCTACTTCCCAAACAAGATCAGACTACAGGTTGGAGATGAAATAAAGGATGACAGTTATAAACTGGCTGCCCAGCAACATAACATTATAGTTGTTTTATCTCCTGCTTTCCCTTAAAGAATCTTTGACATGCTGAATCTATCATTAAATGTATATTTAATAGCCAAGAGAGAGAAACTTAGCTTTAGACTTCAAACCAGCTAGATGAAATTAATTCCTCAACTCAGAATGAGAATGCTGCATCTGTTCAAGGGACAGACGTGGCCTCGTGAAATGACATTTAACTTCTGATAGCCCACGAGTAAAGGCCATTGTAAGACACATTTTAGACCACATTTAGAAAAAAAATTACAGAAGGTCAAAACCCAGCTTGAGTGAAGAGAACAGAGAAAAAATGGTTTTGCAAAGGTAGACAGCTACCCTAGATAAAGGGGTAACATTACATACAGCGAATGTGGGACGGGTTTCTTGTTCACATATCGATGCTATCAGTTGTTATATTATAAGATACATATTATAAGATAACTTTCTCCTCCTACAACTAAGTTTGGAATAAGTAAATCTAGACACACTAAGTGCACTGTTTCTTTCCAGCAGGGGATTCTTTTTAATTTTTTTTTCTTTCTAACAAGTCTCTATTTGATTAAAAGATCTTAAGATACTTATTGCTTTCACTTTTCTATGCAGAAAAACTTCTAGAAGTTTCTGGTTCCTACCACCTAATCTCAATCAGTAAGGCCTGAATAAGGCAGTTTTCTCTGCTGTTTGCTTAACATTACTGCATACTGGAAATCAAAGCTATTGTGAAAACAATCGAGTAAGGAGGCCACCAGCCATCAGGTTTGAGCGGGCACAGAAACAAGAGTTACTTGTTTCCGCCACATCAGAGGGCTCAGCACTACATTTATAATCAAACTTCTGATGAGCAAATTTGTCTGCAGGAGCTGAAAATAGAACAAAGTTGCTTAGTGTATACTTAACTTGAATAGTTACAGAAGTCCTGCATAGAAGGGGATTTGTAATTTCTACTAGTTATCAAAGTCAACTGTGCATGCTTTGAATGTTGTAGGTTCTGCAAGATAAAGTATATAATTATTATATTTCTGCTTTATCTTCCTGACCTTGATTATCTGCCAGTATGCAGACAGCCACACAATTTTTGACTGGAGAACAAAATCTGCATGAAGCAAACAGGCAAAGTTGGAGGTGAGTTTGGGGTCACTCCTTCCTCCTCTGCCTTGCATCATTGGCACACAGGGATACTCCACAAACACCAGAACACATCTGCAACATCCAGAAACAAATACTTTGTCTTGTTAGAGTAAGCAACAGTATTCACTGTGAAGAGGATCGTTCAGTTTTATGTATTCTATTTATTTACTTAACAATGTAGATATTGATAGAGGGGCAAATTTAGCAGAGCAATAATCATGACAAGAGGTCAAAAAAGCTTAAGTTGCTTTAACTTAAATGTTAGCAGATATGCCAAAGAATAATGCAATGAAGGTTGCACCAGTTTATGCTGGGGTGAATTTTGTCCTGGGACAGCTAGGCGAGGAATAAATCTCTGGGAGAAAAAAGGTAAGAGAAAAAGAATTGCAGTTACACATTCCTCGATGCCTTATTTTCTAATACTTCTTTCTAATACCTTCTTTCTTTTGAGAGTGAACTTCACAATAAATTCTGTATACCTTTACAATACCAGACCTGTGGTAATTTTCCACTGTTTTTCATCCAATGCACATGGATGGCATAATTTACACCACTAACTTTACTTTAGTTCAGACCATATCTAGCACCAGATCCCAGGGCACCTTACAACTTCTATAAAAACAAAAATACTTTGAAAATATTCTTCATGAGTGAAGCAGGAAACATCACTCCAGTTACATCACAGAGCGCTCACTCATATTGGCAACAGACATGTAAAACAGCAAAACTGAACTAAAATTGTAGGCTTTACATGGGGATTATTGTTGCCTCTTTTTTTAAAAATCACTAAAATAGTGGAAGAAAGGGATACAGTAGCTGTCACATACTTGGATATCAAATTATTTAATAGTGATAACTCATCTAAAAAAAATGAAAATGCCTTGGGTAGAAGCACTGTCATGCAAATTAAAAATTAGCTAAATGACTGCAAATAAAAGGTAATGAAACATGGCAATGCAAAAGGAGGTGTCTAAAGAAGTACTAAAGGGCTGGGTTTTTATTTTTTTATTTTTTATTCATAGTCTCAAAGGGAAAATAAACAACTTGATAACATATTATGAAAACACTAGAAGATGGGGAGGTAGAAATACTGGTCAAAACGTGAAAATGATCCATTACATAAGTCTCCAGAGAATTAGAAATGCATAGGAAAAAATCCATTTGGAAAAATTCAAGGGAAACATCATTTAAGTAGAGCTAGTGAGTGAGTAGTCTGGGAAACAATAATCCTGAACATATGTAAAATTTTCTTTTAAAGTGATGACAAAACATAGACATGACAACTGTGTGCAAACATGTTAAGAATATAAATATTGAGGACGGAGAGAAGTCATCTCAGGTACATGAAAGCAGTACAGACGAGAACCAAAGAAGTCTTAAAAACAAAATTTGGAGGGGTGATTCAGAATAAATTTGTTTCTAGCATTTGATGCACTTGGCTGCAGAATATTTCTCAAAAAGCAGTGCCCATTCACAAGCCATTCAGAATGAATACTTAAAATGTCCATGGACAAAACTTTTGAGAATATACAGTACAGAACAATACCTCTCTGCAGGGGAGATGGAAAGACTGAATGGAGAAATAGAAATGGAAATAAAGATCTCATTAAATAAAGACATTATTCTAGTTTCAAAAGAATGGACAGAACTGGTGCTACTCCTGAAAACTGACCAGGAGGAAGCACAACAGGTTTTTATTTACGCAGTTTGCTATGCAGTTACACTCAATTTCTATAATACGTGGACGGCAGCAGGAGACAGCAGCCATAGGATGTGGAGCCTTTTGCTACAGGCGCAACAAATTCTACTGTCCATTACTGCAGTGAAATTAGTGGAACTGGACAGGTTTGGCTTAAGAATATCGTGCCTTTCTACATCCTGTTAAAAGTAAGTACAAAACAAGATGCTGGACTTCCATTATGTTAAGACCCCAAATACTTAATCCGTGCTGCTGCTCTCTCACCATGCACAGCATCTAACAAGATAAGAATATCTTCCCTCACTTCTCTTATGGAGCAGTTTGTGGCTAATGCCTGGTGCAAATAGATGAGCGCTGCTGTGGCAGTAAAAATGCCAAAGTGATTCTAGTACAGAACTGCCGAAAGGCAGCACATTCATGACCAGTAATGCAGCACATGCCCTGCTTACAATTTGAAAATTAAACAAGCAACATTAAGAGGTTTTCTTTTCTATAGCATCAAAACTTCCACACATTTGTATTTGTTCTCATTGTGTTGAACAATCTGATTCTGGGGAAAGTCACATGAGCACCTCATATAGCTAGTTCTACCTGCACAAAGAAAGGCATTCAAAAGTATTCACTTAAAAAGAACACATCTGATATAAAGATAGCATTCATTATTAACAGCTTTCAACATAAAAGTTGCTTTTTCCTTCTGTAAAAAGCTCTTTAGCATATTAAATAAATATTTTTAATTTGTACATATGGCAACAGTATTATCAGATAATGAAGATATACATATGTAGACTGAAATAAAGAAGATAAGAGTTCTAGCAATAAAGATATACTTAAGAGGAAAAATCGACAAAAACGTTAATTGGCAAGGACAGAAGAAACATGCTAAAGCTTTGCATTATCTGGGCATAGGGAACGGTTAATAGTCAATCGTGGTCAAGAATCTATTTCACTCTAGACTTTTGATATTATTTTTACATATACGTACCATCATAAAGGGTGAACTATGCCTTTGTTCTATAACCCGTCAGGGGAATAGGCAGATGTAACGTACCTCTCCATCTCTGTGAAGGCTGCTTGCAACAGAGCTGGGGTTGGTATTTGTGGGTCTGTTGTCTTCTCACGCATTAAAAAGCACAGTTAGTTGCACACTACTAGCAGTATAAATTATTTTGTTAAAGAATGAGAGAAAATATAGCTTGTGGTCTGCTTCTGGATAACACAACCAGTCATTCACTACAGACTTACTCAATTATTCACTACAGATTCACTCAATTCTCATCCAAAGACATTGTCCTGTTAATGGATACCAGGAAAGGTAATTCACCTACCATTCTGTAATGATACTTGGATTAACAGTATGGATGCCCATGTAATATCAACTCCTTACAGAATTCCTATGGTAGTAAAATCTGTATTCCTACCTTTCCTACGGCTTGTAGTATTTCCGGAATTTCCCATGCCTTGCAGCATTAGATAATGTGAGAGTACAAAGCTGACAATAATTTATCCAAGTATCAATAGTTGTGGGCTGACTGGTAGCATGCATCATTATCTGAAGTAATATCAAAACAATTCTTCAGAAAGTTTAAAAGGCAGAAAAATCCTCCTCCTGTTGTTGAAACAGGAAAAGTCTGTCTCAGAATAAAATCAGAGTACATTTTGTTTATGAGATCAGATGGAAATAACACACTCTATAAGGAAATTCCATATGGCAGATGTACGTAAACACAAACTGCAAAAACAGAGTTTTGTTGTGAACTTCTGCTGTAATCTCAAAGTAATCTTCTGACCATATCGCAGCAACAGCATAGGTAAATGCTCCAGCTATTACTTGCTCAGATTGAAGTGTAGCTCTTCTTTGAGAAAAGCATTATGTAAAATGGCACCTTCTTAGTAATCAAATCTACTATACCCTCAGTGTATTCAGACATATCTACTTACTTGTCTACACTTTTACTACATTTTACTCCTTTTAGCTCTGCAGAGTCACTGTACTATGAAATACTAAGCAGTGGTATAATTCTCACCAATGGTGCAAGAATTATCACCTAGCTGCTCGGCAATCCCTGGTTATCTAATACAATCTAAATGTCACAGATAAACCTAAGGAGAAATACCCAGTGAACTCTTCACTGGAGATCAACAGAGCTGGCATTAAATGCTAGCAGGATCAAACGTAACAAATGCAGAAAGAGAAACCACATTCCTAAATGCATGGAAGATAAGCATACCAGAAAATTGCCCGAGAAATAATGGCAGAAAGAAAAAAAGACCTTTGAAAAACGTTCCATGCTTTTAGAGAGGATACAGGCTCGGAGGGTATTGGCAGAAAGGAAGAAGGGAGAAAATAAGCCTGTGCTGAGCTTTTAATCTTCCCTTAATTGTACTGAGAGTCTCCAGCGTTATCCCCAGAGAGAATTAAGCATAAAAGCCTAAGTAACTCAAACAAGTTCCCTTACAACTCAGTCCTTTCAGAACAGCATGATTTCTTTGAAGGACTCACTTTCTCAAAGACCAGGCCATACAAAAATTATATTGCATGGCACATTTTTATTACAAAAATAAAAACAAATTTAAAACAAAACAATGATACTCCACTTGTTTCCACTAACCTGTACTCAGGAATGTCCGAATAGGGTTTGGGGGAAATTAACAGAATAAAGCTTGTCTGAGTATTTTGGAAAATGAAGTGGTTAATACTCCAAGAAAACATTCTGTTGTCAGAAAAGATATTTTTCAAAGGTCAAGAGAGAGGTGGAATGCAAAATTAAATAGAAATTACTCAGGAAATGGTCAGAGGTTAAAATGTAAGCAAGCTTAATTATATCAATAAGTCCTAAGTGCAGGATGGCAAGGTTTAATTTTAAACGCTGATTATGTATCACCCTCAAACAAACAGTATACAAGCCTGGCTTAGAGCTAACTACTGCATCTAAAAGGACAGGAGAATTTTATCAATGTGACTTATAATGAACAAAAGTAAAGTTATGTCAGAAGATATTTAGGGTGCAAACTTCTATTTGGGAGTTTCAGTTTTCTTTTAACTTCATTTGAAATTTAACTGAGAAACTATTTTAAGCAGAGTTCAGGGGAAATGCACACTAGTGGCATTATCTAATCAAGCATGAGATGAAGGAAAAAGGAATAGAGCTTTCAGCATCACACCATGCCGATGGTATGAATTCACACATTGTGATAAACCACTGATTTCAACAACAGCCTGAAACAGAAATATTAAATAAAAACCTGAATTCTGTGAACATCCACTTCAATACAGAGTATAAAAATACAGGGAGTATATGCACTAGAGGGTCACCATGTCTTATTATGTGCTGTTCTTGAATATTTATGGCATAAACAACCACTCACCAAAATAAATAAATAGATAGATAGATAGATAGATGTCCATGAACAGGTTGTTCCATAAATCCTCATGAGATTTAAACATTTAAGAGGACCTGCAAGCCCCTCAGGGCATGTTTCAGGCCTGATACTTTCACATTGCTAGTGAACAGATTTCTACAAATTTTGTAGCTCACAGAACTAATGGAATTACAGCACACACATTAACCCTGTGAACTGTAAGTGCTTGGGTTCCAGTGCTCAGATTGAAACAAGGACTAATTCAAGAGCAGACACATGGATTTTATTATTATTATTATTTAATAAATCTCTTTCTCTTCTTGGTATCTGGGACTGGCCATAACCAGCACAGATGACAGGCTAGATCCTGTAATTCTTATTTTCTGCCAAAGGAGATATTCCGCTTTCAGTTCATAGTATTTTATATTTTCATTTTTAAGTGTACCTCTGGGATGTCTAGAGTTTGTAAGCCTTTGATACAACTCACCTCAGTACAACTATTGGGTTGACCATTTTGTTAAGCACCCCTGAACTACTAAGCCACAAAATCATCTGAGCAATGCCAGGCTCATGCTCTCATGTCACATCAGCTATGTCAGTGGATAGAAACTATCACAGAAGGGAAGAGGGTAAAGAGGGTTTAAACCTAGTGCCAGCAGCCTGTGCTGCATACTATACAAGGAGAAGAAAGAAATTAGTAATTACTTGGGTAGAAATCCCAAAACACTCATTGACTTCAGGAAGGTAGGATTTCACCATGGATTAAAAGAGGGGAGGAACCAGACTAAGGGAGAGGGCAAATGCTGAACCTTACAGCTCCGATTATGACCAGGAAAAGGAAGGACATCTATTAGAAGTGTTCTAAGGCAAGCATAGGTCGGTTTCTTTTTGAGCCCATTTATTAATCCATATACCTAATAAATTGATTTCTTCTGGTCTGGGTTATAGCTTGTTTTGAGTTTTAAGGTGTTGAATACTCATTCAAGCGAGTGCTTCCTGAAGGAAGGAGGAATTCACATTGTGCTAAGTGAGTCTTAGAGGTCACATTGTTCTTGCTACATGGGTGAACACTTTTACAATATTTTCACAAAATATTTTAACTAAACTAGACTGTCAGAAAGAATAAAATATAATTGTCTTGCTTCCAATGTGTGCTAATCTACAAAAGGTTTTCTGCTTCCACAGATCTTATTATCAAAGATCCTTTTTTTATTATTATTTTTTAAATGCCAGCAGGCTTAAGCTAATGGATTTTTAAAACATCAATGTTAAAACATATCCATTGATCTAATAAATGGTATCACATTATTTGCCTTACCCATTATATAGCACAAGCAGAAAGCACCCATTGAAATGCAGCGTGCAAGCATGCATTCTAGAGAAATGCCTTGGAGGAAAACACAACCATATCCATTGCTGTAAAGCAACAAACAACAAAAACTCCTTGCTAAAAGCAAGCTTCTAAGGGATTGCTATTTTTCTCAAGAACCTGGCGGACCCAAATAGCCTCATGATAGATAATCATTATCTTCTTGTGTAAGGAAGAAAAAGCAGGGCTCATCTGAAAAGAAATGAAGGACTGAGATACAACTGACCAGAAGATCAGAAAGGGTCAACCTCCAAAACCACCTCATCCACATCATCCTCACAGCTGAGTAAAGGAACAGATGGTGTCAAATCCAAAAGTTTAGAAGTGTAATCAAAGACTTGCGCAGTTGATCATTTTGGTATCCATTCTAAAGGCAAAAAAGGACCCTGCCAACGACCAGCGCAGCTAAAACCAAAGCTCCAGATAATTTGACACAGAAGTTTGACAAGTTGAAGATGAATTTAATGTAGTAATATAGACACACAACATAGAGAGATAGTAGATTACACACACACACACACACCAACATACAAAGACACAACTCTGTTACACATTTTTTCTGACAGATAAGAATGAGACATTTGATAGTTAAAATGTATATTGGAAAAAAAAGAAAAAAAACTACTTTATAAGCTTCAAATCTTCTGATTCTTCTGAAAGATATTTTACCTTATAAAAATGAACTAATGAAAGTCCAGAAGTTTGCTCCCTGAAATAATATTCATAGGCTTCCAGTTGTGTTTTGCAGTACACGTTTTTTTCCCTGTTTAGCACATCATGCCTAGAGATACTGCATTTAATAATACAATCTGCTGAGGATGAAAAGCACTTGCTTTGCTAATAAAAACGCTGGTTATAGAAAATGCAAGTTTGGCAGTAAAGCTTCCAAGAAAAAAAATCGCAGCCTCAAAAACATCTGCAGAGTTTAAGTGTATACATTCCAGTTTGTCAGATGCTCTTCTGTAATTTAAATATTTTAGGAATTAATCAAAATAATTTCTTTTCTTGAAAACTGGATGAATCCATATTTTTCAACTCTACCTCTAACCATGATAAAATACGAGAAAACCAATAAAGGCATTATTTAACAGGGAGACTAACATGCTTGCTGGATTTTTCTATTTGTTTTTTTCCTCCAGGAATGAACCTCAAAAAGAGTCAAGCTTTCTGCAATACAATTTAAGACTCTTTGAAGTGCTGAAGCTCACAGGGGCTGTAAATAGGAATAATAATAATATATTTTTACACAGTGTCTGGCATAATCATATTCAACAGGGCCTTCAAGCTGATCGGCTTTACTACAGTGACACAGAATTGCATCTAACAGAAATGCCACACTGGTTAAGGTTAAGAGAAATCAGCTCCACAAAGCCTTAATTCATCTCCTTATGGTAAGCAATGATACAGCCACAAAACATTTCTATTAAAATAGAAATTGGAATAAACTGGGAAGCTGAGGTGCAAACAGATTGTAGGGATGACATGCAAGAACAAGCATCAGGAAAGTTTGTTGCAGAGAGACATGAAGAAGGACCAGACCTTTCCCATCAAATTATTATTATTATGTCTTTTCTGTTGCTTAAGGGGTATCCTGAGTGCCTAACCTTAAATGAAGGACAAGGACAAAGAAAGAGAAACTTGCAAAGTTCAAACTAACCGTATCTCTTGATCCTTTGAAGAAATTGTGCCTCATTGACAATATTGAATACTGTACGTAATTGTCTGCTCTGTTTCAGATAATGTGCTATTATTACAAACTTTTTGGTCATAATGCCATTATTTAGAAAAGAACACATTACAGCAACACTTAACAAAAGATTTGTACACTTCCATCAGTGCTTATCACACCAAGAAAAATCAGGTTACGGAAGTCAAAAAATATAGATTAACTCCTAGTTATGTTTCTCCACTGTCAATGACCAGGAAGGTTACTCTATGAGATACAGTCATAAAAAGCGTTCACAAAAATCTGCATCCTTTATTTTTTTTTTTAAATTAAGTAATTAACATACGCAAATGAAAAAAAGGTGGAAGCCAGTGTTTTCATATGCTGACTAACATTGCTATTCTGACATAAGTCTGACTGATGATAGAATGCCATCCCATATTCATTTAAATCTGCTCTTCCAGACAGACCGTCACTTGTTAATATTTGAAACGTTTGACAAAGGAAAACGAAATAAAAGATCCTAAAAGCTTATTAGAAAGGTAGCCAAAACCAATATAACAACAGTACTAAAGGCCAGGCTCTGCTCCCACTTAGCTCCATGTGTATCTAAGCAGTTGCACTGTATTCACTGGAAATGTGCCCACTTTACACCAGCAGAACCAGGTGTGCAATCCGGCACTTTATCTTGGTATACCAACAACTTGGGAATCTTTCCCTGCTACTCACTTCTGTGTTTTCATCAGTATTAACACAGAAGGTGTGAAGGTGGAATGTTAGTTACTTACAAAGCTTTGCTCACATCTTGCCAATTCTGTGTTTACTGTCATATTCTAAAGCTGGGGGGGGGGAGAGGCCTTTTTATATTCCTCCTCCTTCCATGTGTTAGTCTAGGAAAAAAAATCTGCCTGCCTATCATCACTTCATTTTTCAATGTCTCTCACACTGGCTCTGTTTCTTTGCATACAAATTTGAATTCCTAATCAGCTGAAGATTTGCAGACAGCACAAGGCAACAAATTCCACACACCTGAGTCCTACCACATCTTTCTTCCATGTTGCAATCTGTATCTGATACCATGGAATAGTTCTTCCTTGTTCTGACAAGATGGCTATCTGAGAGGTTGCTGAACACAGTATTCTAGCTATAATCCAAAGGCAGGCTACTACAATTTGATCACTTTTACATTTCTCAAATAAAACCACATTAGGGAGACAAATCATCAGGGTAGAACTTGAGCAGTCAATGGAGAGTGTGACGTGAAGCAGGTAAATACAGCTGAGTGTTCCACAACCACCTCTTCACACTTTTGTGGGTCTCCAAGCACTTCACTATTTTATATCACATGATCATCCACCCTGTAACACTAAATAGTCTTCTTTTTTATTAACTATAATTTTACGTCTCTACTATACTCACCTATGGGAAATCAGTAAATCACTGCAAAGACTTCTGCAACTGATTACCAGACAATAAACTGACAAAGTAGTATACCATAAATCAAGCTGATAGATTCATGTCCAGCCACTGAAACCATCCGATTCTTCCTTTGATTTTTTTTTCCCCTCTTTTCCAGTATTTCATTACTCA
Source organism: Anseranas semipalmata (assembly GCA_013399115.1). Classification (NCBI taxonomy): domain Eukaryota; kingdom Metazoa; phylum Chordata; class Aves; order Anseriformes; family Anseranatidae; genus Anseranas; species Anseranas semipalmata. The sequence goes on along the minus strand of VXAA01002996.1, from coordinate 171,996 downwards.
GATCAAATCTAATCTCTCAGTAAATGAACTGGAAAGAATTTCTGGTATGGAATGCTCCATGGTGAAAAAGTGCATTAGAAGGTACTGACATTTACATGAGATTCCTAGCACTCCTCAAAAATAACCAAGTATTCAGAAATCTAGCAGACGGAGAAGCAAGAACATTCTCCTGTAACAGCGTAACATACATTTTCAGTAGCCTAAGGCAAGGGCAAGGCTGCCTCTCTGAAATGGTGCCTACTGTTACATCGCAAAATACCTACATGCGATTCAGTAACGGACTCCGATAAACAATGTACTTACAGCACAAACAGATAAAAGAAATTAAAAATCCTTCTATGTTCATTTTTATTAATGTATTTTACAGTGTCTTCATAATTCCTACTGCAATAATCCTGACACATAAAATGAGGCATAAGACTACTTTATACCTTGAGATAAGGCAAAAGATTAGATACATCTTCAAAAGACAAACTGGTATTACATGGAAATGCACTGAGAGCCATGGCCTCAATTCTGATGAACATAAACCTTATTCAGAAGTCTCACTGAACACTACTACATTTAAGTAGTATTTCATGCATGTATTTCCTAAAGAGCTTTCCATTGAAGCTATATGTAAAATTTATTCTGTTTTGACAGAGGATCTGTTTTTAAACTAGCTCATTAAAAACTAACATTCACAGTGTCCAGAAAATATAGCAAGAAAGCAGTTTCTCCCAAAGCTACAATTTCAGAGCAGTGAAGTCTGTTGAGGGCTACTGAACTATCATCAGATGGACAAAGGCAGGAAGCAAGTTACACTACTGTTTACCAGACAAGATGTGTAAGTGCTGGTGAATATGAATAAAAATTAAAATATTCGTTCTGACCTTACAGGGGCCAAGACTCCCTCTCTCCAAAGTTACTGCATACCGAAGTAATAGTTGTTCTTCATTTAGTCAAGATCAAATGTTTCTCAAAGCATGTTCAGTAACTTCTAACATAATCTTATTCCACACAAAAGGAAATTGGTTATTTGTGTGTTATCCAAGGAAGGCTGAGTAATTCATTGTGGTAGGAAAGACCTCTAAAAATAAGTCACCTCTCAGCAGATTCACTCCCTTCCTGTCTGGGCTTGAATCAGTTTGCAACTGCATGAAAGGACAGAGCTTGAGGATGAACTACGGAGAACTTCTGTAACAATAACACTGCTCAAATACATTCATTTCTCTCCCACTCTGTTTAAAGGAATCCAACTATTGGAGGGTGGAGTGAGACAGTTACCCATCAGGATGTACGTGACTAAGGATCCTCACGTGTAGTCTTCTGCTTTTATGTTTATTTTTAGATGTATTTTCCCTTGTGGTTTGAAACAGTTTTGGGGCAAGATAGATAGCACCACACTAACTCAGTGATGTTAAAGAGGGAAAGCGAGTTCTTGTCAACACAAACAGTACCTTTTCCTACACATTCATGGTACCATGGAAGTCTTATAATAGTGATGAATAACTTTTTTTAATGGTTGTTATTGCTCCTCAGAGATGAAGACGAGGGACAATTGGTGCACAAAGATGTGGCACCAGTGATTCCCATAACCTCCTAGAGCTTCTTCATCAGGCGACAGCGTTCAGCTGTGTGAAAGCCTAACCACAGATTTTATCACCTCCAATCTGCTCTAGCAGCTGTGGATAGAAAACAAGTCTCCAAGGATGAGTAAGCTAAGTTCAACAGATGTTCCTGAACAGGATGCTACTTAAATGGATACAGTCATTAGAGAAAAGACTGGGCCATTTTAACTGGTAATTGCTGTTATCAGGACGATATTATTTGTTTTGACTGGCATTCCCTGACTGTTAAAGAAGGAGATTGTAGAAAATGTTTCTGTAAAGGGCTCACTGAATATGTGGTTTGTGTATTACAGAAGGCACTTATTATGTTTTTAATAAAGAATATCCTATCTTCTCCTCTGAGTATTTAAACTTAAAAAATTGACAGAAGGAAAGCAATAAAAAAGAAAAGTGCTTAGAAGTAGCAATCTCTTTCTTTCAGATACAGATGTACTGAAATTGTACTCAAAGTAAGAAATCACTACACCTTGCTGTATTTTATACATTAAATGTGTTAATAAGCTACATCTAGTCTGTGAAACATATCAGTGCAATTGTTTCTTAGAGTAACACAGCTAATACAGAAAAAATTACTTTTCTGTTTAACAAAAATGCAGAAAAATCTGTAAATTCATAATACAAAGTTAAAGATTCTGAAAATTCTTTCTAAAGTTACAACAAATTAAAATAAGTCTATCTTTCTCTCTCAAAGTCTAGCTTTAGGATTTATACTAAAAGCTTCATAAGTAGTATGAATGTAGATTTACTCGTCTTACAAAGAACTGCCTAGATTTGTGATAGCAAAAAACATTTGTTGCAAGTGTGACCATCAGTAGGTCTCAATGTTAACAAATTTTTGTATAAGGAATGTAGTTCATAGCTCTTAGTCCCATCGTTTCAGATTATTTGCACAATAACCGAATTTTAATACTGAATAAATGTATACTGGTTAATTTTCCAAGATTATATTCATCACCTACAAATCAAACAGAATTTAAAAAATTGCGGTTTCAGAATTCACATGCACTGTTCTGGTACACCAAAAATCTGTAATCAGCAAACAGTTTTCATTTGTTCTTTCCCTCAAATAAAAGGAAATCTCATGGAACGAAAAGAAACAAACAAAAAAACACCTGTAATCATCTATAAGATGTATTTTTTGCACTTTTATTATTAATCATAAAAATACTACATTCATAAAAGTAGTAACCATTTTAAGAATTACAGCCTTACAGTTCATTTAGGTTGTTCTGTAGTACTGCAGTACTACATAATTTTGGAATTATTCAGCAGTTTCTTTATGAAGAAACCAGTTCTTTCTGGAACTAAATTCTCATTATCCAAGAGCCAAAATGCATATGCGCAAGATTTTAGCTTCTGGCATATCTAGATTGTAATGAGACTGACAACGTTGCCTTGTCCCATTTTTCCCATGGTACCACTGATAATACATATCTGTGGCCCAATCTTGATTCTGGTCAGTTTTCATTAAAAAAAATAAAAATAAAAATCAGAATGGCACTTCACCGTATCAATAAGTGTTTCTGCATGTGGGCTTTGTCAAAGCAATTATATATGAATCTCAGGACAAGGCAAACTGAACAACACAGAATCTATAACATAAAATTTCCCCGAAGAAAATTATTTACTTCTGAGATGGTAATAAGGATACAAACATACTACTGCTACTGCTCTTATTGCTAGTATATTTGGGGGGAATTTTCTTAAATAATTTTCTGTTTTAAATATACTCTGTTTATCATACCTTAGGTGCAGTTACTTAGGCTTTGGGATTAGTAGATTGCAAGGAGACAAATATTACCTTGAAAAGAAAAAAAGTGAATGACTTCATTCTACCTCAGACTAACCAACAAAGCTATTTCTGGTAGGATAATTTTACATTCTCACTAAGTGCACAGGGACAGCATCCCTGAAAGAAACCACACCAAAATACATGAAAAAGTTTACTGGAAAACAAAAAGCAAAGCAGCATCAAAAACTAAACTGTGGTCTGTGACTGACACCTGCAGCTTCTGTGACATGCCCTACTACAAAATTTCTTAAGATCTGAAATACACAAAATGTGTGCTGAAGCTTCCTCTGATAGCTCCCAATACTTTCAACATGTGACCTTTGAAGGAGGATCATCTAAAAATTCAGCAAAAACAGCAAAATTATTTTAAAGACGGGAACTTAACCTCTACTCCCCCAGTATTTCTGATTGGAAACCAACAATCTCTGAATGCTTAGCAGAAACTCATATACGAAACAGAAAGAACTTTTCTTATACTGCTTGAAGGGACTTTAGAGGGAAAAAAATATATATTTATTTTTTTAACTTGAGAAACCTACAATTGGATTTATTATGCTACATTATGAGCTTAGAAAGCACTATCTACATTAAAAATTTCTGACCACTGGCAAACGTAGTGTATGTTAAAGCAGATTAAACAACTTGCATATTTAATCTTGTAATGCCAGGGTGAAAAACTATAATGCATCTTCTGTAGAGATAAAAGTATGAACCGCAGAAAAATATTGCATTGTAAATTTCTTCAAATTTGGTATGAGACTTTACTAGTATTTTATTTTAGCTGTAAATATTGCCAAAAATAAATGTACAAATTATGGCTATGCAACTCACAGAGTAAAATCTGATATTGTCAGAGAACTAGATGGCAAGCATGTTTCATCAAGGCATCCCTCTTTCACAGAGAAGTCATGCTGCAACATTAACTATGCTCACAGCAACATATTTGCAGACAGGTGATACTAGTGCTATTTCCTCAGTCAATGTAGCTAGTTGTGGGTTTGATTTTCTTTCTGGTAGCATTACTTCAGTACTGCTTTAGGACAGCTATTTGGAGTATAATACTTCTTTTTCCTCAGGAAAAGAGAAAGCAAATATACACATACACACACACACACACATATTATATATATATATNACACAGTGTGTGTGTGTGTGTGTGTGTGTGTATATTTATATAGTTAGTGTCAGTAAATCTGCAACTTCAGGACACTGTCCCACCATCTGACAGTTCTATGCAACACCTAAATTTGTGCTGTTGCCATTTCAAACAAGCTGGCAGTGCAAGTGCAGTACAGTGCGGGCCAGGCCAAGAGGGTGCCTTCTAGTCCCCAGAACACTTTTCCAGACAAAAATACAAGCTAAGTGAAGTCCAGTAACTTAGCACAGTAACATCTTAATGGAGTCTTCTCCACATGAATACCAAAGTACACACAGACTATGGGATGAAGAATCTCAGCCGTATGTTCTCCAGAAAGGAAAGCTTTAAGGGAATTCAGATGTTACCAGAACTTAATTTAAGTGATCTTTATCCATCTGTCAATTTTAAACCCCTTAGAGCTGCTGATGAGATAGGAGTAAAGGAGAATAATTTAAAACATCAGAGTATAGTATGGGTAGACTCTCCTTGTAAACGCAGGCAACAAAAGCAAGTTTGAGGGTAAAATAGCAATACCTGCAGTATACAAATAAATTCCACCAGAAATTTCACCTAAGTTATTTCATTAGAAGAAATGAAATGAGAAATTAGAAGAAGTTTGCAAGAAAGCAATCCAGTAGTACGTAATCATGCAGAATATGAATCACTAGAAAGAAGTAAACAGACTGCTTTTTTGTCCAAACTAATTTAAAAGAATTATTCCTTTGTTTAGGCTACAAATGAGTTTATATTTCATTACAAATATTTAAAATATTAAATCATTTTTTTCCTTGCATAAACTGCAAATAGATGTGAATTTACCTCCCAAAGTGCTTTAAAATCCTTCTGCTCAATTCGAAGAAGCTCGCTATATTCTCTGGTAACGATGGTAGCATGGCGAGGAGTGTTATCCAGAATGGACTCTCCAAAAGCAGTTCCTATTCCCAGAGTGCATATTGTTACAGCATCCTTTAATTAAAAATAAAAGGACATGTTAAATATTCCAGGACTTCTTTTAAGAGTCTTTATGTCACATTTGCTAATAGCACTACCTTAATATTCTTTAGCAATTTTCTTTAAAAAAAAATAATAATAATTCAGAGTACCAAAACCAACACAAACAAACAAAAGCCCACAATATGCTGATTAACAGCACAGGAAGCCTCAATGTGGAAGCAAGTGACCATCAGTTGGATTAGACCCATCTGGCTGCTAAGTAGGGAGCACGAGAGTCACCTGCACCTTTGGAAGTTATGACCTCTGTTCATTTATAAAGCCTGCTGTAATGATGAAATCCCTTAGAAATGTCAGAGGTGATCAGAAAATAACTAGCATCAGAAAAGCAATCTTGGAATATAAGTTTCTGCCTTATATAGGCTACCCTCATCAAAAAGAAAATTTGACTGTTATGTTCTCTTAGTAAACTTAATTTTCTATTATAATATCCTCTTGTATTTATAATGCATTTGCTTATTGACTAAAAAAATTAAGTTAATTTCACCTAATTCAGATATTTCAAGGAAACTATTAAACTCCAAAACAACCTGGAATAAGTCTAGAGTAATTGGGATGGTCCCAAGTACTATGCAGTAAAGCCCACTTCAAAAGAGTCTATGTGAACACATGCCATTCATGTGATGGAAAGATGTCTAATTCAAACCCTGTTGGCCAGGAACTCCTCTGTGACAGTTCCAATATAAATTATGAGCTACTGCAGACAATAAATAAGTAAAATAAAAATAAAAAAAGACTGCTAGAAATCAAGTATCTTGCTGAAGCAAGATCTTTAGATACATGTCCTATTTTAGACTTACAAGTTGCTATGCTCCTGAGCACTGGCTTGTAGCTCAAGATTTATTTAAATCTCTTTATAAGCTGGACCTTAACTGACCATCTTCTGAGTAATTTAAAAATAAAAATAGTAATAATATTAAAAATTTAAACAGATGCAAGCTGCAATTTACTAAGGAAATATACATGCACAGAGAAATTCATAAACACATACAAACACATACTAATTTTACTTGACACAACATTAGAAATACAGTTTAGTTTAATTCTAAAATGTAAGATTCATGAAATGGCTACAAAAATAAAAGAAAATTTTGTCATCCCATCCACTCCTTCCTCATGGCTGATAATCCAAGGAGAGATGCAGGAACATATTTCAGCATCATTTTCTGTGTTTAAAATCACTTTGTTTTCCTTTCATGCATCTAATAAGTGGTAATAGGCAAATGTTATTAAGATCAAGTTAGTAGCTTTATAATTGCATTACAAAGACAAATGCCCATAATAGTCCAGTTCCCTGAACCATAGCAAATTGCTTTTGCACAGATATTACCATATAAAACTATGTGTTCAAGAAAACAAAATCAATTATTTTTAGAGAAGATCCAGGAAGAATTTACCAACTGTCAGAAATACACTTTCAAGGAAGGCAAATACGAACAGGCACTATTTGAAAAAAAGACTATTTAGGAATGAGCACCTAAGAAATGGATCTCTCTACAAATAGCCTACAATACAGGCCTTACACTAAAATGGTGCCTTAAAAAAGCTTTGCTTTCAGAACTGAAATACTATATGCGTGCTACTATACTCACAACTGCACTCAAAGGAGCTACAAAGAAAATGTGTCTACTGCTCATGTCAAATTCGATCTCCAGGTCTCCAATATATTATGCTCAACTTTATTTAGAAAGTTCAGACAAAAGATCTCTGTTTCGGGCAGAATAACCGAACAGTCTAGCAGAAAAAGAAACATTTCCATTAGGTGGATTATAAGCAATAATTACATCTTTAAACTTCTTTCTCATTCCCTTCCCCCTTGCTCCCCCAAAGAAACTCTCTAGAAACTCTTCACTTTTTTGATCCTTTACAACCTTAAAGAATATATTTTAAAAAACAGAATAGAGAAGTGAGAAGGAAAGGTGTTGGTTAAGGAACCATTTTTTAAGAGAACATTTGACAAGACAGCTGTTCAGCCTTAGAAATAAATTAACATTGTGGGGAGTTAGGTCAAGGAGATGGAATGGTCCTACCTATCCAGGTTTCTATCGAATGAAAGTTTTTCTTTTTTTTTTTTTTCTCCCCAGCCATCATTGCTCTTCATAGAGATGCAGTTTCTCAGCCAGCTAAGGAGCAAGCCCATCTACCTTCTTCAAGACTTCAGAGCCCTATCTTCTCTCTGCCCTCAATTTATACATCTCCAGCCTCCTAGGAAATCAGGTGTGCATTTCCTATTATGCCTGTTAACCTTACACTCAAGAATCTCCTGCTGTTCAATGTAGACTTAAGGAGGATTGCTGGCAGCTCAAAACTCAGTTTGCTGTTCCCCTCTGCTATCCCAGAAGCAGCAGGGGGTTCTAGCTGCTGGTAACCAGCTAAAATTCACACAGCTATTTAAAAGGCAGTATTAAAGACTTAAAAAGATGAGATTGTTTCCATTGCTATGTGTCCTCTGAAAACACTATAAAAATGGTAGCATTCAAATCATAGACTGTTTGTGCATTCAGTTTCACTGTCACTGGCAGAGGAGGCACATGCAGTGAAAGTTGTTAACCTCCCCCCCCATCAATCTAAAACATTATTGAATTTCTCAGAGCAAACTATGGATAAGAATCAGAAATTCAAGGTTCTGCACTATTTCCTCCCCCACCATAAGACACATCTCTGCATGACCCTCCCTGACTTGTGTGCCACTTGTTTTGAAGCTGGCACACAGAATTTTTGTACTCTGTGTGAACAAAGTCATGGTGTCAGAGAGAAACAAAGAAAATAAGAAAAATTGACCAGTGTTAGGAAGAAAAAGATTGGGTATTTTACTTTAAAATTTAAGTTTAACCAATATTTTGAATTTATAAGGGAGTTGATGAATCTGGTTTATTTTTAATTTCATCATTTTCCCATACTTTGTACCTTTATCTGACCTCTGCACCTGTGTCCCTCCAGGACTTCATACCACCTCCATGTTTAACTGGAAATCTGCAAAAGCCAGCACTTTGGAAATTTGTATATTATTACTTTGACACACCTCAGCTTGTCCTCAGCAAAAGTTTCCTTTCACAACAGAGAAACCAAAGGATACATGTGGAAGTAAATTATCTCTTCTATGAAGTGATTTTCTTGCTCCATTACCTCCACTGGAATATGTTTCAGTCATCATTCAGAAAGGAAATCCTTATCAAACTACTTTTAAAGATAACACAGCAATATCCTTCCACACTAGAATTGCAGTTTGACAATATATGTTAGGCCATCCTCTTTACAAAAGAGGAGGTGATTTGATTAAAGGATACATTACAATCATAGAAAGACTGTGAACAAGTTCTCTTCTGGTTCCTAATTAAAATATTTGCAGATCAGATTAACTATACTGGAATAACATATTAATTATTTCCATACATTCCCATCTAATTCCATAAAAGGTACCTGCAATATCTTGGCCTTTTTCCTGAGGTATCTGGCAGACAGAAGTGAAATGACTTTTCTATATTAACTTTACATAAGCTAAGTTCAAAATCAAAATTAGTATAATCACGACGCTGTGGAGGTCAGCACAAGCTAACACACCCTGAGTACATTTGTCCCGCTCATCTCTGTGTTACAGTTGGTAGAGCAGTTCTCATGCTCAAAACAAGTAATTTAAGGCTAGCTTGAGCGTATTCACACTACACTACAGACTACAGTACAAACCTATGTCTCAGCTTCACACAGGCTGTCCCTGAAATACATAATGGCAATGTTACATTTACATTCAGAAAGCACTACTGCAAGGACTGTCCTGTTTAAATCCCTTCTCCTGTTTCCACTTCATCTTATCACATACCTCCTTTATCCTCAGCTTCAGACATCCAGGAAATTCTTTCCTTTCTTACATGGACATCTGTATTTCTTTCTTCATGGTCATTTTTTCCAGCAGCACCACTAACTTGTTTGGCTTTTGATCCTCAGTCCTCTGCGTTTTCCTACAACTGACAGTGCTGTACCACCCAAGCACCCACAGCTCCTCCTTTAAAGCTTTACTAAAAAAGGCTAATTGCTTGCAAAGCCAATGCCCCGTTTTAAAAATCTGATCAACTTAAAAAAAAAAAAAAAAACTCCACCAAATACAGATAAATTAGCAATGGCCCCCAACACACACCGTGATTCAGCAGGCAGACTACAAAATAAATTGCTATTTGGTATTTCTCTTTCTTCTTTTCATTCCTTCCCATTTTATCAGACAGGAATATAAATCTTAATCATTTGGGGTAAAAGGCTCTGAATCTAATCCAGTGAAACACAATGCTGCAGAGTCTGGCAAAGATGTCACCCTGATACTTTTGTCATGCATTTATTCCCAGCTTTATACTGAGACATTACTAACAGTCATCTGTCAGAACCTGTTCATTTTCAAAACAGAGCTGAGAAACTAAACACAGGTAAGGCAGTTGTCAGCATTTTTAAGACAACAAACTAGGAATATCTCAAAAAGGAACTTTTATTACTATGTATCTTGGTTGTAACAATGGGTAGATAACAGTGCCAAATAAAAAATAAACTCAGAATCTTTTCATAACTGAGGGTAAAGACCTCTTTCTAAACAGAAATGGGCTGCTAATTCTGTTTATTTTAAAGGGTACTTACTAAATCCTTATGTAACTTTAAATCCTTATGTAACTTTTAAGTACAATATTTGTTGGGGTATTTCTTACAAACAAGTTGAGGCAAGACCAAACAGTTCATTACACTCACCTCTGCAACTCATAGTGTGACATTACCTTGAAAAAAACCAAACCCATGACCTCTTCAGTCTCTTCTTGACTGTTGAACAGCCAAAAATTCATAAATAATTTGTACAGAAAGCAGACCAGCCACCACTCGGGATGTACTGGATGGGTAATCCTGTCAGATCTCTGTGTTGTAATTGTGTTGTCTCATTTCAATGGCAAATGAAATTATTGTCATGATCATCACCAGCTAGCATATTTTACTGCCTCAGTGGAACAGGACTAACAGTAAAAAAGAAATCTGCTCTGGTCAAACTCTTTAAAACAGTTATATAGTAAATAGTTCAATATGATTTTCAAACTAGACATTTCAGTGCCTGTACTCAGTTTGTTCTATATTCTAACACTGCCCTCTTGTGACATAATGCAGTTTTGCCATCAGTCAAAAAGGGTTTTTCCAAACCAAGATGAAAGTGAGGGTTTATCTATGAGATGCTAAATATGTATGTTTATTATAACATTTTAATCAGTACATGGAAAATTCCTCCTATTATAATAGAAAATCATAGGTAATGTTAACATTTCTGTTCATATGAATTTTCAACTTGGTCCTCATCAGTATTGCTAACATTTTCTGTAAATAATCACAGTACCTGCATGAGTAAGCTAATGTGCAGCAAGAACTTGTATGAATTTATACTTCACTAGCTACACTGAAGTCTTGATCCATTAGTACACTTAGATCTAATTTCCAGTGCAAGACATGTAACTATATGCCTCTGCAAGAGCAAAGGCCATCAAGACTCTTAGCACAAAGTGCACAATACTTTACTGTACTTTCAGTGGAAGAAAGCAATCAAGCTCCAAACGTGACTGCATAAAGAATTAGTACATAATAGCTGTTATATAACACATTTATTCCCTGGCTCATTGAAATGCAAGTTCCCTAAGTAGACAGACAAACACCTAGCAAAAGAGGGACTAATATTATATTTTTAATCAAGAGAATTGATTTACTATATTTACATTAAAACTATACTCATCATCATACAATCACAGGATAATTCAAGGTGCAGGAAAACTTAAGAGGTTGTCTACTACAACCTCCTGCACAAGGACAAGAGCCAAACCTATGGATTCAGGGTGCACCACAGTTTCTTGGTTCTAGACATAAAAATCAGGGAATCTCTGGAGTGTCTCAGTCACCTCTATGGATGCAGACCAACATGAGCAAAGTGAGCAATGATATCATTAGCAGATGAATTCCATTCAAATATTAAGAATTCTTTTTCATTAGCATTAGTGCCACTTATGGTACAATAGTAAAAGCAGAGCAATTAATCATTACCAAGATTTGGCAAAGGAAGTTTTGGCTCCTGGGAGCTGTTACTGGAAAACGTGCTCCAGGATAGGTTGCAAGCATCCCTACATCTTGAGCACTGGTCATCTGTTCCTAGCTGGGAGCACAATGCAGCAAGTCAGTCTGTCAGCGCTGTGCCTTTGGAGCTACACTGTACTTTCTTCATCTTCTGGGTTTGCACTAAGCACAGCAGGAAGGAAGTGCTAGTAAGTATTTCAAGCTCAAGAAGGGCTAGCACCATCCCAACAAGGAAGATAAGGCAAGACTGGAATAGGACACCCAGGAGCTAAAATCAGGACAAGGAGCAGGAGAGCAAGGAACAACAGGAAGGACATGGTATAAACACCAAACTGGAGCAAAACCAGAGAAAACACTGGCCTCAGATATTATTTCAGAGTCCCCACCCACCAAACCTCTCCAGCAAGAGAATGGTAAATGCATGAGCTGCTGTCCTTGTGGCAGTGAGGCTGTATCCTATGGCAACTAGACAGTGGTAAGAATTCAGTGCATTGTTCCTGTGAAAAGGAAACACACGGTTTAGAAATTACTGTACAATATAATTTCTATAACTAGAACTACATGAACTGTAGTTCTGTAGTTTCCCGTTGGCAGGAAAATGCAGTGAACCTGAATGAGCAGAAAAAAATATTTACATTTCTTAAGAGGCTGAACTGTTCAATCCTCCATCTAATGGAACAAATCAACTCAGAACAGATTCTTTAAAACCACATTCAGGATGCTTATGTGGATATATTTATGTCTGATTCAGTAAAGAGATTAGGACCTTAACAACGGTGCAGCGCCATCTTTTGGCAAACACCAGAAAATATTCCTGATTGCTTTAGGCTTGCATAGAAAAGAGTCTCTTAAAATCCCTGTACTGTCCCAAATTGTGACAATACCAATGACAACCAGGCCATGCTGAGAATTGCTCGAATTAGGCTACTCTCTACTAGTCTGTATTTGGTATAGTGAAGAGGTTGCTAAAAATAATGATAAGAAATAAATTCCTTTTGTATCCATCATTTTACTGCAAGAAGTAGAAAGACCCAGTGCTCACCCACTGCCCTGACTTGCATTCTGACCCAAATTCACTGGTAATGCTATGCTCAATGAAGTGGAAACTCCAGTTTCTGCCAATCTGCCATGAGCAAGAAACCTTCCCCTGACAGCTGAACTTTGGGCAAAGAATTACGACACACACACGTGCATGCTATATTCAAGGAGGTAGTATTACACCTCAGGTGCCGGGTAGCTATACCACTAATGTGAAGGCACGATGGGTCACGTATCAGAGGTACATGAGGAAACAATCCCAGATCTCAAACACAGGAGCAGGGTATGGGTCATGGTGCTTTCCCAGAAGACAGCTCCCAGCACTAAGTGTGAGACTCGTAAGCGTGACATTAGACAACATGGGATGGAGACTAAAGTGAGGCAAGGGAGGAGCCTAAAGTTTTCTTACACTGGAAGTTACCTTGGAAAAGCCCCACCTGCTTCACCAAAACATTTTTGAGCAGAACCAACACAGGTAAATTCTTGTGCCGTGGCATCTTACAGCCCTCATTAACCAGAGCTGTGTAGCTCAAGAAAGCTAGTCTTTGCCTGCAGAAGTGTTTCCCATGGTTTATAAGCCCCTGCTGAGCTCCAAATCCTGTGGAAACTATGTCAGGGACCACCACCTGTCCAAGAGCTCCCTGAACAGCTGAGAGGAGATATCTTGCCGCTGGGAGAAGCAACGACTCCTGAGTCAGCCTGATCCAATGGTGCTTGCAAAAATAAATGGGGGACAGTAGTCACCACTGAGTTCCCACAGACACCTTTCATATGGCTGTTTTCTCAAAAAAAAATTATTTTCATTACTTCATCCAAAGCTAAAAATAGTGATGTGTCACATCAGGCTTCTTGGAAAGAAGCACGCACACACGTTTACGTGTACACATCCTCATTCTGCAGCTACACTGATCAAACCCCCTCCAATCAAAACAGGGCTAAACTCTGTATATAATGACTCACATTACATTCTGGTATATAATAATTTAATATAGATATAATTCAGGTAATTTAATAGCTTCATTATTCTCATCCTTTTATTCGTATTTATTCAAAACTCCAAATTTTGTAATCCAGGAGTGCCAGGATATTGAGTAATCACTTGCAATTATTTGGTATTTCACTTGTTCTTCTATTTCTTCACACTGAATAGGTATTATCTCCAGGTCTAACACGGCAGCAGCTCCAGTACTCTATTATCACTATCATACCTTCCCCTTCTTTCAGCAGAGGCTGCAGTATGCTGTTAGCAGACTGCACTATTGGTGGGTTTGGTTTGAACTTTTAGAACCAGGACCGAATTAAAATGTTTCCAGGGAATCAATTAACAATTCACAGATCTGTAGCTTAACTTCATACAGCACTATGAGAAAAGACCATGAGTTCTGTTTTATATTCACATGTAGACCCCTTTTCAGAGCATTACATTCCAGTTTTCTTGAAATCAATGGCATGATTTGCCTCCACAGACAAAGGACAGCTAAGGCTAAAGGACAGGCAGAGAAACAAAATAATCTGTACAATAAATCTGTACAATACATCTCATTGTTATCTACCTTGACATAAGTCCTAAGCTTTCGTTGTACTACTGACTGGATAGTTTTAATGAACAATTTACTTTACCAGGTGGTTGCTTGTATCGGAAACCTTCACATCCAGTGATCCTGTCAGAACAGCATACCAGTTTGTTCCAATATCACCCTGACGGAATACTGCAAAGATGAAATATTGTAAATAAGAGGTACCTCTTTAAGTTTAGCAACGTTAACAAACATTTTCCCACATATTACCATACTTCTGTAGTCACAGCTGGCAGTATAGAATTTGTCATATCAGACTATTTACTTGTCCAATAATATTTCCAGCGACACTGGAAAGTATACATTTTAGTAAACTATCAAGAGACTACTGAACAAGTGAAAGCACATAGAACTGCTTCGCTCTTTCCCAGTTTGCTTCTCTTTTACTGCTACTTAGTTAATGAACACCAAAAAAAAAAAAAAAGACTTTCTGAACAATGTACCTTTGAAATTTAGAATTTTGGAATGCCGATACAGCTCCCACTGCCTTCAGTAAGAGTTCTGGCTGAGAAACAACTACAGTTGTTTGATGTTCAGCTGTTCCAACGGTGTGATTACATAGTATCAGAATTCCTATTACTGTAAGCAAACCCCACTGCTGTGTACCTCAGATTTACCTGAGGGGTCTCAGAGACTTTATGAAATATCACTTACATCAGGTCTCTGTCAGCTATTCCCCCGGTACAACTCCAGGAACTCGCACATTCCCATCACAGAACCACCACTTATTTCCACCTCAGCTTCACAGACCAAGCACAGCTGTCCAGCTTCATCTGGTACATGGGCTGCCAGAGCAGGCACAGAGCTGCTGCACCCCACAGCAACATGCAGCTCTGCAAATGTGTTGTGTTATCCAGAGTGACTGCAAACCATACACAATTAGCAATATGCCTCAGTGATACACTTTTGTCCCTGACATCACAAAGTATCTACACAGCAGATCAATAATACATTTACAGGGGAAGAATGAGGCTTAAGTGCAATGACTGCTTCTAATCTTTCAACAAAACAGTGGCAGAGTCCTAAATCCAATAATGTGGGCCTTGTTACCATAGATTTACCACATATTATATTTGTAGAGCAAGCAGCACTTTAGTCCTGCCTTCCCCCATGACTAAGACTGTAAACGTTTTTATGGCCATTCCACTGATTGTGCTCTCTTAACAGTCTCCTAGAGACAATCCCAGCCTGAATCCCAACTTTATCTACATAAAACAAATCACCACATGAAGCTCTCTTACATGTGATTCCTTTTTCCAGATTTTCATAATATCCGCAGAGACATATCTGCTGGAGAAGGTTTGGATGAAATTTCTCAAAAGCTTTCACTTCTTTCAGTCGTGTGAATATTATATCTACATCTTCACTGGAACGTTCCAAAGGTCTGCAAGAAAACAAAGGACAAGTTCCCAACAGCTTTATCAGAGAAACATACCCACCTGCATGTACCAAACTCACAAATGTTGGCATTAGAAGTCACACCATAATATAAACCAATTAAAAATCATTTCATAGGTACACAATGAAACCCTTCCAAGACATCCTACTGTCAATTATCAACTTGAGCATGATCACTATTATTTCAACACAGAAGCCCCACTGAGCACCAAAGTCATGCTGCAGCAAAAACTGTAAAAGAATATATGATGGTACAGTCTACACCCTAATGAGCTTAGAATGATATATAGTTTTAAGTTTGTAAGGGAACACAGATAAACAGAGGTACAAACATATAAGACGCCTCTGAAACTGGTGCCCAAAATATAGGTTTTCTATCTGGCTAAAGGAAAAGTATTAGATATCACCAGTAGTTCCTATATCCACCCCTCTCTTCTACATTTTACTGGATACAAACTAACTTGAGCGCAAGAACAATTTTAGTAAGAACATTCTCTTTCACACAGTTTGTCTCATAATGTTGGACAAATTAAATATGCAAGCAAGAATCTTAACTCTTCATTGATAAAGTTAAAGAAAAAAACTAAAAAGGAAAAAGGAAAAAAAAAAGGAAAACCTAAAAAGATTGGGAAGGTTGATGTATTGTAGTGAACTGAATAAAAGCAAGCATATCTGAATTCAATAAAGGAGTAGTTCAACATGAAATTTATATCCCATTTTCCTTACTTCACACCAAAAAAAAAAGTTCTTGGATTGAAAAAAGAGCAAAATATTTAAAACCTATGACAGGAACCCCTTAAAAAAAAAAAAAATCAACAAACATAAAATTGTGGAACTCCCTCCAACAAGGTAGCATGTGGACCAGCAGTTCAGCAGTTTCAGAAAACTACTACATACTTATGAATCTAAAGTGAATTAGCTCCATACCCTATTTTAAATGCGATTATCCAATGCTATAAATCAGCAGGTAAGCCAACCACTAACAGACAGCATTAGGAAGAATCTTTCATAATGGACCTACCACCATGTACGGAAAGAATCACAGAACATTCTTAGACCATATTGGAAACTCAGGTGCTGAAATCATTTATGTATAAATGGGTACCAGAAAGATGAAACATCTGTCAGTGATCACTGGGCCTATCATTCACTCAATAGCTGCTAGTTAGTTTAACTGACAAAAATATTTGTTTATCCAGTGGACAAGTTCTTCTAAATCAACAGAAATCTGGTAACATACATAAGAACAAAGCCTAAGTTAACCTATACATGATCTTTATCATCTTATTGTTACACCCACAGTCTAAGCACTCCTTTCAACAGGAGATTTTAGTGACTCCTTTTCGGAATTGAAGACTTTAAGAATCCAAATCTTTGTCTCATGGAACAATCCCAAATCCTATCCACATTGAGTCTCTGGCTCTCACCTTTCTCATTAGATTAAGTCTAGGAGGTATTAAATCTCTACCCTCATTTATACTCCAATTTACCCTTATTAACTACAGATGTGAATAATAACTGGTGTTGCTTCTACGGTTGCTTCTACATCACTGTGATATCCTCTTACCACTTCAAACCACAACCAACTACAACAGCCGCTTTTTGAAATCTCTCAAGCAAGATTTTCACCCATACCTTTTTTTTAAACTGTGCGCTAGCTGACAGGCACTAATAAGCATAATTCTCTTGTCAAAACCCTTTTAAGAAGATTAGAAGGTGCAGCTTGCAAACAGATTTAAAACCCATTTATACAAGATCCCTACCCAAATACAGTAGCACTTGGAACACTAGCTCCCTTAATTTATGGACTCTTAAAATTAATAGCAAAACCTGACAAGGAAAGAAAAGGAGAGCATTTTCAGAACTTCAGTTTCCTAGAAAAACTCTTTCTGAGACTGTTTTGTTCATACAGTTACTCATAACAGACTCTGTACAAGTTGTTTCCATAGAATTGAGTGTAGGATCTTAGTGCTTAGCATTTTTTAATTGTTTGATGCAGTCAGACAGGGAAAAAGCAAGCAGTATTAGCAAACCTCACACATCAGGTTTTATAAACTTAATCAACACAGTTCTCTCTGTGTTCTTCCGGAAATGTGAGTGCAGGAAACCCTTCCACTTCCAGTCCTGTCAAAAGGACAAGATTTGGGGGGATTTAAGTCATCGAATGTGTAGCTTTTTTTTCTGAGAGTTGCTGATGCCTTAAGAGATGGGGATTCCATCTAGTTCAGAACAAGGTGAGAGCAGGGCCCACTTCCCTCACGTGGCAAGGAATGTCTTGTGTCAGGTAGTTCAACCGCAGGAAAAGCTCTTTCTTTTGACAGAACTGCTTCATGGCCCCAGTAAAGTGAGTCATCATGGAAGGACAAGCATCCTCACAGGTGGCCGAGCCACGCTTCTCAAGGTTTTAAACACCAGCATAGCAGACAGAAACCAAACTCCATATTCATTGGGAAAGATAAATTAAAGTGATGTGTTCCTAGTGGCTAACTTCAGCAAGCAGCTGAGCTACAGTGCTTTGTATTTGGAGCAGTTAATTTCACTCACAGTGCATGAAGTGGCCATTTAAAGGGAGATGAGCAGACATGCACTAGACAAAAAGAGGATTCCAAACTTCAAATATGCATAGTTACAATCTGAAAGTTGTTATATTCCTTTCAGCATTTGTTAATAATTCATTATAGCAAGTCATTTGCTTCAGTAGCCTTTCTTCAAAATATACTGGGTTTGATACTACTGTGTGCATCTAAATTTCCACAAATATTTTTACTGAGAGGGCACATATTTTGATCCACTACATTTGGAAACTAAGCTATAATTTGAAAAAAAAAAATAGCAGCCAGCAACACAACATCAAAGGAATCTTAACTGTACCCCAGAATAACAACTTACTAATGTCTCTCAAATGAGACACATGGACAAACACCTAGTTTAAGATCTAGCTGTTTGGTTAAGATCATGATTAAGCGTAAAGATGAACTGTTGGACAACAAAATGCATTTGAATGTGATCAGAGCTCCTGGGAGATATCTTCAGCCTTTAAGAGTAAGGAATTAACTGACGTTAGGTGTCCTAAGCTGAGGTGGCCCTTAGTCTTTACTAGGACATGGAATTTTGCCTGTGTAAAAACTCCACATTGCAGTGTAACAGTAGTAGTAGCACTCAAACTCATTTCCATTAAGTGCTTATAATCTGTAGCAATGAGACTGGTTTCAAAAAGATAGTTTTACACAGATAACATAACGGGAATAATAAAATACCATAGTGTCAATTAACTGCTTCTCCACATGCCTGCAAAATTCAAGTTTGACCACATTCAACAGAGTATCATTTAATAAAATTTAAGAGAGGGATACCAGTGACTTACCAAAACACTTTAGACTTGTGGTAGGAGACCGAAGTCCTAACTATGACTTAAGTTACTTTCAATAAGAAGTAATGTCCACACAAGGGTTTACTGCCATCAGGACAGAAGGCGATCAGCTCTTTCTGAGGCACTTTACACTTGTTATGGTAATATCACCAAATCCATGTTTTGAACATTCACATTTCAGCTCCTCCTTCCCTCGTCCCCTCATCATGAGGCCTTCAGAAAATAATCAAATGACAGTTCTTGTCTTTTGCTTGCTATTTTATGAGACTTCAGGATTCCTGTTTTCACATTTCCTCTGTCACACAGGAAGTAAAATTTTATTTAAACCCTCTTCCTAGGATTCATACACATACAAATCATTCCAGAGATAAAATTAAAAAAAAAAAAAAAAAAAAAAAACACAAGCAAAACTGCCAATGCTTAGTTTCCAACAAATTACTACTGTCACTTACACCCACAACCTCTGTGATAATTTCTTATGTCCTGCTATGCAAGGCCCACAATATGCTGTAGATAATCCCGATCTACGCAGGTACTGATTGACCAGTCAGTTAAATGCAGACTGGCTGCCTGTCAGCTGCTGTCAGACGGAATTTGTATCCACTGAGTTCTGTTTTCCCCAGTGATGGCCAGACGATGCAAATACGGGGGTCTCTCCTTTACCTACACACACATTTCATTATTATATTACTCACTTAATTGTATTTGTGCCTTGAACTTTGTTTGGCCAAAGCACTGAAAAACTATTGGAGAGTCGGACAGACAATCGAGTATGCTTCACTTCTTTACACACCCACCTCTACAAATCATGCATCCTTCCAACAGGTCAATTTTTAGATCTGTATAAACAGTGGAATGGCAAACCACGTATTTATTAAGCAATGATATTCATAAAGATTTATTTCAAGTTAAAAATACATTATTTGAACAATACAGCTATAAAGGAAACAATATAAAACATTTTTTTAATCTTCATATGCTTTTTAAAAAGACAAAATACTTCAAGGGAAAAAAATTGCAAGGAAATTTTCACCTTTCATTTCTAAAAATGTTTATGTATGGTGCATGCCTTGCAACTGAGGCGTGACTAAACTTGATTGAATAAACCCTCTAACTTTCATAGCTCAGGACAGTTGACAAACCATTTGATATAAGTAGAGATGGATGAAATTACATTAACCAGCACTGCAGCTTCATAATAGACATTAAAAGCACTTCTGTATGAAGACAGACTCTTGGATACATTGCAAATGAAATTTATAATTGAACAATATGCACAAGTGATGATATACTTTGATTCAAACTCTGGCCTCTGCCATCCACAAATACACTATGCTAAAGGCACCTTTACTCATTTAAGGTCTGTGTTGTTACAGATAATGACAATTTAAAACTTAGAACAACTAAGAAATAACCTCTATAGATTTACATTGACATGCATACATTTTGACAGCTGCTGAATTCAAAGATCAAGTACAAAGTCAATTCAGGAAGCATTCATTGAGGATACTTACAAAGCCGCAGGAATAGTAAGAGTTGTGATCATGACAAATACAGGGCAGAAGATACTAACAGAACAATGAAGCATCATAACAATGACAATGCATCAAATAGTAAGATGTAGACAAAAACAGATTTCACACTGGATAAGAAAAATACTTGTATAAAGTATTGTACGTTGATAGATATCTGGTGGTCACCTGACTCTGAGGACATGATTTCAATTAGCTGGTTTGTTGGGTTTTTATTCTTCTGCTGGAATATGAACTTTTGTTATAGAAGAAATTTAACCTGCAAAATAATTCTTTATGAAAAAAGTAAAAACATCAAAACCAGTCCATTTGTGGACATATATTTTTTTTTAATCAACCCTCCCACTTCTACCAATACAAAACTAAGAGATTTTCAATGAACACAGACTATTTTCAATGAAATCTACATTTCCGTGTTAGAATAGTGTAAAAGTCATTAATCTTTTTCTCCTCCATGAGTGCAGGAATCTTCATGCAACTACAAGCTTTTTCCATTTTGGTCGTATCCAGCCTTCACAATGCCCTGGCAATGCAAATATGACTGACAAGACTACAGAAAAAAAAACCTCAATGGTAGTAGACAAGAAGTAGGCCCTCAAAGGAAAGGACAAAAAAAGGACAGCAGTGCTAAATAACATGCAACATAATTAATGTTGCACAATATTCTGTTCAGAATACAGGATTTTAGAGAAAAAATCCTAACAACGTGCCAGAAATAATTCAGGCAATGACAGTTTAGATAGCTTTCCAGTTTTCGTCTGGTAATAGACAAAACCTACAGTTGCAAGAGTACCACACCAATCATGTGGCCACTTCACAAGACTACCCACTGAACTTGAATATATCATGGCCCAAATGACATACGCATGTACTAGTCTGCTCTGGTGAGCCATGACAATGTTTATACACGTTAATGTTAGGGCAATCATTTTTTCTTTCTCTTAACACATGTCCATAGAACAAGTGCATAACTTACTGCAACCAAACATAACAAATACAAGTTGATACTAGAGATGCTTAAGCCTCTGGTTGCAGAGAATAAAACAGTTTGAATTTGCTCTAAATACAACTCCTGCTCTCATTGTGACTTATTTTGAATTCATATATTCGATAAAATGAAGAGAGCTACAAGCTTATGGCAGACTATATTAACAATCATTTTGGTCTCTCTGAGGAGACGTGGAAAGAAAAAGGGCTTTTTTATTATTCATCAAAGGCTGCACCTTTGCACTGGACTAGAAAATGAGCTGCATGATGCGGAAAGATAAATTTGTTATTATTCATCACACTCGGAAGATTGCACCTTTGCATGAGTGTTAGAAAGTACTTAGGCTATGCCTGTACTGCTCTGTCTTTGAGTTTGTACATCCTGGTGCTTGCTGCTGATACATCCCCACGCAGACTCGATCTACGCATGCAGCAGCTTAGCCACATACTACATACAGAAAGGAAATGCCAAGTACGCAGGCCAACAGGAGCTGCAGTGTATGTCCATGATTTTGTTCAGATCCAAACTAAGTGAAAAATGATGGTGTTATTTCTGTGGATTTGTTTTAAATAAAAAGCAAGGCTAGAAATTTAAAATATATAGCAATCGGTGTATGTTTTTTTCTTATTTTCTATATTTCTATATTTTCTTATTTACAGATCTTATAGCAATATATTTTAAAAGTAAATAAAAGTGTTGTAAAGAAATTCTAAAATATCACAGAATCACAGAACCATTTAGCTTGGTAAAGACCTCCAAGATCATCCAGTCCAGCCGATAACCTAACACTACCAAGTCCTCCACTAAACCATGTTACTAAGAACATATTCACAATATTGTCTAAGTCTATATCCCATTATCTTTGAGACAATTACAAAGTTGTACAGAATGACAACCTGAGCAAAATAATCTTCCTTATTTCTTCTACAATTCTTTCAGAATATCAGATCTTTATTCTAGCCTATCTGTATACTTACAAGAAACCAATTGACTGCTAAGCATGTAAGAATAACTTAATCTCAAAGATAATGAACTACAAGACAAACCCTGATTCAAATTTGTTGCTGTTACACAGCTTCAGTCTGAACTTATACTCAAATCTGTGGGAGCCTGGTACAGATCTGAGATATTATCCTGTATGTTATTTTGGTTTTGTTAGAGGTAAATAATGCAAGTCTAAGGTCTACCAGAACGGCGAGGATGTAAAAGTTCAGTATGTACAACATGGCCTTAGAACGCCCATTCATATTTAAATAATTTATAAACAGCTGAGCAAGGATCACAACATTCATAGCACAACAGGCTAGCCAAGTTACATGCTTTGCTCTGTGATCTGCTCCTCCAGTCTGCTAAGGCACTGAAGGTTATGTCTAATACAGAGGAAAACAGAGGATGCCGCAGGCAGCTATGAAATCCTGGGATCTCTGACTGTTGTGAATGCTGTACATCATTAAGAATTTGTATTTGAATCCAATTAAAACCCTTAATTGAATTCAAAACTGTGATCAGGCTTAGAAAAATAAAAGCTATGTAAAAAATACTTCACCTACCATTCACTAATTATATGTCAACATTGACATTTCCTGGTTAGACAGTCTTTGGTGTGAAAGAAACCGTTAGAGTAGGTTAGACATTGTTCCTAAGCTAAATACACACAGTTGCATAAATCAGCAACCTTTTTTCAATTGTGTGCAGACTGGACATAGAGAAAATGCTAAGACAGTAGGCAAGCTTCTGCTCCCTAGGAATCAGTGGTAAGGCAACTATTTACTTAAAAGGACTGGTTTCCTTAAAACACGTATTATTTACATCTCCAGGTACAAGCAGGATGTACAGTTGCTCTCTGCTGATCATCTCTCTCTCCTGCAAAAATAAACCGTTCTTGACAGAGCAGTTTTCTGACCTTTGTTCCTGCATTTCCGTACCTTTGCACTTGTGACTTTACACCATCCTCTGTATTTGATTTTTAAGTGCTGACCTTTGGCTTTTGTGGTTAGTAACCACATATAGAAGTTGCATGGTTGAAGCACTGGTGTCCCTAGCCCACAGTACCCTACGTAGTAATAACATTTCTCTTAAAACGTTTTGGTGGTTCTTCATTTGTTATATATGTGCTCTCATTTTAGATGTTAGTAGTTCTAGTCCACGTGACTTCGGGAAAAAAAAGCATGAAGAACATATACAAAATATGTCATTACTGTACATGAAATACTGAAATACATCATTAATGTACATGATATATTTTGCTATTTCCATTTATAGTTTAATTCTCCATTTTTTAAAGAATGAAGTTGGATAATCCATATTATATGCCATTTTAACTGTCTTTGCTGAGGCTCTCCTAAAATTCTAAAACATACCAATTTTAGAACCGCCTTCCTATAAATTTATTAACTAAAACATATAAAAACTATCCTAAATATTTAATAAAAACAGAGGGTTTCCTACAGAGAATTGACTCATTGAATGATCCTGTATTTACAGGATCCACACCTAGTTTAGAAACACTAGAGGATTTTTAAAAGGCTTTAAACACATACAAATTACATAATTCAACTGAGAAAGTTGATAGACCATCTATAGAAAAGAAATACACTCTAGAAGTACAAATGTGTAAATTAATTTAAAATGCTTTATCTAATAGTGCTTAGACTTCTGTAGTACTTTTCCAACATAGTTTGAACAGTATTTTTAAAATGGAAAAACAGAACAAAGTCTGCAAGTGTATTTCCTATGATAACAAAACAAAGCACAGCAGAGACTAGGAAAAATCCTGCAATCTCTCATATCCTAGGTTTCTCTCATACCCAGATTGCCTTCTGGAAAAGAAGGATAATAAATAATCCTTCAGGGCAACTAGAAGTGATTCTTCCCACTCAACAAACAGGTGCTACTAGCTTATACCAATTAACAGAAAAGGAAGAAAAAGTTTCATCTTAACAGCTCTAATGAAATTCCCATTACAAGAAATGGCCAGTATATTAATTTTACATATATACATACATATAGAATCATAGAATCACTTAAGTTGGAAAAGACCTTCAATATCATCAAACAGCAGAGAGATTCCTAAATGAAATACCTCACTTGTGTTTCCTAAAAATATCATTCACAACCCAAGGCTATGCATCTCATTGAGCACGAGCCCCTGAATTTTGTTTTACAGTTTGGATGTCACAATGTGTTGCATTTAAGTAAGCTGAGAAATGGCAGGACCACCTATTTAAAAGTACTGGCACTTGTACTATGCTTCTTCACACCCGCCCGATGTCAGTTTACAGAGTGGAGAACCAGGCCCTCTGCTTCACTTTATTTTTATTTATTTATTTATTTATTTATTTATTATGGCTAGGTTACCATCACCAGGTGTTTGCATTCACATTTAGAGTACTGTCAACATTTATACACATTATTTAAGCTCCAAGAGGTCAGTTTTTTTTAAGTTAAGTATGACAGAGGAGGATCAGGGAGGCTGACTGACAGCATTTGTGGTGGGTGCCTAGACCAAAAGTTTCATGAGCTCCTCACAGCTTGCTGCTTGGACTGTTAAGGAAAACATGCTTGGAGGTGCAGTCCTGAGAACACCAGGAGTTACCTGGAAATGGCAGAACTGATGAGAGGAGCAAGTGTCTCTGTGCACATGCAGCGGGTTGTGCCGATAACCGGGCCCCAGGCGACATCAGCCGTCAGAGCCCAGCTGACGGCGCTCAGCGAACCGCTGCACCTCTGCCTAGGTCAGTGCTCTCCGAGGGCTTTGTTCGAACTGTGTAGTGGCTGCGGGCTCATTTTTGTTAAATATTTTCTTAGGCTACAGGAGACACGGTGAGCGTTCAGAAATCAAATGACTTCACTTTTGAACTCATCCAGTAAGTGTTAATGGTAGTAATATGGCAAACCACGCACCACTGCAAGACTCACTTTATTCCCCTACACCCACGGAAAGCACTCCGAAGGATTTATTTAAAAAAAAAAAAAAAAAAAGATAAATCATTTGCCTGTATTTTTAAAGCGCACACACCGCCTCTGGGCACACGCTCCCGCCCTCCCAGTGCTGCCGCCCGCCCGGACCTGACCCGCGGCAAAGGCTCCTGCCGGAGTGCGGGACAGCCGCCGGCCCCGGTCCGAGAGGCGGCCGAGGGCTCCCTGAGGGCCGGCCGCCTCCTTCTGGGCGGATAGATTTTCTTTTTCCGCCCCCTTCGGCCAACAGTCCTGCACCTGCCCGCGGCACGGAGCGCTCTGGGGCCGGGGTCCGGCCCTTCCCGCCCGACCGTGAGGCGACTGGGAGGGGCCGCGCGCTGAGGTGAGGCGAGGGGCGCTGAGGTGAGCGGCGGAGCGGGGCGGTGAGGGGAGGCGAGGGGCGGTGCGGGGCTGCGAGGCGATGAAGGGCTGTGAGGAGAGGTGAGGGGCTGTGAGGCGAGGCGCGGTGCGGGGGGGGGAAACCGGGAGCGAGCGCCGCGGGCAGCGGGTCCGCCATGGCGGGCACCGCGGGTCCCCGCCCGGCAGCCCCAGGCTCCCGGCGCCCTCTGCCCGCCCCGGCGCTCCCCCTCCTCCACCACGTGCAGCATTTTCCGGGCCGCGGCGCAGAGCAGCTGTCCCGGGGGACGGCCCGTCCCCTCTGCTGCCAGCAGCGCTTC
>VXAA01002996.1:67505-145789 GCA_013399115.1 Anseranas semipalmata | reverse complement strand
GCTTCCTCCGGGCATTTTGCTTCCCACCTGCACGCTCCTTATGTAAGGCGGCATCTGACGGGGAGCCGGGGCGATCAGCACATACATACACACACACACGCACACACACACACACACCCGTGCATGCCGGGGGCAGGTTACACGCACGCAGCATCCCTCCGCAGCCGCTCCTGGGAACGTGCCGATACCTTTTATCCAGGCAAGCGATCCACTCGCCGGAGGATGAGGAATGGGAGGTGTGAGCGGCGACCATGTTGGACAGGGNCTGCCCGCCGCCGGCGGAGGTGCGCGGCCGCCCCCGCGGGGAAGCCGGGGCCGAGGCCGGGGAGGAAGGCCGGGTGTGAAAGCAGGAGCTGCTCCCCTCCCGGGTGGCGTTGGGTGTCGTGTCGTCGCCCCCCCGGCTTTTGTAAGCTCCTCAGCACAGACGCTTGAGCCCCGTTTGCTGGTCCCTGCCCTTGCCTCCCCAGAGGGGTCCTTGACTGGGCTGGGAGGGGAAATACAAGCCATAGCTAAAGTATATGAGTTATAATAAGCATATAAACTGTATATTAGTTAAAATAAGCATCTCAGGTGTAATTCACCTGCTCTCCAGGCTTCTCTGTTTCTGTCCCTCCCCCAGTAGTAAACCTAGCTGGCAGAAAGGTGCAGTCCACATTTCAGGATTTTTTTCTGAAGCCTTCCTCCAGCCTGCAGTCCACATCTTGTCATTTCCCATGAAAGTAGGTCCTAAAGGCTCTGCTTTATTGTAGGTGAAAAATGAGCCGGGCAGTACCATCTGTGAATAAGATTTAACAACTGGAAGGCACCCAGCGCTCGGCAGGAGAGAGGTGAGTGATACACAGTGAAAACCATCCCCGCCCTTCTGTTGTGTTACCATGGCCTCCAAGACGCAGGTGTTTTAAGGATGGTAATGCATACATGATTTTAAAAAGTGATGAGCAGAGGAAGGAATGCAGAGCAGCAGGTCTCCCTGGCTGCCAGGTTTTGCAAAGCTCTATGTGAAATATTTTCTACAAAGTATTTCAGGATCTAGATTGTATCTTCCCAAGTAATTTGTGTATAACCATAAGCTTCAGCTTACAGTCAACACAACCTGCCTTGAGTAGCGTGGGAGAAGGGTAGGAAGCTACACAAATCTCAGCAGGAGTTTGAGGTTACATGCAGATGATAGCAGAGTAAAACTCAAACTGCACCTTCCTTCAGGCTTATAACCTCTCTGCTTCACACTGTGGACACAAATGATTAATTCAGATGCTGATAATATGCCAATGTTTTCCACAGTTCTCCATAGGCTATCTTCTCTGCCCTCTGTTCTAATCTGTTCTGCTGTACCAAGTGTCATTTTCTTACATACATGCGCACTTTACATTTCACATCTACCTTTAACAGCCTTGTTTCTGCCACAGCTCCTTCAGCACTTTAACAGGAATAAGTGTTAACATCGGGGTACGGAACAATATGATGAAACATCTATGGAACCATATCTAAAAATCTCTTGTGCAGAAAGGACGTGGCTAAGAAATGAGCAGAGAGAATGCCACAAAAGTCAGTTTTTTCATTTTTCCTTAAAAAATTGAAAGTACATGCCAGAGGAATAGAGGAGGCTGCCAGTCGCTGAGATCAAAGCTGCAGCTCTTCCTTTGCTATAGTCCCTGGGGAAAAAATGATAAATTCTTGCATCTGAGCAATCAATCTACTTGAGGAAAATTGATGCTTTCATTCTTCAATATGTGAGTGTTTGGGAACCAGCAGAACAAGAGCTTCAAATGTAAAAAACCTCTAAATTCTCAAATTAATGATTTATAACATAATGTGTACATTACAGGTGAATCAATAAAGCTCAGTGTGTTTGTACGTCCATTATAAAAAATTCATCACATTATTCCACATAATTATAGTTTTCCTTCCAGAGCAATCACACCATGCAGCCCTTACTGCCCTTTTTCCCCTCAACCCAGCTTAAGCTGCAGTAGATACTCTTTCCTCTTAACTGGCAGCAGGCCTGTGAAGGAGCCCAGAAGTCACCCCTAGCTAAAGGCCTTTTATCTTTTCTCACGGGCTGTTTCACTGACACAAACAGCATTACACATACCAGTACCAGCAGTTTTGTACATAGCAACAGCTTAGCTCAGTCAGCAAGCCCACGGATGCTGCGACTGTTTAGTGTTCCCTCAAGCCACCTCTGTCAAGTCCTTTCACATCTGCATAATGTTTAATGACCCAACCACTAGAGGACAGGCTAGGCCTCCATAAAAAGCAGCAAGCAGGGATAATTCCTAAGTAAGCAGATGGCTGGAAGAAAATAGTCTGAGCTTGAAAAGACAAGATCTTTGGAATATTCTCTTGGCAGGCAACGTGTAAAACCTGTGTTGGTGCTCATGAACCTACCCTTGACCAAGCAACCTGTCTGGAGGCATGAAGAGGCTATTGCTCAAGTGCGTGGCAGTGGGCAGACACTGCTCAGATATCCACCGTTTTGTGGAATAACCATTATAGAAGACTTTAATGTTTTGGGGACTGTGCAAGCTAGACAGGCATAGAGTCAGCAAGGAACCCTGGATATATCCATACTCCATTCAGAAGTATCTCAATTGGAGAGCAATTAGAGCACAACAGCCCAAATACACCTCTGGCATTTGGATTATGAATAATCATGTAGCTTTCTGATTAAGACGTGAGAGAAACTTATGAAGCAGAAAATAAAAATTTGATTGGTTCAGGTATTAGCCTGTGTTGATCCAAGGGTCTCCAAACTGCACAGAAATGTTAGGACCTTCTGACTACTGAAACTGGACCCCAGTTCACTGCATGTTCTCCTGAGGTAAAAGGTACCAAATAAGCAGTATATATCTCACATGACAAGTCAAACAATGCAGAATATCCTGTGACTCTTAAGAACTCGGACCATAACAAGCCTGGGAAACACCATCTGAGAGTACTGGCCTGATGTTAATGGGGTCAAGTGCCCAATTCACCTGTGAGTAAGAGTATATGCTAGAAGCAAAATGCTGAACCATACTTCATTAGTTTAAGACCCATCACTCCTCTGGGCACTGGCCTATTCTTCATTACTTTTCTAAGCTACACATTCATATGAAAAAGAGATGACCCAAAAAAATATTTGAGACCCAATATTGGTAATCGCCAAAAATGCACTCATGCTCACCTGTATCTACACATGCCTTCTACTATACCTTATGCAAAATTTCACCTGAGAAAACATGAAGGATTATGCATCATTAAAATGACTGGTGGTACGGAAATACATTTCTCAGAAACATCCTTCTTTTTCAGCATTTGTGGAACTCCACAATAATGTTTTAGATTTAATTTCTGCCTATGGAACAGAAGGCTAATGTTACTTTATACAATGTGATCTCTGAGGCTTGATTATGCAGCCAAGAATTTGGGATGACAGCTGCTTTTGAAGCAGATTGCTGCTGGGAAATGGAAATTTGCCAGCTGAGGTATCTGAAAGATGAACTGGCCTTTTAACTTTGCAGTTTATAAGGGACTGGCAAGACTATGCAGAAGCCCTTACGCCAGAGAAAAACAGAAATCAGCCAGCTTCCAAGTTATCCTGTGCCTTTAATACTTAGAGTCAGAAAATGTGGGGTTCAAACTGTTATTTGCATTATGACACATAAGGCAGTTCATACCTTGACTATTTCTTTGCTTTCACTTGCCAATACAAATACTCGTTCCTTTAATTTTTTACTCAAATATGGACAAAGAGCTCTTGCTAAAATCTTACAGAAAAAAAAAAAAAAGTCCCTCTCAAACAGGAACCTGTTATGAAAAAGCTTGATCTGAAAGAGAAAATGATAGTTGTTAGAGATTGAAAAAAACAACTAAGTGTATTTATTAAGGTGTGCATTACACAGTGACAGGGGACAAAGAGGGCCAGAGCTGAGGATTGAGCTCTATACACTAATTATGTCAAGAACTTTAAGAAGTTTCAAGCAACTGCAATAACTGCTAAAACTAAGAACAGTAAGGTTTGCTGTATTTTCCACAACAGTTTTGGATGCTATGTATAATACACTGTACTAATGAAATTACTGTTATCATATACAGTGAAGAATTAGTGGACACAGCATCTATAGGCTGCCCACTAGCATCACAGTGGTTAGAAAACTGAAGCAATTTCATTTCAGAGGAAATGCACAAAACCCCAAAAGCTCGATCCTCAGTTCTGGCCACCTGTGTTCAAGAGGGTACCTATGGGAAACAGCTGGCTTCCAGCCACCAATGTACTCCCCCGAGTCCAATGCCTGCTGAAGTTGCTCAGCCTCAGGACTCTTCTAATTCAGACTAACTGTACTGAATCTAATTGATAGCACAAGGCATTGGCTACAATCCTTTGTTCTTAAAATACGACTGGGAAACAGGGTAAGATAAGGCTGGCTCCAGGAGCTTTAAAATATTCCAGATTTCCTTTCTCTAGAGGAATCTCAACTTAGTTACTTAAGCTAATTTTAAGCATGTTTTGTATTGGTATACGGAAGCCAAGTTAATTAGCATAAGCCCAGAATAGGCACATAGATTCTACCTCAAACAATGTTTAAGCTAATATGTCACTGAGGGGTCCTGGATATAAAATTAAGAATGAGACTGACAGAACTATGATGCAGATTAAGAATCCAGCAATGCCTCATTCAGCATGGTTAGAGTTGTAAGAACCAAAATGTATTATCAGTTGTACATATGCAACACATACTGACTTCAAAGGAGTAATCAGCATAAAGACAGAGAAACGTGAATACGTGAGTTCTTTAGGTACTTGTATGCTGTGAGGGCTGCAGAAGACGTGATGATGTACAAAACCAGAACTGACACATATATTTATAGAACTGTCCTGTAAAGTCAACAAGCAACATACTGATTCTCCTCTTCAACGCCAACCCTTAAACCCACCATATAATGACAGAGCAAAAGCTTTTTTAGTACAGGTAAGGACTTCCTTCCCAAATGAATTTCCTATACTGCTCTCTGTTCTCTCTCTTTCTTGCTTCTGTCCTCCTCACTGATTTAGGACACCTCTCCAGTTCCCTTCTTCATAAGTACCACAGCACCACAAGCCTTTCCCCCTCCCTCGTCATTCAGGAAGCCCTTCCACCATGCTTTTCACGATAGCTCTGTCATGATATTCCAGAAAAGGTCTCAGTGTGGCAGCAACAAAACAGATACGTGATGTACAGATGTACCAGAAAGAAAGCGTACAGTGTCCTGTATAGAAGTCATAGCTTGAGCACAGGTGCAAGATGGAGAAAACGCAGCTGAGCTGATGTTTATGTGAAACAGTGAAGTTCATATTCTTGGCTCTTTAAAACCACTTGACAGTTTGCTGTTGTCTTTAGCAGTGTTACCTAAATTCCTGAATCCAAAAAAGGTAACTGGACTTACAGTATATGTACAATTTTATATATGCCTTACTTGTTAAGTAAAGGATTGCTTATTCATCCACCAGGTATAGTGCTGTATTCTACATCATTTTACCATGCTAATTTGATATTGTCCTTCCTAATGAATGTAAGATAAAAGCATTGTTCATAGCATAGTAAGGGCCAACACAAGGAAGATTGTATTGGTTTAATCCTCCTGGAAATAAAAGTCTCTCAAATTCATAGTCTGAATTACGGTAAGTTTGTGATATCATTTCTCATTAACAAAACATGACGCAGCAACCACCTTTTGTATTATTACAAGTTTAGCAGCATGTTCCACAGAAGTGCTATAAATATTTTTCTGTTTTATGACTGTATCAAAGCCTTTTTTGTGGAGTAGCATTTTGAACAGATGGTCATTTGAATTGCACACCTGAAATCTGAGCCCATATCCTGAGATGAATTCCAAAAAGACTTGGAAAAACCACACAGTAAGAAATATGCTTCAAATTATTAATGTTGACAACATTATGGATATGCATAGGTTTCATATTTTTACATTAGCTACTTTCTTTTGAACAAGGGTTTTCTCCATGGGATTTTTGCTGAATTCTTCCAGTCTTACAAAACTAGATGAGCAAGGGAATGAATGGGTCTATTCTGTTTAATACACTTCCCCAGTTATGGCAAAACCTAGATAGCTGGGCTGGGAATGCAAGGCAGAATCTCATAATCTTATTTCACAGGAAAAAGAAAGCCTACTGAAATAAACAAACAAATTCTAACTTCCTCACAAGAGTATTGTAAAGATTAATTAGCTGATGAAGTACAGTGCTTTGAAGATGCAATGCTTTACATAAATGTTCCTTTAATTTATTGGTGTTTAGATCTACAGACACATCAACACACTGGCTTTAAACAGAAATTTGTATGCACAGCTCAGGACAACGTAAGGAATTTCAAGATGATAAATACCAGGAAAATACTTTGCAGTTGCCAAAGATACGAGGCAGGGTGGGACTCAAGACTGTGCTACGTCCCTTTTCAGTACAATACTCAAGAGGCAGTAGAACTTAGTGTCATGCTAGAAGCACATGGCCTGCCATCACACTCCTTTACTCTATGAGTACCGGGCGGACACAGCAGTGCTTCTTCAGGGATCCAAATCAAACCTGTCAGCTGGGGCTGAATCACGGACATGGCCAAGAGGGTCTGGCTTTATGCCCAGTCATAGGCATAGGGTTCATGAGCCCTAGACTGGCTCTCCACATACCCACAAGTGCCTGACAAGTATGTTATTTCAGCTCCCCATTGCCTGAAAGAAGCTGTGACCCTAGTGTTCATTTGTAACACATCAGCATGCACTTAGGAACTCCACTGTACCTTATCCATACTGCACTGTCAGCTCAAATGTCTCACTTTGTCTGGGACATACTTAGCTTACCATGGATAATGGAATTAATCACTGGCTTGTAATTATTCACTCATTCTTTCACACAAGGTACAAAAGCAAGTGATGTTCTTATTGTCTCTATGTTTAATTCCTTATTATTTTATCCCTCCTAGCCAGTTTTACTATATTTCAACAGTCACAAATTTTCATCAAAGGCAGAAAGGAAGGATGTTTTTGCTTAGCTGCATAGCGAGATGATTAGCATCGTATGTTTACTCTAATGAAAGCATTCGGTGCTTTATATTTACTTGTACAGTGCAATATGACCTGTTATAGGTAAAGAGCATAGTCCTTGCAGGTGACATAACACATTTATAAGGCATTTCGATGTGCCACTTCAATGCAGCTATTCTGTTCATTACAATACAGTAAATATGTGAATTGTTTCTGCAAGGTTTGGTTCACAGAGTTGCAGATTTAGTTTTTTGAGAGCCTACTGAAGACACCAACACACACCTGTGAAAACAAATAATAAAATTAGGCAAATAAAACAAGAAAGACAAATTCAATTATTTACGTGGTAAAAATGGCACAGTATGCCTCAGATTTATATAATGTTTATAGTCTTCTTTTCACAGCTTTGAAAATGCATGCACCTTACAATAAATTTGCTTGCAGGCTTATACATGCAAATAATTCAGACCAAATGGCTAAAGAGTGAGCTGAATACATCATAGACAGCCCTAATAACGTAATTCCAGCTTTGAAACAGAAATGAACGAATTGGTGAGTGGGAAAAGAAACTGCCATGGCTGTGGGCTGGGTCCTGGCTGGTACAGACAGGTGGCACTTGGTGGTTAAAAATCAGACTGTTGTGTTGTGTAACAGGAATCCCAGCTATAGTAGCCCTGTAATTAAATAGCAATCATGAGGTGCTACCTGTGTGTAAAAACCCTGGATGGATTAAAAATATGATAATGACACAGTGTTAGCATAAATACCATACATATGTATTTCAAGGAATGTTTTTTTCACGTGTAAGTTATATTGGTTCTAGAGAAAAGTTACACAAATCTGAAAGCTTTAAGTAGACAACATAGAGCAAATGTTTACAGAGATGTTCTGTTTTCTTCAGTGTTCTCTGATTTTTATGATGAGAGAAAGACTCCCCATTTCAGATTCTGCCTTGTCCCCTGAAATCAGTAACGTTCGTGCTTGACATCAGCTTTTAAATCATCTTGAAGTGCCCATTTTTCTAATGCTTCTTTCACAGTGGAATGATGGGAAGGGTAGACAAACAACAGCTAGGACAGAAAGCAAATGAGAGACTAGCACAAAAAGAGTGTAGGGTGAGAGGTGAGCACCAGGCTGGGAAGAAGAGATTGCTGGGTCAGAAGTTCATTGACTCCAAATTTGTAGAGGATATGAATTTTTCAAAGACAATAAGAGAAGAATCTCATTTACAAAGTTCCATGGAGATAAAGAAAAATGAAGTTACCATTGAGGAAGTAGCAGGGGACAAAGACCTCTTAGACATTAGGCAGAAGCAGAAGTTAGGCTTCCAGGAGCAGCCAAGAAATGCAGTGAGGAAGCACCTTCTCATTGACCTGATGGCTCATCAACTATCAGGTATCTGGAAGTGTTCCTGAAAAGGGCAAGAGAAGTGACAAAATATTGCACAGTTACTGAAAGCCTGTCCTTCCATAGCCACAACTTAACCCTGAAAAGGCAGGGATTAATCCCGTGTTAACATTTTCTGACATTTCTATTTTTGCTTTCTTCTGTTTCTGTTGCCTAAAGCTGCATTTCCTTAGTAATTTAGGACCTCAAACTATCAGTAGTTTGTTAGCCAGCCTTTGCCAAAGCACAGTTTCTGAACAATGTAATTAAATAGTTTGGAGAGTTTTTTATCTTTGTGCCTTTTACACGATGTAATAAATTTTCTAGTGTGAAGCCAGCGTGGATAGGGATACAGATACTACACATTTTTTTCTGTTGCAGCACAATCCCAAGAAAACTTAAAACAGCAAGGTGCCGATTCACTTCTGTTGTTGATCTTT
Organism: Anseranas semipalmata; assembly: GCA_013399115.1. Classification (NCBI taxonomy): domain Eukaryota; kingdom Metazoa; phylum Chordata; class Aves; order Anseriformes; family Anseranatidae; genus Anseranas; species Anseranas semipalmata. The sequence continues at coordinate 136,949 of VXAA01002996.1, read as the reverse complement.
TTCAGGGTTACTTACGTAGAAGATTTTAGATTTTCAGCTGAGGTTTTTCAGGGTTGAGGGATGTACGCTGTATAAGCATACACTGCCTCTGACTAACCCTCCTCATTTCACTTTGGCAGAGGAACTGATTCATTGTAGGCTTTCTCCTCTCTGGAAGAGCTGAGGTTATAGTATCCTTCTATTGAGAATGTGTTACACAAAATCCACCAGAAATGCTTCAGTTAATATTTGCTAGCAGACAAACCAGGGAAATATGCAAATTGTACAACCTTAATTTTTGAAGACATTTTTTGTTTTGCTCTCAATAAGCCAAGAAATACTATGTCATGTTATTATAATCTTGTAAAACATTTAAATATTTGAAACTAACATAGGGCTTCTTTCCCTCTGGGAGAGAAGACGATGAGGATAGCATGCCGCTGTCCAATTACAGCAATATAGGTATTGAAGTAAAAATATTTAAACAGATGTTATAAAAGACTTCATTTCCATTGCACAGCAGAAGCACATCTGCTGTACTTTAAATACTTCTTATCCATGCCAAAGGAATACTATGTAGAGAAAATGCATTTTTATGTGCTTTTCCTTTGAGTTTAACCTATGAGAATATGGAAAGAGCCTTTTCAGTATGAAAAAAGGCACTGATTGTGATCACTTGACATTTTGTGTTTGCCCTACAGCTGCAATTTGTGAGTACTATGGAAATCAAGTCCCAGCTCTAGATTTCTTGCCTGATCTTTTAAAAACCCTGAATATTGCTTAAAGGGTATTGGGCAGGAAGGAAAGGAGGCACAGCATGGTGCAGGATTAAACCCATACAAAAATGCTGCAGTGCTGCACTCATTTCCCACCTATACATTTCCAGGCATTAGCTTATTGTTATTGTTCTTCACAAAGCAAATATTTAATACCACAGTAGTGTCACAAGTGATGATGAAGTGCACCTACACCGATGTTATGATACAGCCTTGTTTTGGGGGCATGCTTGAATTTCAGTATTAATGCTTCAAGCACATACGAGTTCCAGACTCAGGTCCAGAGTTACCTTAATTACTTATAAGGTAATACAGTAACCCTTACATTTGCTCACTGGTGATTCTAGAAGAGTTAATATCTAGTAGATATAGTTATTGAGAAACTTCCACCTCTATTAACTATGTACTTCACTAACGCAATAGACTCGGTATTAAAAAAAATCTCCAGCAAGCAGTCAGCCTTCCCTCCTGGAGTTACTCACATTCACAAACCTGTTATACATTCCTAGTTGACGAAGGTACAAAATCTTTTATTTTGACCATGTAAGTTTATCCATAAGATATTATTTAAAGCTAACAGCTGGATGGGGCACAGGAAGAAGGAAACCTTGAAAGCTTTTGTATTATACAGAATCTTCTGGGAAGGCAGCGTGCAGCAGTCTGTCAGGGGATCCACAACAAGCTAGCTGCACTACTTCAGTGTGGTGCTAGGAGCCCAACAAAAAACTCTCAGGGACACACAAGTTTTGCCATTAACCTGAGTGAGACTGGAGGGGGAGTGGAATGCAAATGTTAAGCACATGGTAGTGATGTAAAGATAGCCCTGTAGATCCTCTACACAGGGCACAGAGAGAGACGACATTGCTCATCACTCTCTTCCTTGGGGTTTTGGAGAAAACAAAATGGAATCTGTCATCCATCACCCTAAGGCTGCTGAGTCCAAGAAATACAAACATATTTACTTTGCAGGTACAAAAAATGCCAGCATTTTTGTACTATTAAAAAGCACTCCAAGAGGATTAACGTGCTAGATATAAATTCTACAGTTGCATGAAGCTTTTGCACTTGCAACTGCTAAAACATGTAATCAGATTAACTAATATTGTGCTCTAATGTATTCTAATGTACTCCACATTTTCAATTATTTCAGAAGCATGGTTTATGAAAATGATGCTCATTTTCTGGCAGAAGAATATTTTATGCCTTAGCAGACACCTCAATTATAAAATGCTATACAAGAGGGATTTGAAAGTAATGTTTTTTGATTCATTTGTCTTCATTTGTAGTGCAAGAAGCTTATGAGATTTGTATGTCTTCCCGTAGTACTTTCCTTCTGCTTTCTTTAAATCTTTACTGTGTCTTGATTTAGAAATTTAAACTATTGCCTTTTGTTTTAGGCACTTTCATTGTTTTAATTTTAGTTTTAAGTGAACCTCTTATTTCCTCATGGCACACAAAGTGGGATTTGTATGCAATCTTAACAACAGCTTTTTAGATTTCTCATAAATTAAATAAAAAAGGATCTGAACTTGAATTAGTTCAGAAGTGTAGCCAAGTGAATCTTACAGAAAAGTGACCCTATCAGCCAAGTGACCCTAGCGCTGCTTTGTAGAAAGATCATTATTATTTTTTGGAATGTTTTTGCTGTTTAATATTCCACTGGAGGAAACAGGACTGTTCTCCCTGTCCCTACCACTGCAAGGTGAATACCTGCTACTTTCTCCAATATTACCATAAAAACAATTTGCAAAGTGAATTGAATTCACCAAGTGTGCATGGTCCATGCTTTTATTCTTCACTCTATGAATATAATTAAATTTAGCTTTCCAGACAGTAGACAGATGAATAAATATTTTTAAGTGAACTGCACAGCTATGTATCAAATGAAAAGATCATCTGACTGGGAAATGTGTTGGAAAGCTTATGTTGAGAATTCCAGAAATCACCTTCAAAATGTCTGAAAATAACTTCCTCCGTTTATGAAACTGGGATTTTTCAGTTTCTGATAAAAATAGCAAATCTTCTAAGACTGGAGAAGTTAGATAAAACTAAATCAGACTTTTTTCGAGGACAGTTACAACTTTGGCTGACAAGTCACAGAACAATAGCTTGATGCATGTAAGGGAGGCTTTGGCTATCACCAGAAATATTATGACTTTGTAATCACAAGAATAAAAACAAACAAATAACAACCTTCCCTCCTACCTCCAAAAGCAGGATTAGAAAGTCTTTCAATACTAGACTACACTTTTGCAGATAAGAGGGAAACAAGAAAAAGATATCTGGAAAAATTTAGATCTAGGAGATAATTGTGTGTTTTAAAAATGTGAGGCAATCAATGAATTTTCCTAGATTATTCTAAGCCAAACATTGTTACTTTATTTATCATTCTAATCCTTGTCAAGAAGGATCTAAAATCACTTTAAAATAAGACAAAAAATAATTAAGATTTCATGTTCATTTATGAAAATTCTTACACATTTGTAACATTAGAACATTTGAGAATTCCTTGGATTTCAGCAGAATAGGGAGAGTCAAGTATGCATATGCTGAAATCTTAATGTGATCAGGGATTTCACTCCTATTCTTTCTGTAATTTTTTTTCAGGTTTTTATTGTAGTATCACTACGCAGTTGATATTTTAAAAATAACGAGAAGTTTCTGTCACTATTATCGAATTTATTAGGGCCAAACCTAAAAGATACTACAGACAGTAAACTTAGTTTTTGTCAATGATTGCAAGCATATTTGTAGAAATCAAAATTATTTTATTTCCTAAAAAAATCATTGCTCAGCAAAAGACCAGTGACCTCTAACTATAGCCAAAAGCACCCCTCCTGTAAAGATGTCACACAATGATTAGCATTTCAGTGGGTGGTGGTTCCAAAGAAGCCAACGATGTGCGAAATCATCCACTACCAGGTTAAGAAATAACAAAACAATTGAACTGTAATTAAACTGAACAATCACAGTGAATTGTTAGTAGTATTTTCTATACTGCGTACTGGCCCTTTAATATTTTTCTTGTTAAGTATTCAGGGTAGTAAAAGAAACATTATACTGATATTTTGGTGAAAGAATTGTGAGATTTCAGGCATCCTGTAATGTGGGTATAAACCCACAGCTTCAGGAGTTCTGACACTGACTTGAGATGACTCACTTTGTGCAAGGAGCAATTGGAGGTGGTTTTCATTGATGTTTTTAATATACCTATCATAGTGATTCCCCATGCCGAATACTAACTGAAGGGTCATACCAAATTTCACTGTAGAAGACGCACTGTAGAAGAAGCCCCTGATTAATCCACTGTTATCTATAGTACCTGTTTATTCTTCTCCTCCAGTTCCGTGAGATTCTGTAGTTGCAGTTTCAGAGCTTCCACTGCTGGATAAAGTAATTTGTTAAAAAGGTAAAAATACTGCATTTATCATGGCTTATAAGATCACAATTTCATCATATAGAAGTATGTAAAATACGATTCATGGTCCAAGAAGGTTTGGGAATGTTTTTATAATTGTTTGTCTCAGTCACAAGTTCACCAACTATATGTATTTAAGTAGCTCTCACTGTTTCTGTTTGCAGATAAAAATATGATCCTTTCAAGATAAGCTACAACTAATTTTAAACATTATGATTAAGCCCTCTTTACTTTCAAAGTATGATCTCACAGAATTCTGCTGCAGTGAATGCAACTCTTTGAATTCTGAAATGGTCCCAGACAATCAGAGAATCATTTAGGTTGGAAAAGACCTCTAAGATCATCAAGTCCAACTGTTAACCTAATGCCACAGATATTTTAGTACCGACAACATGTGATGTGTGGTATGTCATTCAATCCCTCCTGGTAATACAGCATTTTTGCCTGAGCGTTGTAAATGAATCCAGTTGCTCCATGTGCACTTTGTGTTTTTGAACTACTCCGGATTCTTAAGTTACTTCAACTGACAACATAACCAAGTCTTTTGTGTACCAGTTACTTGGATCTAAATCCAAGGTTATCTTGATCTCTTAAGATTAATTCTTCTCAGTAGAATTAAGAGTAGATATTTTTTCATGAAAATTTTGCAGCTTAAGATGAACAGGGCTGAAATGGTCACTGTTCCACACCTTACCTCCAAACATGTCCGCAGTACAAAATGGAGGCATTCTTACCATTTGAAGCTCCAGAGCAGATGGAGTTTGGCTATTCTGAGTTAGGGTCACAAGGTTTCATATTTCCCTCAGTTCAAGCCTTGTAGCACTTGGTAAACATTAGTCATATACCAGGCTTCTGCATGTTGACCTTATCAGTGTGGCTGGAAGGAAAAGTAGCTTTTTTAGTAAACTGGGGTGGCTTGAGCAGAGATTTGAAATTGGCATAAAGTCAGTGCCAGTCTCCTGAGGCCATTAGTACTGCCTGACTTCTGCCAACCGGACTAGCAAATTGTTCACGTTTGCTCTTGAGCTTTGTTCTGCATGTGGCAGAGCAGAGTATTAACAGAGGAAGAAATGGACCAACCAGTGGGAACTTCTTGTAATTAGCTGGATATGACTGTATTGTTCGGTGCTGACTCTGCAACTTGGCAGTGCTATCTGTCGTTCGCTTTTGAAGAGGTATATTGGGCACGCATTTAGCAGTATTTGAGTTTATAAGATTACATGTGAACGCACGTTTGTAGCTGTTAGGAGCAGAAGCTAAAATATTTTCAGTGAACTCCATTGCCAACTAAACAGAAACTGTAACCAGGCAACGCAGAAACACCACTTCAGTTATTCATGACTCGGAAACACGATTTACCCTATGTCTGCCTCCCCCTCACCCACCACCTTAAATGTCTAGATTTACTTGGCCTGCTTTATTTCACTAATCTGCAGTGTGTTACATACCAAAATTAAAAGAGCCAATATGAAACTGAATCATCTCCACCACAAAAATTAGTAGAACTGTTTAATAATGCTGAGTCCAGGGACAAGATCTTCATAAACTCAAAATAGTTTTACGTGGAGAACAAGATAAGGAATAAATTAAAGAAATGCATTGCAATTACATTTTTTCTTCATAATACTGAAAGTGGCTTTTACTTAGACATTTGGAAGGACAGCTTCACAAGCAATACCACTATCCCAGTAACACAGGCTTATATCTGTGCCTAACTCCGTAACCCATCACTCGAAGTAGGTCAGAAAGACTTGTTCCCAACAATGCAGTAGCACTGGCAATGTGAACTTCTGTAGACATCTACTGTGACTTTAAGCCAGTATGTTTATGCAAAATGTTTGTCCTGCTGCTTCACCATCCCTGCTAATTCTGTTCTCTCTCCCCCTGCTCTTGGACTCAGTGGATGAAGGAAAGTGGTAGAGCTACTAATCAGCACAGTCAAGAGCAAGAAATTATCACAGAGCATTTTGCAGCAAGCAACTTCTCTCAAAGGCAGGATAGAATCTGTACTGGTTTATACAGCTGCGATGAGCAGGAATTTATTGAGGAGACAAATTTTTTTAAGCCTCTCAACTGTGAAGCGATCAAGGTGGTCAATAATACTCTTTCCTGAGAATGCCATGCTAATTATCCTATGAGTCATTCCATATGAAATTATACATTTCTACAATCTGCAACAGCATTTCAGCCTCTGTCTCTGGACAAACAAGCAATGTACAGTGAAATAGACTTTTCAAGCTACTAGTCACCGGTGGGTTTATAAGGAGTATCACGAGTTCATGATTCCATTGAGAAAAAGGGCAGGCTGCACCTGGTACTGCCTTACAAGTCCAGAATTTCAAGCAGAAATTAATTTACCAACTTCGTGAGTTTCTGCCCTGGAAGATGTGCAAGGTCGAAGATAGGTAACTTCATAACGTCAACATGATGGGAATTCTGGAGGGTTGTACCTTTTAGGTGTTTTCTGTAATAGCACCTAAAATCTAAAAAGAGCAAAAAGTCATTAAAATGAGAAGAGAAGTCTGTTTTGCTTTCCATTGATGTGACATCAAATTAGCTGTAATGTGGAAAAAGGTCGTGTGTTTTTGATACTGAAAATGTACAATATACAGTTACTGTTTAATTGTAAAGGGCTGTGGTAGATGTTTTTCTTTTTCTTTTTTCAAATGGAAACAGGTAAGATTTTCAAGTGAAAATGAAGTATGTCTGCACATACGACTATATTTCACCATCTTTTAAGAATACATGGCACTTTGAAAGCAAAGACAATGTCTCTGTCTTCATTACTATAATGTGTGAAGAATACTGCATCTCTTTTCCCAAATTGCCAGGGTACAGAATGTTCATTCAGAAAATGTTCAAGTAAATCCTTCATTTGCCATTATGATTACTTCCTGGATAAGTTATGGAGTTTGAATTTGTATAGCAATTTTTATCAGTTTCAGATTTCAAAAAAAATAACTAAATTTTTAAAACATAAATAAAAATATCTATTTCAACCATCTAAAGAACTTTTTTATATTTTCATATTTTAGCACAGCCATTAAAAAGGTACCATTTTGAGTTTCACTGAAAAAGAATACTTTTTTTTTTTTAATCCCTTTTTAACCAGTGGTAGTAACTATTTAATATTTTAAATAGTTCTTTAAGAGACTGGACAACAGAATGTGACACCTGATCTAGCTTGGGACCTGGGAGCAATCTCACAGCATTAATGCTGACCTACATGTATTTTGATTAGCTCGCTGAGAGCCCCAGAGGTGTCCAGCTATTCTGTTCTCTTTTGGAATAATGCATGTTCCTGAGGCATAGTAATTAACCTTACACAGGCCTTTCCCCTGTTATGTATTAATCACATTTGTATGGGGTACACATAGGATATTACTATAAGATTTCCTATTTCCAATTTGTTTGTTTTTTTACGTGTGAGAGGACTACTCCTTTCTACTGTCTTTCTATCCATGTCATTGTACGTCTGTGTGACAGGTACGTAGCATGACGGTCACTAAAGACAGCCTTTATGAGTTAATATCCCCCTAAATGTTACTATAGGCAAAAAGAGCTTCAACAAAAGCAAAGTAAATAGGGTTCTTCTTGGCTGAGCTTGGAGAGAGACCTGCCAACAAGACAAGAAGCTTTCAGAATTGTAATTGGTGCAAATGAGAAATAAAAGAATTATAAGCCTAGTGTTCCCCTCAAGCTGTCCTCCCCCTTGGTTGCAGTCCAGCAGCTTTTCACAGATTTGTTTTCAGGCCAATAAAAGTTCTCTTCCTCCTAGCTCAACCAAGAGCCACATTTGGGTTAGCAGTAATCCCCTCAGCCAGGATGTCCTTTGTGTCCCTGCAGCCTGTACATTCAATGTGCTTGAGAAAAGTAGGTGGCACTCCTACTAGGCTTGAAAACAGCAGAAACATATGAGATCTGGCAGATTTCCTGATACAGCCCAGAACCTGGGTACTTGATATCCTGAGCCTCTTTTGAAAGAGAGCAAGGGAGATGGAGAAAGACATTTTTCAGCTTCTCTCGTCTATCAGACACATCAATAAGGAGTTTCAGAAATTCCCATTTCTTTTCAAAATCCAACTTGTAAAGATAATTGTCTTTTATGTGTTCAGTCCTAAAGAGAGTTTTTTTTTCATTCTGAAGCTCTTACCATGTTGACATATACTTTCATCCCCTAAATGGTCTCTGAAAACACACTTAAAGCATCTAGCAGGTATATACAGCAACATTTCACATGGCCTGAGTCCCCATCATCCAGATTTTAGAATTGTTTGGAGTACTTCATGCTAACTTTTGGACCACAGGCAAGGACTTCCTGCTCATGAAAGACTTCTGAGGAGAAACACTGCTCAGGTCTCATGCATGAATGAGAATGTTGAATAAGGATGCAGTTACAATGCATACCTTGAGATCACATCCAGTACCCCAGTCATGACAGTTGTTTATTACCATGCAAAACTGAAAACTGAAACAGTCCAAATCTGAATGGACAAAAGGAGTTTTTCATAGGACCTACAGTGTGTTCTTTTAAAATAAACAGCAAATAAAGCATGATTTTATTCTCAGGGGAAATGATGAAATAAAAATGCCATAATAGTCTATATACATATGTAAATATATTTATGCTTCTTTGCAAGTATGATAGATGGAAATACTACTTGAGTTATAGCACCAAAGCAAAGCCCACTACCTTTTTAACAGCCCCCCAAAAGCTATAGCAATTTCACTTGATCCCCGTCTAGCCATAAAGAATATATTTCTTTCATATGGAATTTCTTTCTTTCAGAGTATTTCCCATTCCCCTGCCTCCATTACCTGATTCTTTATTATCCTGTATTTCAATTACTTTTGTTGTGGACTCCAGTTTGAAGCTGTCATTTTGCCCATTTTCTCTTTCAGCTTGTTGGGACATCTACGTTCCTATGAGCATGGACGAACACCCTCTAGGACCTTGTGACCTTGCAGTGATGGGTAAGTACTCTGAAACTGCCCCAGCCCATCCATTTATCTTCCAGCACAACCTTAAAATCCTATGCTTTAGAATGTTTTGCTTGTCTGAACAATATTCAGCCCTGGGCGTCCTTATAGTTGATTGTGTGAAAGGTGCTGTTAAACAGTTCTAGGAATTTTCCCATGCATTACTTTTCTTTGGAATACCCTCCGAAGAAGGGGATATTGGCTGTGTGTGTCATAAGGCTTTGGAAACCTTTCATTTTTTCATCTCAGTCCGCTGACCAAAGAAGGATGAGTCACTTTATTCTGTCTCCTGTCTCCCATTGGTTTGTTTAGGTTTGCACATACCTCTTACTGAACAGAAGAAAAGATTAATCACACAGACATGCTGGTACAGTCGATAGAATGAGAAAGTGAAACACTGTTCTGAGTTTGCCATGTTCTGCTACCTAAAGAGCGGTGTGTTAAAACTGGTTCCTTGCTCAGAAAGTGGTCAGCCCAGGCAAGGAAGAGGAAGGGGAGGGTTCTGAACAGCACAGGGCTTCATAACTTGTGCTGACAGCATTTAAAATATTATTTTCTGAAGAGTAAATTCAGTTTGGGAAAGAACAAAGGAAACTTAGTAATCGACATCAGATAAAGCTGATAGAAATCACTATCCATAGGAGGACTCTCTGAGTATTATGGCCTTTTCTTATGCATTCAACCATTTAGAGTAAGAGAATAATACTATTTGAAGAGCACTTCTGCATTATTTTCAAGAAGAAAATTAGAACTGCAACAGGGCCTTTTCATTTCTTTTGGGCAGGGGATCGAGATGAAAAGCAAAGGGTTCCAGTAGCTTAGTGCCAACACCATGCTTTCATAAGAATAAATCAAAATTATGACAGCTACTCCATAATAAGCATCTTTTCATGCTTATGTTCATTAAGTAAACGTATGAACCAGATACTGCTGAGAAAAGGCAATCTTTGATGCGCAGTTGATCATCACTTTAAGTAGTACTGTACAGGATGGAACTTAACTGGTTTTGTTTTTTAAATTAACCTGAAAAACTAAAGTGTGCATCCTTTTTTATTCTATTATTCTGATTAACAGAATAGTGATGCAGTTAGAAAGCTGTAGTCAGGAGAATGACAGTCAGTAACTCTTATTAGATGGGTGTTTTGTGTATGAAATTGTTCCGTCTTAAAACACTTCTTAATTCTGTGCCGCAACTTTTAATCAATGCCACTCAGCCTCTGAAGCAGCACCATTCTCTCCCGCACCTTCTCAGGCTTGCCTTGCCACTACTGCCTTAAAGTGCTCCCCTCCTACAGAGGATCTGGTCAGCTATAGCAGCAGCTGCGGGAACAGTGCGTTCAGCATGCCAGACTGAAATTCATGTTTCAGGAATGTCTCCTAGGGGGGTTGAGCAATTCAGTCAGATTTGTAGTTAAAAGCCTTTCACTGTAACACAATTACCCTGCAGTAGAGAGGAGGAATGGTCGGCATTGTTTGCTGCAAATGTGCCTTGCAAAACTAGTATTACGAAATCCTTCCTCATGTGAAAATCCCACTGACAATGGGATTTACCTGTGCTAGAATTATGAGCTGCTGGACCAGGGATATAAGGAAAAAACAGAGCAATCAGCAACATTTTATGTGGGTTTCAACATCAGTTTGCCCAAAAAGATCAGCTTTTTTTTCAGTCTGAAAAGTACTAACTATCACCGTCCAGCAGGACCCCAACTATGCCAAGAAGTTGTGGTTTTGGGACCATTTAGAAAAGCATATATGTTATTTTTTTTTTCTGGTTCTGACTGATCTCATTATCATACAACACACAGAAAGCCCTTGTAAAGAATAGATCATCTGCCTTAGGCAGGTGGGGCATTCTCACTGACGAAGTTACAGATTTAACTGGCCTGTAGCCACCCGATTTGCAATTTCCATCACACATTCTGCAATTCTGGCTTAGTCTGAGTCATGGCCAGAAACAAGAGAGGAAACCGCCACTGTCTGGCCAAACTGTCTCATCTTGCAATACAAGTACTGTGTATTTTTCTGCTTTGTGATTCCCACAGTCAAGCCTAGTCTCCAAGCCCACCAGGGAACAAAAGCAAGGGTATCCAAACTTGGTCCTCTTTAGACCACGTTTCTGCCTTCTGGTAAGTGAAATGAAGGCTCGCACAGAGCAAGTGGGGCAGAGGACTGAAGCACACATATGCTAGTGAGAGTTGTGTGAAACAGGGTAAGAAGAAAAGAGCAAGGGATGCTTTGGATGCTTTACAGATTATTTAATGATAGTGCCAGAGACTGTGACAGTAATTAAAGCTTAGTGGGGGCTTGGGGAGGAGATAGGGCCAGACCACAGACAGAGTTATTTAAGGCATTTATTTCCAACTGAGCTGAGATCGTAGCAGAGGGAAGAGAGAAGAAGAAGGTAAAGAGAATAGGTGAGTAGTGGTTTAAGCAAAAAAATGGAGGGAAAAAAGCTGTGAGAGGTAGTGCAGGAAATGGAGGAAAGCTGTGTGGAAGTTGTCTCTCAAGACTTTCAGGGGTTCACTCAAAGGGCTCAGGACACAAAAGGTGGTTTCTTATTTCAGGATACCAAACGAGCATTTTAAAGCTTTGTGCACGTACTCATCAGCAAGCAGTATGACAAAAAAACACGTAGGCCAATGCACGGGTCATCATTCTAGCAGAATCAACCAGAATAGACGTAAAGCAGAGAGCTTGACCAGTCAGATCTACACAACCTCTTTGGTTTTGCAGGTATTAGTATCTAGTTTTTGGCCTGACACGAACCTTCCTGGTCATGTAACTTGAGCAGTCTCGTGGCAGCATAATTTTTCTCTTTTCTACACTAACTTTCTTTTGGAGTCCAGAGCTGACATGCTTTCAAAAGTACATCTTCTAAGGGATTATATAGACGAGGCAGTCAGTGCACAGAAGAGGAGCAATTCGTAGACTTGTCAGACAAATCTGTAACCTGGATATAGGACAAAAAGAGAACCTGATGTGATAGCAAGGTTTCTGGTCTGGACAGGGGGAGAAGGCAGAACATCTGAAACAGAAGGAAAAGAAAATGAATTCTTGTAATGTTAAATTTGAGCTGGTAATCCAGATGATACTTAAAGAAGCCATGTTCTTTTCTTCCAAGCTACTACAGAATAATAATAAATATATGGGTTAAGTTAAATTAGGCTATTGAAACAACTGTCTTGTAGATAAATTTAAAAAAAGAGACTTCAATTCACAGTGCAAGCATGTGTAGTCACTCAAACAAAGGTACATGTGAGACAGCAGTGAATTTAAACACACTGGGAAGAAGTGATTTCTGGAAATATCTATCTACCATTTTATAAGATAAGAACAAGAGAAACACAAGAAGCAGGTGAAAAAGAGTAAGAAAACATGAAATACAGCCTGAAATAGCACTGGCAGAATGGTTAGTAGAAAAAAAATGCCATACATTTTGTGCTGAAACCTGCTGATGTTACAGGCAAGAGAATTTGCTTCTTGTTGTTCAGATCCTCCTATAAGCACAAAATCAGATCTTCATACATTCTTCAGTGCAGCTCTCTACAGAGATCCCCTGCTCTTATCATTAGCTTCTTTTCCAACAGAAACAGTCTGCAGAATCTCAGACCCTGGATAACCATTTAGGCCAAGAAGCTATAACAATAATAAATACTTTTTGTGTCCTTCAAAATGAGTCATGTTGTTCAAAAGGTAAGAGGGTTTTACTCACAATGAATAGGCAGTGATGATTCAGCAATTACATTTTCAGCAGACTGTCAAACAAACTGCACTGAACTATAAGAATGCATCTGTACTGATCTCGTGGAAATATACAAGGGGAGTTGTTTTTACATGACTAGAAATGAACGCATTACTCAGAACCAGAACTATAAAAGACAGGATGAGCAGCCAAGTTTCCCAGCAGACAAACCTAGTAGATTTCTAAACCCTCTTGAAGTCTTCTTTGATTTCATCCCGGAAGAATATTTTCGTAAGCAGTTATCTGGATTTCTTTTAAAGTAATGCACTCCCATCATTTAGCTCCAGGTCACTACTGAAGGCCTAAACCACACTGCTACCCCATTCTGTGTTTCCAGAAATACTCAAGTATGTGTCGAATGTTAAAAATATTTGACACAGCAAAGCAGCACATGATTAGTTGATCATAAGTGAGTGCTGGTCTGTCAGAAGGTTTGCACATAGAGATTTTTAGGAAATCCTTGAAGAGAAATAACATCTACTTTTGTAGCACCTAGCGTAAGGTTATCTTTTAGACAGATCGATCCGTTGATCAATTGACCTCTACTACACCAATCTATTCCAAGCAAGTATGGTCTCTTTTTCTGGAATCCCATTGATTTCAAAAGGCCCACATACATAGTAATATCTATGTATGCAATACAGACATTTCTAAGTCTCTGTGTGAATATAGAGAAATTTTCCATCAAATTTAAGAAGAGCTGAGTAGGACTCAGCTGCCTGTGATGCAGTTCTCTTTGAGACTGGACCAGACTTTGAGCCACATCCCTCCACTTCCTATTCAAATTAAAAGGGCATATTTAAATCCCCTGCCCACGGCAGGGGGGTTGGAACCACATGATCTTTAAGGTCCCTTCCAACCCAAGCCATTCTGTGAGTCTATGATACTATTGACAGTGCTTACAGAACTTAACAGTTACAACCACCACTTTATAATTTGAAAATCAGTAACAGTTTATGATTGTTTTTAAATGAAGCAGTATATTTTTCTTCTGAGATAGAAGTAAAGTGAAATTTTAAAGAAAACATTGTATAAAAACATTCTAAAAAACTTTTCCAGTTATACAAAGAAAAATAATGTGGACCCATATACAAATGGCACTAAGTCAAGTATTTTTAGAAACATCCGACTGAGGGGTTAGAGTTCAAAGACTTCAAAATTCATATTTATTTCTAGCTGAACAAAATATGTAGTGTTGACTTCCTGCTGCTTAAAAGGCACTGAGCAGATTCCACCAAAACAAATGGAAAATGTAGCCTAAGCAGGATAGCGTAAGGCAGACCAGCCAAGCTCAAGCACTTTTGTATCCACTCTGCTTTTCTTATGGTTCTGCAATCTACAACGTTCTGCTTTCCAGCAGGATGGAATACAACATAATGTGTTTGTGTGTATGTGTACCCATGCAGAAGCCTATGCGAATGCACGTAAATATATGCCTGCACACAGTTATTTACGATAAATATATACAATACACTTTGTTCTACATATTAGCATTCAGGCTCTGGCTGCCAGATCTGAACATTTCGTGTGTATGTATTGCTTGGAAAATGACAAAAAAAAACCAGCTGGAATCTTTGGCAAGCCATGTAGTGCTGCTCACAATCAGTATGTAGAAGGTTAAATTTAGAGTCAGAATTTGTTTTTGATATATTTTAAAAATAACTGACATTTGTCCTGGGAACGTACAATATCTAGCATGCATTAGCAAAAGTCTTTCTACATCTGAGCAGTGTAGCAAAACAGAAAAGAAAGGCTTTCAAGCAGATAAAAAATGCAAGAAGTCAACATGATTGTGAGACATGTAAACAGGAGAATAAGCTGCAGGGCACAAGAAACAATCCTTCTGCTCTCCTGTATGTTGCTTAGGCCACAGCTGAAGCACCATGTCTGATTTTGAGCACTGTATTTCAGAAATGTTTCAGTGTGAGAGGACTAGGGGCATCATAATAACAGTCTTCAGAGATATAAAGAGGAGAATAATATGATGTGTTTTCCCTCTTTACTTTGCACAAGGCAAGAAATAATAAACTGGAACAAAGTTTTAAATGAGACATTAAGAGGAAAAAATCTAATAGTACATGTACTGAAAGACTGGAATAGATTGCCTGAAGAGATCGTCGGTTGTCTGTAATCAAAGTCTTTTAGGAAGAAATAATGTAAATCTGTGTCAGGAATGACAGAAATAAAACTGATCCCACTACATGGAAGGAGGATAGGCTAGGTGACTTCTGGAGTTTTTTTCCAGATCTACAGTTCCATGATTCATTGAGAGTTATGGCATGCCAAGACATGAACCGTCTGGAAAGTTGTGAAATTTCCTGAGTGCACAGCGTCTGAAAGGACAGATTCTGGTTCTGTTCATATTCAGTTTGTATTAGTTTCCTTTCAGCACAAGCTTTTACACAGTTTAATCATCAGTTTCTGATAATCCCTTTTGTTTAATCACTCACATACAGTCACTCACATACTCACCTCATTTTTTCAAATGGATCTTTTGGATTTGCCTTGGAATAGCAATAGGTCACTCTACTGAAATTTGCATCCTTTCAGATTGTGTTTGTATAATATAACTATATATCTATTATAGCAAGCAAGTAAATACTATTTTATTATGAAATAAATAACATAGTGCTTGGAAATTGGATCAAATATTGTGTTTGTGGTTTAATGTCTTAATTACAGTTGCCTTACATGGATTTTTTGTACTGATCGGGCTACGACTACATTCATTCACAATATGTGCCCAAACTGATGTCCACCAGTAGTTTCATGCTATCAGCATGGCCCATAGCTGTTTCCCTTTTCTTTCCCTATTCTTTTTTTTTTATCCTTTCTCTAGGCTTTTCCCTCACCTCCAGACTTAGTAAGCTTCATCCACAAAGTGAACAACAACGAAACAAATTCAAAAACAGTACTCACCCCCCGCAAGAATACAATTTTAAAGCAAACAATGATGATAGAGAACTGTTGGAAGCAGAACATAATAACAATAAAACTGACTTTTTCTTGACCTCAGATTTGCTTTTAAAGTTACGGAATATTTCCAGTGTGTGGGTGTATAAAAGAAAGCAGGAACTCCAAATACTAACTACACCAGGTTTAACTTCTCTTCCCACTCACAGAACACCACTACATAAAAGCAGATATAGGATATCAAATTAACACACTAAACTGTTTTGAAAGCCATGTGTTTTCTGTTGTTCTTTACAAGAAGAAGCAGTAACAAAAATATTTTTACTTTTAATAAATTATTGCCTGATTTCCTCATTAAAACCAGGATTAGTTAAGAGTCAACATACCAGTAAGCAAAAACTGTACTATTAACTTCCAGTTATATTCATATCGGTTTTGGTTTATGTATGTGATGCAGTACATTTAGCTACATCAGCAGCAGTGAGAACAGGATTTCTGTCCCTCTAGAACTTTGGAGATCTAAAAAATTCAAGCTGAGCATCCAGGCTCACATTAATTAGTGGTCCAACAATTAGAATGGGAAAAAATACTGCACAAACATCATGGCTAAAAAAAAAAAACAAAGGTACCATTATATGTATAATGTGATACCATCTGCAGTAAACTTCATCTTAAAAAAGTATTAAGTCCAGCACATTCATCCAGGCGTCACAGTTGCCCTACATGGACTTGACTCCTTGAATAAGGTTTAAGAAAGAGAAGAATAGATCATATTCACTTTTTCTGTTTTTTTTTCTTTTTTCTGTTCTTTTTTTCTTTTTTAAATCTCCTGCCATTGTTCAACATTATACAAAGTTTGTAGAGATTATCCATAAAAATAAGCAAGTGGTTTATTTATTGTGTGTAAGCAAGTAGGTATAAATCAATTTATTGCAAGTGTCTGTGGCAATCCGTGTGAAATATATGTTCATAAAATAGTATTACATTCAGCTAAAAATGAAACTCCAAATTAGTTGCAAAATCCTATCATTATAATGATTAAATCCAAGGCTTACCTAAGCCTATATTTCAAATGAAATATTTCTGAATTTATTTAAAAGGCTGTGACCAGGCTACTTTACAGCATGTGCTAAGCACAAAAAAACCTACTACTATAGTAGCCTGTCATCCTTCAGCCAGCAGCTTTATCTTCCACTAGATTCTAAAATGCTTCTTTCCTTCATTGTGGATGTACAGTTATAGCAGCATATTTCCCAGCAACACTTTAAAGCATAAATGCAAACTCAAATTTTCAGAAGCTGAGCCAAATTTAACCTTATTTCCATATTTGGATACTTACCACTATAACTGAGATAAAGAAAGTTAAACAACTCCCTGTCAGAAAAGTCTTGCTGTTTTTCTCAACTACAAAAAGACACGAGGTACTACGCATGGATTTGGCAGTTCAGCTATCTGTGCAATTTAGTCTGATTCATTTCTTCCCCGGCCCATGCCCTCCTTGCGGATTAAACAGCCCTCCAGGATGGGCCATTTTCTTCAGGAATTGTTGGAAGGGTATGTAACGTTACCAGAATGTCACAAAGCCAAAACTAGCCTGGGTAGTAGCCATTTACATTCGTGGTCCATGAGAGTCCCCATTTGTGGTTGAAGTGAAATACAGTCAATCCATCTCCTTGTAAGTTCTTGAAAGCTGAACAATAAGTAAAAAGAAATTTGCCAGAAGGAATAACCTTTGTCAATAGTCTCAGAGGAAAATGCTAAAATAGCATGCAGGAATTAGCCTGTTTAGTGATTCTTCTGGAACAGAAATGTTACATTTGTCACTCTTCATCAAATCATTGCTTTGTCTAGCCCATCATTCAGCCTGACAGTGGCAAGTACTAGGTTTTTCAGAGAAAATACAAGGAAACCTTATAGAGGACAATAACAAGGCACTTTATTGTGGGTGTTTTTTGATTTATGTCCCAGTCAGCTAATATTTACATTGCCATCTGTTTTTATCTGGTCCATGGTATTTGTGCCTGTTCTTACAATCCTTTAAAAATTAATTATTCTTGTGTTAAGTCCTGCTAATTTGTTGGTCTTGCAGATATCTCGTACTAGTGAACGTTTCCATTTATTTACACATTGCATCTGAAATATATTTAATCACGTTTAAACTTAGGTTTTAAATATGTGATGTTTCTCTGGTTCATCTCTGCTCTGCTCTTGGACTGTGAGAACTAGTAATTGAATGTAGCAAATCTGCTTTTTATATTTCCACATTACCTGTTTGCTGATCTTCATAAAGCAATGCAGTCACAGACTTTTCAGCCCTTCTCATTTGGAAATCCACACAATTTGCTTTGTGTTTGATCCCTTTTCTTACTTTACCTGTCTTTTTGAGAATAGGTGTTTGAAACTTAAATGTAATGTTTCAGAGGGAAGGAAAATTTGAAGTCTGTGTGTACACACGAGCAGCTTAGCAAAACAGATGTGCTGTGCAAGCCCGATCAGCTGCACAGCAGACGGGCAGTACTTGGGGTATGTTCACCAGCCGGTGAGACCTTGGTGTCATGGGGTCTCTCTCACCTGTTGGTCCAGAATCTGGGCGCTGGGGTCTGATGCCTTCAGAAAGCACTGATGTGGTGGTGAATCATCTGTGTAGGTAAAGCACAGTGTATTGTGGAAGCTTCGTTTGGTGTGTTTAGCCATAATCTGAATTGCTGTTTCTGTTTGAGGGTTAGTTGCTGTACCGTCACCATCTTCTCTCAGGCTAGCCAGAAAGGATCATGCGGTCAGCATGGGCAAGAACTAGGAACCATTTAACCTCAGAACTGACTGCTGCACTCAGCCATGTCCCAGTGCTTGAACACAGACTGAATGCTTTTAGTGCACTGAAGACACAGGAAAGATTTACATTTTCTTAGCTGTACAAGTTAAAACGTAGAAAGTCCACACACATTGTGCTTCATCAGGGAGATCAATTTTCCTCTGGCAAGTAACTGGAAGTACATAAGATTACAAAGATAGACACTATAAAAATGTGATGACTAATGTGATTTTGTAAAAGATCATGCCATATTTTATCTCTGCTGTTGCTAGAACAGGTATCACAGTGTTACAATGGGTGCGGCTAGGCTAAATATTTTGTAGTGTGTGAATTGCATATTCCCAGAAGCTTCTGAGCAAAAGGAATGTGCCCATATGCTTCCTTTTCAGGCACCTTACCTCCTGAACATTCAGCATATTTGTCATAGGTCTTGCTTAGACTAGTATAAAGTATGTGGGGCTTACACATTGGGTTAGCAAAGCTTATTATAAGGAGCAAAAGGCAGATGGGTATGAAGCTGGCTGCATGCCACAGAAACCAATATGCCTTAACTGTGTTGACCCAATGGGCTGCCTAGGCCTCAACAGCTCTTACTGAAGTTCATTTGAACTGACAGACTTAATGGTTTTAAATGTAAGTGAACAGATCTAATGCACAACGTATTGACTTGTATAGTAATTATCTAGTACAGGACCAATTCACCAGACCAAAAGACAAAAACAAGACTGTTTTCATATATAGCGTGATATATCAATATTCTGATGGTTGCAACACTTCTTGCTCAACTGCAAGTTTCAAATTCATTTCTATACAGAGGAATTCCTACCACTTGACCTAGTAACACATACAGTAAGGCTGAGAAACTTTTCATTAAACTGAACCCTCAGAAAAGATACTATAACCTTTGGGGAAGTGCTGCTAACTGCTTTTATGCCTTTCTCCTACCAAATGAAATATTAACAAAAAAGGCTGATACCTGTTTGGCATGGCCTGCAGTCAGTGAATGACAACCTTTTGAGGGCAATACGGGTTCTGTGCAGAGAATTTACAAGGTTTTACTTTACCTTTTGGATAACTCTTCATCAACACACCTGCATCTCAATGAGAGACTGATAATCTGAAAGTTAGTAAAAAACAGTCTAAATATATATATTCATTTTTAAATGAAATGAAAACGATCTTGTCAATATAATAAAATGGTCTCGAGTCTTCACAATGACCTGAAAAACCTTATACCAAGCAAGTATTTGTACCAAAATGTGAATTCCTTCAACACAGTAATGTACTTCCTATGCTTAAGTAATAAGAATGGAGTAGGGACTAACAGCCAACAAAAAATGTTTTTTTTGCATCTTGTAGGCAGTTTGAAATAAACACGTCAGGACTTGTTACACTGCTGTGAACATCTATACTATTTGCGCACAAGTTATAGCCTGTTATTTCTCAACCATTATTAGGTGTGGAATAGTTTTACTTTTCTGACCAGTCAGATATAGCTGAAGGCTCCAGAGGAAATGTAAAGTACCTCTAGTTATGTGTCCTGAATTCAGATGTCCAAAAAATAAAAACACGGTATATTTCCAAGAAAAACTATTTTCCAAGAAAAAATTTTCAAATTTCTAGGGAAAAGGCTATTTTACCTACACATAGTGCTTATATCTAAGGAGCACTTTAAACCATGAAGATAACCTAAAAAAATCATAAGACTTGGCAAAAATATCTGCTTTATAATTAATGATTTTCTTTTGGAGAAGTATTTTTCATTCTGAAAACAAATCCATGTTACAAAAAGCAGATTATAGTAACTGTTCTGGGTTAAAACTAAAAACAAAACTAAGACTGTTTTAATTGTCTTTCATTTATCTCATATAGTTTGATCTCTTATATACTAGTAAGATACAATGCAGCACTAATTTAATCCACTGCTAGCCAATTAATTTAAATAACAACAACCATCTCTTAAATAATCTTTTGATGAAAAGCTAAAAACTGATTTATTGCCAGTGACGACAGGAGATTTCCATATGCAGAGAAAGAAATTTTTACACATCTGTGTCAATCACCTTGTATTAGTCAATTTGATAAGTGGGCAATTAATGTCAGTTTTGGGGGGATCGTTCCCTGGGATGGTAATGCTACTGCTGAAATATATATACACATACACTCTTTAAGTTGTTTGTTCTGAATAAATTCCTGTAAAAGGACAAATATAAGACTATATGACCTTTGATTCAGAATAAAATTATAGTTCACAGAATCAGTGGGGTTGGAAGGGACTTCTGGAGACTGTCTAGGCCAGCCCCCTGCACAAAGCAGGTTCTAGATGACTCACACCGAAACACCCCTTGCTGATTCACACTTCTACTAATTTTCATTTTTTTTCACCTGTTACAACACAGGTCTTAATTCATCTTTTCATGATGTTTATATACAGCAGTGATGGGTGCCTTGGAAATCTTTTACAAAGTAGGTAGATGGTTTCTTTGGAATATATCACCTATTAAACCAAACTAATCATATCCATTATTCTGTGATGCCCATGACATAAGATCAAATTGGAATCAACTTTGCTGTGACATTATTTGTATCCTTCAGCCTCTTCAGTCTACACAATTTGCTTCTTTTTTATTCTTTAATTTTGCTCTGTAGTCCCTGTAGAGAAGCCATATTATTTCAAGACCAAGATCTGTAGATAGCTTAGTGCACTGAATATACACATGCTAAACAGCAACGCTCCTGGACTGAATATTCCACTCTGAGTAATGCAACAATAGTGGTCCTTCACAGATGCCTGTAATATAATTACACACACTGTATATCTGTGATATTCTTTATAATAATATAAGTAAATACCGGCAAACAAACTAAGGTTCCAGTTTTCTGACCTCAGATAATAAGTAATGCTTCCTGTTTCTCTGTTGTTATTTTTGAGGTTCCTTCCTTAAAGCTCAACACAGTGATGATGGGATACTTCCCCCTGCACCGGAATGGCAGTAGGGAAGGTTGTTTCATTTGTTCTACTGCTTGGAGTGATTTTTTTCAATCGTATGGCCATTTCCTTTTAGTGTATTGGAATTCTTTAACTCGAGCCAGATTAAAAGTGAACTGTCTATATAGCAAAGACTACTGAAGCAGAAGGGGTGGGAGGAACACCAGAAAATAGGGAGCATGGAGGAGGAGCAGAGAAATATCAAAAAGGTTTGTGGAGCACATTGTAGGAGAGGGCGAGGGATCATCAAATAGTCCTCTACAAATCTACTGTATTAACCAATTTCTAGGGCAGAGGGTTAAGTGGTATTACTAGTTCTATTTTATTACTCAAAGAAACTTCCTATCTCATTAGCCTCCTTTAACTGTAGTACAAAAACATCATAGCAAGGGTTTAGTTGTGTTTGTTTTTAGAGGAATTGAAGAATGACTATGAGATATACATATGAATAGATCCTAAGAACGCAAATAGAAATACTTCTCTACATATACGAAAAACTTTTATGGAAGCATCTAAGCCACTAGACTTTGTATCTAGCGTTCTTTGGAAAGAAGGATGAACTGGCTTGGCTTTGCCAGTCTGTTAGACATATTTAAAAGAAAGTCAAGAAAAGGAAAGAGTCCGAATAGATGTTATGAAAACTAAGAAGATAAGAAAAGTTGAAGTTCTGAAAAGAACCCTTTCACCGAGTGTGCTAATAAAGACGGTCCATCTCTTCATTACCATGCTACTCATCCACCTCTGTTACACTGCACAAAAGGGAAAAAAGCGGTCTTTATAGTTGTACATGATTATATTTTCCTTTTGTATTGAGTTCAAAGTCTTTTCTAAAAAAGCAAGAGTAGATTGCTCACAATGTAATGGGCCATTCCCAGGAAATGAAAAAATGGCCTTAACGTTTTATATTAATACAATAGGTTATGTATAAAACAGGTTTTAAAAAGTTAATGCATATTAGCTTAGAACAGCCATATTTTAACACCGTGCGACTGAAAGTTCCAGTAGAGCAGATGAATGGAACTACAGAAGAAAAAAAAACACTATGACAAAGGGATAAAGGTTTAACTAAAAGGACTCAAATCTATATTTCAGGTGCCTCTTTACCTTCCATCAGGAAACGAGTTATTAGGAGTAATGAAATCAGAGATAGAAAATACAAAAACTTTTTAGATCCTTCTGTGCAAGGCGGCGACACTGGCCTTTACTTCTTCACTTTGTAATGATTCCTTTGAGTTGTGGTTCTGAAAAAGCTGTGAAACATCTTCCTGTTATTTCTTTTTCATCTTTCCAAACACTAGCCAGGAATAACCCCATCCTATTCTTTTCTTGGGTTTTTGAAACACATATTGACTGTAATGACTATAAATTATCTGGCTAATGTGCTGGATTTATAAAAGTGTTAGAGCTCCTCTACGCTGCTACCAGGTGCCTCTGAGAAGGTGCAAGGCATGAGGTGGAATCTTACTTTTTCATACCGGCTTCTACTTTACACCACTGCAAATATTTAACTTCTGAAAACTTTGTAAGTTAGCTGGATTTCAGGACAGTCTCACGACATCACACTCTGCCTGATGGGTTGGTAGCTCTTTCTTTACCAGAAGTAGCAGTAGATTGCTAGCCAACATCAACACTGCCGAGTTTCTCCTTCTACTCACCCTCTTGATGTTCAACTTCTGGGTTGTAATCTTCCCTAATAAGGGCTTTTAAGTTTCAGATACAGGCTTTTACTGAATTCCTGCATATACAACCTGCATATGTAAAAGAACCAACTGTAACAGCTATGGTCACTCATCCTGTACTGTACTGACTATAAAACCACCACAAGTATTGAACTAGTAGAGGTTTGCAGGATGGGTTATTGCATGCAGACACACAGCAAAGTGCAGGAAACCGGTTAATAAACATTGCCATATCTGCATCTTCGGTACTCCTCTTTGGCTCTTGACCTAAGGAACGTAGTTGAGTGCCCTGAGGTGCCGCATGCCAGAAATAAACTGGTACTACAGAATTTTATATCCCTGCCACAATCTTTTCTGTCTTCTAAACCAACACAGGAATAAAATCAAGGTCTTGGGATGAAATGTCTTAAGAACCACCAAAAATGCCTCTTCTTACCTCAAAATCTTCATCAGATCATCTTGATCCAAGAAGAGCCATGACAAATAGAATTGAAATGGAAGTCTTTCAGTGTCCAGAGAGGAGCTTCTGCAGTGGAAGATTCCAGGCTCTGGGATTTCTCATGACAAAGATTAGCAGCAGTCATATTAGACTTTTTGGAAGACTTCTGAACAGCTCAACATTTATTACATAGAGGAAACTTCTAAAATTTATGCAGGTACTCTTTTCCAACAATTCCTCCCACCCACCTCCCCAAATCCACTTCAAAAAAATACAAATCGTCTTAAAAAAGAGTTGCCAGTAGTCTGTTATCAAGCATTGACTGACCTCACCTCTTATGTTACCCTCTTCTTTGCTGATGGCAGCACCCAGATTTTATAGATACATAATGCTATTTGGGTTTCCTGCCATACTTTGTGTTTGACTGGTAATTCCTGATATAAAAGTGACCTATATACAGAATTGTTTGTCAGGTAAGGAAGCAGGACTGTATATGCTAGAGATGATCTTGAGTAAAGGGTATTACAAAATTGTAACCTTAAGTACAAATTTATCTACTATAGGTGTAAAAAAATCCATGTTTACTGGTTCCAGCTAAAAAATAAGGTATTTTTTTCAGAGAAGGTCACTGGTACATACACTTCCTTAATCTACCTCACTAAACATGGTGGAACGCTTTCAGAGTTTCTGCTCTGTATCAACCATTCTTAGGAGGAAATTGTATTTGACCTTCTCAATATCTGTAATTATTGTTTCATTTATGCTATAGTAGTTCCCCAAGGTCCCAGTTTGGATTGGGACCACTTTGGATCTACACCACGTGGCAGTGAATGCACAGCATGGAAAGAAAACCCTTACCTTATGCAGTAAACAGTTTTTAAATCAATAGTACTTGAAAACAGGATTTTGGTTATCATATCAGAGGTGAACATCTTATCAGAGATGAATATTGTATCTGATTGTGAACATACCACCAAAGTCAAAATGTCAGAAGACCTGGCCTCTCCCCTACTTTTCTGAGTAGTTTCATGAATCCAGTTTTTGTTTGTACAAATGGTACACATGGAGAGAATCCTTTTATTCCTGTGAATGAAAGCATTTGTGTGCAAATGAGCACATTCACATGCAAATGGATGTATTTGCACAAGAAGCACTTGCCCACCTGCCACATGAGCCTTGGCTTTTTGACTTTCAGCATCTGCGTGCTGGAGGCACAGACTGAATAGGAGAATAAGAATGCCAGCAATATTTCAAAAGCTGAATGGTCAGTCACTATGAAAAGCAAGCAGGGAGGATAAAAGAAAGCAAAGGGAAAAAAAATGAAGAAAATGGAAATGTACAGAGAATATTCTTACAACTGTTCCTATAAGGCAAGTAGAAAGACCACCACTTCTCAGAGCTGGAGCAATGGCAAACTGGAAGCAAGGAAAGAAGATGAAGTACTAAAAATTAATTCAAGGCTTTTGACAGATTCCTTTGTTTTCTTTCCTATTAAGCACCTAAATAAATTGCCTGAAAGGATAAAATCTTCTCTGGAATAGTGGAGTCTTACTGCACTGAAATCCTGTAGGTGAGACCTGGAGAGACTTTTAAAGTACAGGAAGATGAGTTTTTTCCATTCACATATTTCCATTCTTTTTCCCATATACAAATAATCAGCTCATAGGAAATAGAAGTGCTGTAGCTTTCTAGACTTCCTAAGGCTGCTCATGATCAGTGCTACTTTGACAGCATAGAGTGCTAATCTGTTTCTCCAGGCCAATTAGGCCATCTAGTAGGAAAAGTTTAATAGTGAATAATGAAAAAAGATCTGAGAACAGTGCATCAAGCAGCTGAGGACCTGCATCCTCAAACCCCATCTTATCAGAAGAAGCAAGGCTATGCAGCTCATTTCTTATGTGTTTCTCATTAGACCTTATATGAAGCCAAGAAAATACAGCATATATCCCAAAAGTCTATCCTAAAGATAAAAACAAACAAACAAAAAGAAACAGAAACCAGAACCCCATTGCACCCCCAGTGGCTCCTTGGGAGCTGACTGCTGACATACACATGCAGCAGGTGGACAGTCAGTGAAGCAAGTAATCCCCCTACAGTAAACTAAGTGAGCAAGATCTGTGGATACAGAGGCAGCCTGCCAAAGTATGGCTGCTAGGTGGCCGATGTGTTGTATCTCACAGGAGCCTTCGTGCACCTAGCAGAAGATTTTGAAGCCATGCAGCCCCCAGAGAGTATTTTTTCTTTTTAATTTAAAATGTGTGATTACCCCTTACTTTCTGCCACCTGTTCTGCTTATAAACTTCTGCAGAGCTCCTCTCTCTGCTCTGATTTCCAGCAAGCTGTCATGTTACCCTCACTCATGGAGCTACCTCCTCCCCTAGGCACTGAGATGACTCATGTGCACTCATGTGTGCAGAGTGGCAGCTGGCCCTAAGGCCAGTCAGAGATGTGACCCATTTATCAGTTGCTTAATTTTCTTGAAACTCTGAACCCTGCTAAAATAAAGTCAATAATTCATGTGGAGCTTCACTTCTAGCAGCTCTGAGAAGCAGCACTTCTCTGTCATTTCTGAGAATCCCATGCCTGTTAGAATGCTTTCTGGGAAGATACAGTCCACAAAAAACGTATGGAAAAAGTAGGAACTCCATTAAAATTTTCCACATTTTGGTCTCAAGACATTCTTTCTATAGGAACCGCAGGTGCAAATTCAGGCAGCCCCCTCAGATAAAATCAGATGTGTTCTTTCTGAAATCATAGACAGCTTGGCTACTAGGCAGAGTAGCCATCCATACCCACACACTCCTCCTCCTCTTTCTTCACTTTCCACCAACTTGCCAGACAACAAAGCCTGTATGATGTATATCACTTAATAAGTCTCTTAATTTTGTGTTACCAAACCCTCGTCAACATAATTTCAGCTAGTACAAAGCATAATCTCTGTAAACATTGCTTCAGGGTTTTTGTGGAAATCATTACAAAACTCCACAAGGTATTATTGTCCAGCAATGCTGCAAAAAAGGAAATAATATGAAAACATTTTAAATAAAAAACAGTTGTAGATGCCAAATAGACGTTATAACATGAATCTTCTAAGAGAAGTTGCCAGAGCATTTTAGTATGGAGCTTAAATGTGAGATTTGTACTGCAAGAACAAAGAACATACTCCAGAAAACAGATGTGATTGTCACTTTGTAAGGTTCTCTGAATGCCTCTGAACGGGCTGAATGAAGATGTCCCAATATCTGTCAATAATTTGAATACCACTGCTGTTTGAAGAATGGGCTGCAAAATTAGATTAAGAAGAAATACAAAAGTCTCAGCCTTTGATCTCCCAACTGTTTGCAGATCCAGACTTGAAAGCCAGCCAATATCAGAAGTGCTAATTTATTGCTGGATAAGCTTATTTCATTTCTTCATAATATTTCTGGCTATCTATGTGTATATTTCCCAACATGATGCACAAGACTCATCAGCTGAAACTTGTCCCAGTTTTCTCACACTGAAAATTCATCGGGATATCTGGATACCTGGTTAGTTTGGCTGATTGAAAAATAGATACTGAACCACATGACCTTTCCCTATCACCAAGATTTCAAACAAAAATTAAGGCAAGTGTAAATCTGTACCTCAAAGATTTATTCATATCATTATATAGAATTTCAAAACTGTAGTAAAGGTTGTCCTTTATCCTGATCGACCAGGAATATCTCATCAGCCACATGCAACTGCTAAGCTCCTTTGCAGCACCAGTTTAAACAATTCTTAAGTATTAGGCAACAAGATAGACGATTTCAATATGAAGTATGTTGTTTAGTAGGGATTCATCTGTTTTTTTCTCAAATAAAAAAAATTCTCAGTGTGTACTATCTTTGTGGTCACTTTGTGTGTCCACCGCAGGGGACAGCAACAGCTGTGCTACCAGTTGTAGATTTAGGCAGCTAGTCTGAGCAGTCCCAGAAGATCTAATGAGCTGAGCCAGATGCTAAAACCTTGTAATCAAAATAGTCCCTTCACTGCAAGCTTGACTGCTGTCTAAGAACAGATCTTTCTAATAATGACATTTAAGGAAACATACATGGTTATATTTATATACTGACAACAGCAATTTTAATGTAGTTAAAAGAGGACTGGTAAGGCATGATTACAATAGCCTAAGCAATGAAACTCAGGGCAGGAAAAATAGACCATTCACTTTATGTAAGGACTGCACACACAAAAAAGATTATGCACGTGAAAAAGACATTCTAGACCCAAAAGAACAGAATTACATGGGATTGCTGATTATATGTTAATGTTTTTGACATTTATTGGAGAGTCACAGAAAGCAATCTGTATCATCACTGTCCCAGGTGCTCTCTAAAAATAAGATGCAGTAGTACAGAAGTAACCAGGAAGGGGTTGTTTAATGAATGCTATAGAAAAAAAAAATAGTTTTAGTGTTGCTTGTATTCTAATAACACCTATGTTCTAGCCATTCTTTAAACATATGCTGTTACATAGCATGACTGAAGTGGGATTTATGCAAGGGTACAAGAACCATTCATCTTTTTGTCACTTGTTGAAATTCAGCCCAAGAAAGCAGCAACCAGTGGATGTCCAGCTAAAATTCTCACTCTGGCCTGTATACACACAAAGACTTTAGGCCCTTCTCTATATGTTCCTCAGAAAGAACCAATTTCTACTGGTTTGATGATACTACACAAGCAGGCCTTTCAGAGTGACACGCAAGGGAGGTTTGTTGGTGTGACTCTGAATCTCACCAGCTTGTTTTTAATAATAAACATACACTAAAATTCAAGAGGGATATGTTAGCAGGGCACTAGTGACTTCACAGTACAGCCACAAGACATTGCCAACATTTAAGAAGAAAGATTTCCAAACAACATTTGGATGAGTTCACGGGTGTTTGGTCACTGGGAAACTTCTGGTACACTCTTGGATTTCAGCACGTTATCTTGAAAATGTTCCAGTTTGACAGCATGTGGAGGCAAGTATGCAGGGACTGCCGGGGTAACTGAGTTGAAGTGAGAGGCAGGTTGCAATGCAGGAAGGAGGTTCCGACAATGAAGGCAGTTCTGTTGCATTGTTTGAGCACATTTCTCCCTGAAGATGTCACAGTTCGAAGGTTTTCTTTGTGACCAAAACCAACAAAAGCTTTTTGGACTTTCTGAGTAGTGGTCGTGTTTATACACCGCAACATGAGTGACAGGGGAAAACCACAAGATGCATTTATCTCCTCCATTTCTAGCTCTGAATGGGAAATGAAAGGAAAGAAACCTTGGAAGATTTACTGAATGCTTCAGGGTTTCTCATTCCCTTGAAGTGATTATTGCAGGATTCCACTTGCTACCTCTAGAAGTATTTTCAAACAGGTTTTCCTCCTTCACACACATTGTGAATTTGAACACTGCCTTGATTAAGCATTTGGTTTCTCTTTTTCCCCCTTAGGAACTGAAATAGGTTTCAGTGTCTACACAAAGCGCCTCACTACTATATGCAACGCAGCCTATGAAATAAATCCAGAAGACTTTACCATGTCAGCATTTATTGAAATCTAGTTCTAAACATCTCCAAGTTTTAAAACCTCAGCAGCGGTTAGAAGCTTTGTCAGTTTGCTGGCCTGCTGCCTTCTGCTCTAAGCAGCGCTGAGAGCTGCGTGTCTCGTTGTGGCCAGCGCTTATGCTGGCACGCTCTGAGCAGCTCCTGCTCAAATCCCAGCTATGGCATTTTATTAAAGCATGCAGTTAACACCGTAATCCCACATTAGGCCTGAGGAAACTAGCTCCGACAGTGGCGTGTATTTTCAGTACAAAGCCTGCAGCCAGGAGATTACTAAACCCCCCAGCTGTGAGAAAATTCTGCCGTCCCAAAGTCAAACTAACGAGAAAGCATGCAGCTCTCCCACCCTCCATTTTATGCTGGTGTCAAATAATTTACCCCACATTCTCAGATTGGTAAAATGACTTCCCCTCACATTCCCAAACCCACCACCATGGGGCTTTGCATCTGCCTCAAATGCTGGATGAAAGATAGGTGACTTGGGCTTTTTACACTCTGTAGGCACTAGCGGAAGATATGGGAAATTAAAAATTAATTTCACCCCATTTCAAAGTTCTCAAATTTCTTATGCCTAACTGTCAACCCAGCGAATAATGCTTTGCCTGGACAGGGCATCACACAGCACTTCTTGACAGAATTTTTCACCCTCTGTGAAGTATTAATTCATATAAAAATTCCATTTAGACACACAAGACAGTTAAAGGAACAGTCCAACGGACAAGTGATGATGTTCTTGCACAGAAACAGCACCAAGTACTACAACCACGTGACAGTAATGAACAAGGTTGCCCATCTCACCCCACAAAAAAATGAGAGCATATTTGCACATATAACCAGGCTTGCACAAAATGGGAACTGAACTCACAATCTCATCTCCAGAAATAGAGGGTCTTGAGAGATCAAATAAACAGCAGCATCATGACAGAGGTCCAGATATGCTTTAGGAGGTCCAGTGTCTCCTATGGCATATACCACTCTGCAACACTGCAAGGTAAGGGAGAAAATGTCAATTCTCTGTGTGAGGGAATAAAGCCAGTATTACAGCACATAAAAAATAAAGTTCCAAGACTGTTGAGAGTAACAAAGCAACGCCTCTCTTATTTCTAATTCCCCAAGGCAATAGTGTTAATATTAATGAGCCAAGAAAACCCTTGCCACTCATTTTCAAATGCTCATTCGTGTTCTACAATGTGCATCAAATCCTTCAGCGACTTGAAGGTTCAAAGACTGCAAGGGAGACAGGGTTACTCAGGGCTACAAGCAAAGAAATAATGTAGTGCTTTAATCACAGACCATCCCTAAGTGGAAACCATAGATTAAATATCTACACCTATATTATAACCTTTCTTGAGAAATGTTATGTATTTTACAGAATGATAATTTCAATTCTAAGTAGACTTTATCAATGTCTACAGGTGTTTTAATCATCTGTTGGTATATACTTAGTGATAGTTTGATGGAGCGTGATCTACAGCACTAATAAAAAACATTGATCTATAGCTTTAAAGTACCTTAGCATTGAGTCATAAATCCCACTTGAATAAGAATTATTACTGTGATTTTTTTCTTTCTGTGATTTAATGCGCTATGGCTATTTTATGCTAAATTTAGCTTTCCCACATGAGACTCATAAACGAGAGAGCATACAAAAGAATGATGATAAACCGTACCCTCATGGATAAATGAAAAAGACACATCTCAAAGACTTAGATGCTCCTGTTGGATACCCTTGACCAATCCCCTCATTCCCCCTCTCCCTTAATTTGTTGATCCACGTTAAAGACCTTACACTTAGTTTCAGCTTGGGTTCCGAATACTCACACACCCAGAACATTATTATGGACATGGTGCCAACATTGGTGAAATTCATGAAATATTTTCAACATTTGACACTTAACTTTTTAGAAGTGGTTTCTGAAAGCTTTAAGTGACAAATTCAGGGCTAGATGCAGCTGCAGTGTGGAGGAAGCAAAAGGAGCAAACTGCTCTCCCATCCCATGAACTGGCCACTCTGTCGTACAGCATGATGGGAAGACGAGCACCACAGTCCGTTTGGACTCCCACTAATCCTATGCCAAACATTTACTATCCAATCATTTTTAAGGATTGCAATGAGAAGGTTGATTCACTGATTATGGTTTTTGAAATTGTGAAACTTTGCATCTTCCAGAAATGTTGCTATTTTACAAAGTAGGTGTGTAACAAATTAGACATTGTGCTTTGCCAAACTAAAAATCCTACAAATACTGGACTTGAGCACCAAACAAATGAAATTTGATAAAAATTTGCAGTTACTATCCAACTGACAAAAATCAAGGTCTAGTTTCTGATGAGAACCTCATGGATTTGGTTTTATTGTTACGTTATGTTACTGACCTAGGTAATTTCAGCTGTGTTTGGCCCATGTTAGTGAGTCCCATTACTTAATTTTCATGATGTTAATGACAATAACAATAATTTTAAAAAAGCAAATATCAGCTAACACAGAGCCATCTTGAGTTTGTTTTGTGGCTGTGCATCTAGAAATATTTGTTACAATTACTCATGTAGCTGGGGCAGCTGTATGCATCTTATTTTGCTGTTTTAGGAATTGTGTGCTATTTTGGGCAAGCCAGACAGGCCTTTTGAATAAGTGGCTTTAGTGTCTTACTTGGTAGATGGCAATAGTGGCTAAATGATTAAATGCAGGAGATGACAAAAATAGCAAGCCAGTACTTATTATCAAATTTTTAGGTTGTCATAGAATAATGATGGCACACAGCTTTTGCAAGAGGAAATTATCCAGCTTTGCTAGTCAATTCTGAAGCCAAAGTCCAAATTTGCTTGTTTGATTGGGCTGGCATTCTTTCCTCAGAGCCTAGAAAAAGCTTCCATAAGCTTTCATTGGCCTAAATCAGAAACATCTGTCAAGAGCATGAATCACTCATTGGTTGAGATCAACAGTCAGAAACATGCACAAAGGCAGATTTTTTCCCCTCAGATAGGTGACAAATCAGTCATATGCCATTATTACCCTACATGTCAGCCTGCATATATATTTCATTGAATTGCTAACTCAGTCCAAGCCTGAATCTTACTTAGAGCTACCATAGTGATATCTGAAAGTAAAATTAAACGTCCTACACATTTCTATCCTCCTTCAAGCTGGTGTTTTGTTATTCTTCTTAACAGCGTACAAATGTATTAGAAGTTCCAGAAAGCTAAGGGGAAAAAAAGTCTTACAGTCCTTAGGAGTAGCGGAAATCCAGTGGAAACATAAACGTAAAACAAACATTAATTTCTTTTTCATCTTATGCTCTTCTGTTTTAGATGCAGAGAGTTGATTTAGAGCATTCTGTGAACCCACTTCTGAACCCAAAACAAGGCCCCACCTACAGGTAAGAGCTATACCCCACTGAAAATAAGCACGAATACCGAGGACTATTCAGCACATAACTGTGAAGTGTCCATGCTAGGGTATGTTTGGCCGGCCATGTTAATAGCATCCAAACCCCCACGCCCACGCTCCTGCTGGCATTGCTCCATCTCCCCATTTACTACAGCTCTGCCTCTTTCCCTCTAATAGAGTCTGGCAGATTCTCCAATCCTACTATTTCTAATCCTGACATCCCTTTGCCAAATTGTGGAGCCAGCTTGGGGAAAAGGAAAACAAAACAAAGCAACCATCATCTTCAGCTGAAACTCACCCGCCTGCATGGCTGCCTTCCAACATGTTTGCCAATGCCTGCTTGCTCCTGGAGCTACTGCAGGAGTTGGAAACTTGAGGGGAAGGAGAAAAAATACACAACAGGCAGAGAAATGAACGTGTTAGTGGCTTCAAAAGCAACAGCCATCTGTTTTCCTTACTCCCCGGCAGCCACAGGAGCTCCCTGTAGTGCGGATGGAGATTTGGCAGGTTTCTGTAACCCTGTTGAGCTTTTACTATCCCTACCAGCATCCCCTGCTGCTTCTCTGCACACCCTCAGACCAATTATACTTTGACTTTTTCCTGCAGCAGCAGCATTGCCAACACATTATACTCAGGGGCACATTAATCACAAACACCTTGTCAAAAACAGCAAAGTTGAACTACTGCAATGGAAGTGCTTAAATTGGAATTAATACGATGTTGCAGCCATGATGCATCCAAACCATAGGCAAATTGGTTTAAAAAGGTAGCTGAGGAAGAGTTTCCACCTTTGAAAAAGAACACGTTTTAGTTCTGTGATAGCATGGTCTGACCTATATCACCCAAGATGTCAAGAAAAATTGTGTTATAATTTCCCAGTATGGATATCACTTGGAATTTTTATTTGCATGATGCTTCTTTCCTGTGCAGAAGGTTGCCATGAAACCTGTCACAAAATGCAACAAAGAGGATTCAAGGGCTTTATTGTCAAGTAGATTTGAACTGATTTCAGTGTACTTCATTGCCATAAAAATCAAAATAGAAATTTCCTCTGTGTTTAAGTTTATTATTAATATTTCTCATCATGGTTTGCTATAGGTCAAATTTTAAGAAGAGCAGCAAGTATTAGGAAAATGCAGTAGGTAAAAGAATGTAAGAATATACATCACCCACAGTAAAAAACAGCTGCCCACAACCACAATCTTGCCTTAGAGTAGCAGCTTTTCAGTACAGTTCTTCAAGGCTGTTTCTGTTCTCAGTTATCACAGTTTTAATATAACTTACAATCACTTCCTAGAGACTTAGTTATCCGGATTTTACAAAGCGTTATGTCCTTTGGGGAAAACCAGAGTCCTGCATACAGTAATCTGTTGTGCAAGAACAAGAGCAGCTGGTGTAGCTTACATAAAGTGGCAAATAGCCCAATGCAATAAAATGTAAGCATGTTCATAGCAAGAGCAACTATTGGCATAGAACAGATGCCAGAATGTGTTTCTGTTTGGATCACAAATAATATGATAAAAGATAAACAGGTCATAATGAAGACAAAACAACCAGATGCATTTCCATAAATTTGGGGGTGACAGATTCTCTTTAAAATTTAGATTTTCTTATTTGTTTATTGTACATATATTTAGTGCTCCAAGTTACAAGGTCAGGACTATCACCCAGATCTACACAAGCTGAAGTCCAATTAGTTAATTTATGTATCAGTCACCTTCACTGTGTTTGTTGTTGCTGTTTTTTAACATCAACACGGAACTAGCTAAACAGGACATGGAATCATTGAATATTTATACCTTTTGGGAATATCCTTTCTTTTTTTGAAAAAAAAGAAAAAAGAAAAACAAGAAAGAAAAAGGAAGGAGATTGTCTATTAAAACATAGAATCATTTAGGCTGGAAGGACCTTCAGGATCAAGTCAAACCATCAACCTGACCTACCGAGTCCTGTCACTAAACCATGTCCCTTAGTGCCATGTTTGTTCTTTTCTTACTAGTTGTGCTGCAGTACTTTTAACCACGAGGTACACTTGGATCACAGATTACTAAATGCTCTGCTTCTGTATTAGCGGAAGCGCATTGCAAGAATGCTTGGACTAGGCTGCATCCCGGCTGCAATATGCATTATATAAACATAAAGTAGTTGACAGTACAAGAAAGATTCCTGCCACGGTGATGAGAGAAAAGATGTGACCTGCTTAGGACTTCTAAAGCTAATGAAATATAGACTAAAAATAGTAACAATGATCTCCATCACATCTGGATCCATCCTATCCATGGAGTTAGTGGCAATTTTATCACTGATTGCAGAGGGTGGAGTTTCAGACCCTATGTTTTCCATATACCTACAGAAGAAAATGATCTTATGAAAACTCTATATGCTGTCAGAAGAGTTCAGTAGTCCCTCTTATTGGGCAGGCATTTACAAATCCCCTTTAAGGCTCTATTTTCTCTTGTTTATCTTTTTTAAAGGAACATCCACTCTGTTCAGTTCTGCAAGATCAGGAGATCCCCATTTTCTGCTTAACAAAGGATCTTGCCAGAAATTCTTAGTGTTTCAAAGAATTAGTCCCTTAGAAGTCTTTGTTTTCTTATCATTAGAAGCAACACTATGGGCCTACAAATACACATAGCCAGAACTTTCAACCAACTCCACTTGTAAGCCACTGGCTAAGTTATTTGCTGAGGACTGAAATCCCTCCCTGGGTCAATGTTGACAGGTATGAGATAAAAGGAGGAGATACGGAAAGTAAAACAGTTGCTTTGATTTATTTTCTCCATCTTTTTGTGGGCAAAATTGTAATGATACTAAAATTTAATATCTTGCCTTTTGCATGCTGATAACAGCACAGGCATGGCTTAACTATATATGACAGCCACAGTGACTCTGCACAATACATGTAATGATCTGTGTTTAATGAGGGCTGGACACTGTCCATAACAATCCTCTGAAGCTATAGTCACACATAACGCAAGACGAGGCTCTAGAGGAAATATTTTCTTACTCTTTCTGCTATGACTGCAACATCATCCAAAGTGAAATGAATGTTAGAATGGCTCTGTGAAAAACAGAAAATAAAAGTTCAGCAGAGGGAGCCACCCCATTCTTCAGAGTGGATTAACACGGCTTCCTAGTAATGATAATGTTAACATTGCTGTTAATAAAGCGTTTCACTTATCTTTTAAGGTCAGATACCTTTCATGAGTAAATTCCCATTTCAGGGCCACAAGCGGATAGGATTTGCAATGTAACGCTTACCTTCTCTCTTCTCCCCTCTGCTTAACTTCCTAGTCAATAAGTCCTAAGGAAAGAGGCTGATTTGTTTGTTTGATGGACTTTATTTGAAGACTGTTTGGTTTTAAGTGTTACCTGGGAGTTGGACTCAATGATCCTGTGGGTACCTTCCAACTCTATTTTATGATTCTAAGTTCCAGAATAGATCTGAGAATGGATTTGATTGCCCAGGAAAGGGACACAGAACAGTGTTGTACAGCTATGCTTAGGCTTTGCCACCAAGACACTGGGAAGGGAAGGGTGCTCAGAGGAAGAAATGTACTCTGCAGAAAAACAAACAAACAAAAGTTTTTTTTTTTAATTACTCAGCAGCTGTGACTTCCAGCACATATGAGTCTCCTCCATTTGTACATAGGAA
Source organism: Anseranas semipalmata (assembly GCA_013399115.1). Lineage (NCBI taxonomy): Eukaryota > Metazoa > Chordata > Aves > Anseriformes > Anseranatidae > Anseranas > Anseranas semipalmata. The sequence continues at coordinate 100,620 of VXAA01002996.1, read as the reverse complement.
CACCTGCAACGCACGTCAGAGTCCGTCAGAGCCCAAGGACAGAAAATTATGCTTCACATATGGATCTCTGTGTGAACAAAAAAAAATGAGGGAAACACCCAGTTTAGCATGAACATTATGGTCTGGACTGTGGTTTAGAGGCTTAGCCCTTTCTCACTTGTCAGGAGGAATGAGGAGTTGTTCTGCTGGTATTTTGGCATTTTAGCACACATGCCTCCTGGGGCCTAAAAAACATTTCCTGTAGCAACAAGTACCTGATGGGTTCAATGCGTGCAGCTTGAACTTGGCACTCACCAGCAGATCTAGCACATGCTGCAAAGGAATGGGGCTTGGGACCAACACCTATCATCTTCAGCAGGCTCATAGCTTTCCATGCTGCCTCTTCTGTCATAGATCCAGTGTAAATCTGACCCCGGTTAGGAAGAACATCTCTTCCAGCAGAGACTCTGCTCCCCAGGAGAAAGTGAAGGAAATATTCCTTGAGCTCTCTATATTCTGAAACATTCAGATTACTGATAGAGCTACCAGCTGCTATGATAGTTTGCATAATATGAACACCTGCCTGCTGCAGTGACACAACCAAAGCAATAGACTTTTGGCCACTATACAGCTGGAAATTACTTTTCAGCACTACAGAACCAAACCAGTTACAAACGAGTAAGCTATAGCTAAAAGATAGGATAATCCTTTTCTGGTCTGACAGCCATTCAATCCTCTGGATGCATATATGTTTTTTAAATGGTCACTTTAGCCCTGCATTACAGTTTGTTTGAAGCCAACAGCTTATTGCCCTAAGAAAACTGCATTCCTTTGGGTTAATATTTCACTTGACAGGAATCCTTTCTGGCTGGAGATTGACTATGCAAACAGGTTTGTATCTCATTGTTTCCAGGAACAAGAATTTTTCAAACCCTTCTCAAACACAGATGAATCAAAACATATACTCCCTAATTCTGTGCCTTCTATTTAAATCCATAACTCCAAATGTACTCCTTTCTCTAAGAATAACATGTATATTTACATTAGTTACATATTATTTAACTACAGTGTATGTATATTAACCACAGATTGGATACCATAAAACCGTATGGTTTCACAAGTCACGCATAAAAAGCCATGAGAATTATTTGGTTTCAAGGGGACATTTGGGACAACAAAACCCTTTATTTTCCATATGGGACTATGTGGCCTCACTGTGTCTAATCCCATGTCAGGAAAAGTATGTTCCAGCTACATTTATTATTATCTTCTCTGAATAACATACAAGACAAATATAACATACAACAAAAATAGCACACACCACTACATTACCTAATCTTTTATTCCTGACTTACAATATGTTGGTCACTAACAAAGAGCTGTGCCTTTCTTCTGAAAGCTTTTATATGGCTGACCACTGTTTATGTCATAAACATTGTGGGCAATGGAACAGTTTCTGTGTGAACCTCTTACTTTTGCATTTTACTTTTGTCTCCCTGGAGCCTACTATAAGGAGCTGCACTAGAAATCTGGGCATTAAGCTGAGAATAGGAAGACTGAAAACTAATAGTTGAGTCAGAAAAGCTAGTAAGCAAATCAAGCTAGTAAGATGAATAAGGTCAATGAATCACAGAGAAATTACAAACTGGATGTTGACAAGTAGAATTTGCTTTTAATCATTTTGTAGAATGGTTACTTCTTTTTGAGTGCCTTGAATCTCCTGACAGCAAATCTTCATTGAAAAATGTGTGTAGTGAAGATTAACAAGATGTTTGCTTCAACATCTTTCTAGGCCAAGTATGCCTACAAAATCTCAGTTCAACTCTTTATTCAGGTCAGAGATATTGTTGCTCTTTGGCTTCCAAAATAATGCATCATCCATTACCCAGCAGCAACTTTGCATAAAAGCTAGAACAAACTGTTATTCCATATCACTTACAAATACACTAATCATAAATATTTCTGATATACAATTATATATCAGGAAAAAAAAAATCAAATATTAATTATTTATAGGATTAACTTTAGAACACCTCTTCAAAGCACATGTAATTACCTCTCTTCTGCAATGTATCAGTGATATAGCTAAGAAGGGAGTCCTGAATCCTCACCCTCATAAATACAGACAAGAGTTTCTGGTCCACATGCTATCAGTGAAGTCAGTGCAGCTTGCACCATGCCCTTCTTGGCCTTCTCAAAGACAGACAGGTGATGACTCACACCATATTGCTTATTTCCTCCTCTAGCCCTGGTTCCTGAGGAAGCCACAGGCCTCCGTATCATGTAGTATGATATGCATCAATCACATGATTAAAACAGGTCCCTCGGGCCAGTAACAAGGGCTGTTAATGTTAGGAGAATTCATGAGCATTCTGGGTCACACAGCTTGCATGTCCTGTCCTGTTCCTGGACATGTGCACACCACATGACAGAGGATGTCTGAATTTCCATCAAATTCTAGATATGTCTTATCACACGGTGAGAAGCCATGCCCCATGATCCTCAAGTACCTCTGTAGGAAGCTCTGTGGCTTCTTCTACCTGAAATGTTGGGCATCACTAAGGCTATAGGGACAAATGTACTCATCTAGCCTCAATGTCAGTAGAACAAAAGACTAGAGTGATTTAATTCCTCTTTCAGTTTCAATCACTGTGCTTCAGCCAGGCACATGGATTTTGTATATAAAACACTGAAATTGAGAACTGCATTGACTAAGACAATTTCTGTAGTATGCAGCTTCCAGGATAATGGACTCAACATGTTCCTCCCCTTGTTTATTTAATGAGAATACTTTTCTTTTTTTTCACCGGTGACGCACGCATTGGGTTAATCTTTCAACTCCTACAAAGGAGACGAGAGCAGAATGTTAAAGGAATTGCTGTGAGGTGGCTGGGCACCATTCACTCATTATATGTCATACATATCTCATTCTTTAAATATTGCAATGCAATGATAAAACACCCATCAAAGTCAAAATACAGATGTGTACAAAGGTCAAAGGGAGCTGGTTTACAATCCAGCATCTAATTTGTTCCTTCTAGTTATGAAGGAGAAAAAAATCCTCATGGTTATCCTACTTTCTTGAACAAAACCCACACCAATGACATGGAACAAGTACCACTAGGCCTCTGCATAGATGAGCAACTTAGGGCTATCTCATTCTCCAAGTCCTGCTGGATTTGTGTGTGTGTTAGTAAATTAAACCTATGTGACTTGATCCAAAGCTAGCTGTAACTACTTATTCCCACTGATTTCTATCAGTTTGGAATCAAGTCTTCCTTAAAAAAAATTCTAAATCATTAGGATAACCTACTACCTCTTTTTATTGCATCAGTATTGTGTTCTGAGAAGTGCTTAATTTCTTTTAAATTACATCGTATCTATTCAAAATGAGGCTAAATGAGGGACAGGCCTTGTACTGAAGAGGAAAGCTTAGGAAAGTGTGCGTTTTCTGTTCTTACAAATATACTCCAGTGGAAATTAGTTTCCAAAGTGAGCAGAGTCTTAACAATGCTTTAGAATAAGACCATCAAGACAGAAAATATTGGACAGTGACCAGAGAGAATAAAGATTTTTGGATATATAAAGAATGCTGTACAAGTGCATAGCTACAACACGTATTTTACAATTTACCTAAGTCCACCATCAACTTTAAATACATGTACATAAATACAGCCCGCTCTAGAGCACGGCCATGCTGATGGACATTCAGAGGCCTTCTCCCCAGCAAGCCGCAGTGACCCCTTCAAGAGACAGCTGGCACAGACCAAGTGGCCTTGCTCAGAGCAGAGCTGACGGGGGAGCACAGCCCCATTTTAGCCCCACTGTTGAAGTTCTCACATTTGGTTTCATTCAGAGTGGGGCAAAACCAAAACCTCTCACACATTCTTGTTAGAGGCAATCATTTCCACACGTTTCTTCAGACCAAAGCCAGAGTTTTATGATTCAGAAGGGGGGCCGGCACTGGAGGAATGATTCCATTATTCAACTCTTTTAGCATTTTACTGGTCTTTGAACTTATGCTGATAAATTGGGTTACAGGAATAATTCTAGGAAACACCAATGTATTATTTGATAAACACCTCCTCAGGTATTTGTCTACAGAGGGAATTTGGGTGATACTGTTTAGGCTTTACTAACTCTAGTGTGTTCAGCCACATCTGTGCAGAGTGATCTAGATGAAAACAAATGCAAATAAGCAGAGTTTAAACATGTCTAATGTGAGCAATGTTTGTGCTATTCACACGCATACCAAACAAGCAAGTTTACCTGCTTTTTTGTTTGCTGTTTACCCTTATGCAGCATGTGCTATACAACTGTCTTAACATGTATTGACATGTCAAATCCCTATGTAAAACACAAAAAGGTGTCTTTCCTTCACTGCATGTGTACTGGACATTATACTCATGCAAAGCAAAACAATAAATTATTTTTCTGATTTATTTATGCTACCACCCTGACTTGATAGTGCTTCTGCTCCTTGTCTACTTGTTTTACAAAGAAAAAAAAGAAAAAAAAAATGAGAAAGCAACAAGGATCAGGGATCTGTATGTACATAGCTTTCTAGTTTTGTTTAGCTTGAAACTAAAGAATTTTTTTATCTTTAGGAATTAAGATATGAAGCACAGAACAAAGGGTTTTGCAAATAAGATGAAAAAAACAGTACCCCATTTTCACCTGGTCTAACCATCTAGAGCAGACAGTAGCTTTCTGTTGTGAATTGCTTGTCACATTGATGTGAAAATTTTAGTTACAGTTATTTTGCTTCATAGTGGCTGATCTGAAACATCTGCAACCTGGTTGACAGAAACATTCACAACTAGAATGGCATTAAATTCATTCACGTAGATACAGCGCTACAGAGTGCTTGGAATGCTTCACCACTTGAAGAACCGGGGAGTCAGATCACAGAATCTGCACACGGTCACTCAAAAGTAGCACTTCAATAATTCTTTCAAAGCTTTGCAACCCAAATATACTTTTATAATGGCTGCTTCTAAAATGTATTTTCCCTTTGAACTGATTTGTTTGACCTTTATGCAAGGATTGCTGACTTGGAACAGTTGGTAATTCCAAATGAGGGCACCTGCATGGCCAATTACCTGCACATGTCTGAGCCAGGCTCAGCACATGGAGGTGCACCTGGGATGGAAACAGGCAATTACAAGAACCAAGGCATTACTGAAAGCAGGTGAAAACAGAGGTGGAGCTGAAACTAGTTTTCTAAAAATTGTTTAAGTGGATGAAAGGGCAAACATTAAAAAAAAAAAACCACCAACAACAAGGTTTTGTAGATTTTCAGGGTGGAGAAAGCCACATGAAAGGATTAAAAAATGAAGTTATAGTCACTTAATTTTACAAATAAATGTTTATTAACCTGATAAAGTTGTGAAGGAGCTAGTTTTAAATAGTAAGTAAAGGATACATATATATGTAAAAAGGCAAGTGGAAAATGTTTACCATTTGAGTCAGTCAAATTTTGCTGTTGGACAGAGAGGTAAGAACTTGTATTAACTTCATGAAAGAAGTTGTTCATTTATGAAACAAATTTCATTTGTTGTTCATTTACTAAAGTTGCGTCAAGATTTTATACAAACAAATACAAATGAACTCTCCTATTTTAGTGACATAATTTGGAGAAGTAGGTAAACATTCTAATGACAATTCTAAAAGTCTGAAAAGGCAAAACAAAACTTTAAATACAAATTAACTCAGGTTAGAGGCAGCTGATGTTTCAATACTAGGAATTCAGCATAAGGAAGAAAAATATTTTTCATACACTTCTGGAAGAAAATTCTAGCTGCAGAAAGGTACTGTTTGTTTCCTTCTTTAAAAAGGAGATAGAAACTTCCTGAGGAGCAAAAAACCAAGCCATAGTTTGTATTGTGTTCAGTTTCAAAAAAGCCAGGACAGCTCACTACACCTGGTGACATGCACAGAAGCGGGCAGTGTTCAGCACTCCTGGCAAAAGTCACAGCAGGTCTGTGCGGAGGAGCAGGTGCAGACAGACCCATTTTGTTCAGCTCCTGGTCCAGGCTGGTGAGGTGCAAATCATCTCCTATTCAGGAGTGTGCAGCAGCCAGCAGTAGCCTAGTGCTCTGCCTGAGCTGACTAGAAAATTAGGGTGGTTAATTGTTTTCATGGAAGTGTTGTATTATTGCAAACTCACCAAACCTCCGTCATTCAAAGAGGTTACTACTCTAGGGAGGATATACAGGATCCAGCTTTGTCCAGGAAGAGGCTTCTCCACAGCCACACAACTGCTGTTTCATTGCAGTGGTGCTGATGGGCTACAGCCATCTTACATCTCCCAGAAAAGGCACCTGCAGTCCAGGTGCATAGCTGGTGAAGACTGTATTCATAAACAAAGTTACCTCTCTACCATGTCTCTTGGTGGCGGAGAGGACGAAGAGACAGTATTACAGTCAAATCACTTGGCAAGACTTTGGGGGTCCCAATGAGAAGGATCAAGTGCTGATGGTGGAGCAGGTGATTTAGGAGACAGTACTAGGGAGAGAATGGTACTATTTCTGTTACAAAATTTAAATTGAACCAAAGTTAAATCATACTACTGGTATCTGGAAAAGAAAACCTGTTACAGTAATATTAGACAGTAAAAGGAGCAAAACAAGACCTTTGAAAACAAGATCTTTCATACCGGCAGGAGATGGTATTTCAACCCTAACAAATCCCTGTGGGCAGAGCGAGAGGTTTTACTCCTTATCCCAGAGTAATAATAAGACTATGTCTGTAAGACTAGATTCTGACCCTTAAGGAAACAGGCAATCTCTCCCTAAGCTAAATTCATAATCTTCTGAGTTTTTATTATGTCTAATCCTGGCTCCTTTTGCACAGCTGACTCATGGTTTTAGTAAATAAGTGGTTGATGATAGTGTTCACAAACAATCTTTTTTCATGCCTTGATCCATCCTGAGTAAATTAAATTAAGGGGAAAATATATGATCCTGCAATTATAAATTACATTATGATCAAGGTAATATTAAAATTGAATACATTAATGCTGCATAGACAACTCTAATTCTGACTGCTTCTAACTTTAAAGTGCTTGATTTTGCAATAAATTTGATTTCATTTTAACATGCACATGAAATACAGCATTTACATGAAACTTCCTGCACTTACAAAAAGAAAATCTGCTGGATAAAAACAGATTTTAACCATATGGAAGTATGTTTGTGGTTTACATGCTTGCAAGGGGTCATCAGTAATACCAGACCTTTAGATCTACTCTTTTAAGCCTTTGCTAGTTGAGTTCAAAGAACAATAGAAAGCTAGAGAAGGCTATTTTTTCCAGTTTGGACCACCTACTTTGCCAGTGGGTTTCACAGCTGTTTGCAGAGCATCTGTAAGCCCCAGCACAGGTCTGCTGGGTTCTCCTGTGAATTTTGGGAAGCGAGGTTTCTTTAATGGTCACATTCTGCTCCTGCTTCATGCAGTATTATTCCTTTGTTCTTATCCTGTAAGATGCCCCCTGTCTACAGCCTGTCCCATCTAGTCCTGCCCACTCCTTGCACCCTCTGTTTCTGACTCTTCTATTTTTCATTCCTTTGTGTTCAGGTCAGGTTGCCTTCCACTTCTCTTTTACACTGCCTGGGCATCGTAAGTTGGCAGACTAAGAACAGCCTCTGGCCTGGCACTGTAAGGGCCTCAGCCCCTTGCTGGAAACTGGGGAATCTTCAGACAGCTTCACCACCAGCCTCCAACTGAGCACCTGCAAGTAGGCAGATCTATACAAGAATAGCAGTGGTCGTTTCTCTGAGTCTGAGATGTCAGAGAGTTCTTACCCTCTTTTCTGAACTTTGCTTCAAAATATAGAAGGCAGAAGCATTTGAACAAAATGGCTATAAGAATTTAGTAAGGACAAGATGGAATATTTTCCACTAACTGGATCTTGGAAATGACTTTTCTGTTATTGAACAGCTCTGCTCTCTAGAACTTTCATCTCTACTCTGTGCAGAAAGAACTTTTGGGGGAAAGGTATTTTCTTTTGTCACTGAGGTGGATTGATGAGCTGGAGCCTGTTGCACCTGATATTTTTCATGACCGCATAGCACATTCTGCATCTGCCACTGGAAAGTCCCCTTCAAGAGAATTAAGGCCTACTCTGGTTTTGTTCAAAAGTTTTTCTTCCTGTTATAGGAAAGGCTCTAAAAATGGATATGACGAGCTATATTGGTATGATCTTGTACCTTTGAGACTGCGGGCTTCTTTCTGTTGGGAAGTTTTCTTTCCCATTTGCTGTGAAATCAGCCTTGTGGTGTTCTTGTAGCATTTTCTTTACTTGCTTCACCTAAAGTTGTGAGAGATTATTTTCTTTGGTTCACACAGCATCTTTAATTTTGCCATTAAGGTTTTTGTCTTTCAGCCCACAAAATTTCTGAACAGGTGATACTAATAAAGCTTTGTGAAGTGTATTTGACTATTTTCTTCAACGTTATATACGAACCATTTCATTCAATCTCATAGAGCCTGTATCAATTACTTGTCATTGGTATGTCCCCTTCCATTAACTCTTCATAATTGACTCTGAAATGGTGGGCTTGAAATCAAAGTGCAAGAATTACACTTTGATCAGGCCACTTGTGAGTTGTCAGAACATACTAAATCATATCCACCCCACAGTGACAATTTATTGATTCCAAATGTAATAATAATGCTCAGCAGCTAGTACAGCTATTCACGTACGTAAGTTGTACTCCACTGATACAAGGTATCCTTTTCTATCTAATATAAATGGAGTTGTATTAGCTTTAGGCCAAGAACAATTGTGAATCTTACCAAGTTTGCATGAGGAGGATCCCATAAAGAGGTATGGTCACTGATAAATTCAAACCAAGATAGCATATAGGTAAGAGATGAGTGTTTAAGAACTAATGCTTTTATCTTGTCAAACTGTGCACTGAGATTAATCTTTACCATTTTATAATTCTATGACGCAAGTTGGATTATGACTCAATAATGACATTTGAACTTTCCACACAGCGCAAGCTTGAAGTCCACTGTAAAAGAGAAGCTAAATATAATAAAAGTAGAAACAAAACAAAAAAAGAGTCTCTAGGAGGTCCCCTTTTCATATTGTGATGTGACTCAGGAAAAGTAATGAAGAGAATGACACAGCGAGAAGATCAAGTGGGTATTTTGGTTAGTTCCTGGTACAACTAAGGAAACCACAAAACCACATCAATCCCTAGTCTGCTCAACCAGTTACAACAGAACACAGTGGTTTTGTTTCTAGAACTGCAAACCACTAGAATAAAGAAGGTTTAGTTTATTCTCAGGAATTAACCTAGATTTCTTTCAGAATCCTATTGACATTTAAAACTAACATGTCATGGTACAGTGCTTGGGTGTGACGTGAAGCAAGCCATCCAAGCACTGGTACCGTGTACACCACACGAACTGTAAAAATTTATTCCAACTATTTTTGGCTTTTTCCAGGTGGAGTAAAATTACTTGATTCCTGCAAGAATAAACACATCTCCTAACCATATTTTGTCATGCTACAAAGAGAAAAGACAGTTATCAGTGTATTTAAATAGTGAAGCTTTATTTTCATTATCAACTGTTTTACAAAATAAACGATGAGTAATACAAATTGGGGAAAAAGATTGTTCTCTGTTCTTGGCAGTTCTAAGGTGATTCTATATAGCTGGGCCTGATGACTATGGACAACACTGTTTTATTTGCTTAAAAGGTATACCGTGACCTTATTGCTATGATTCTTACTCAGCAGTACCTGTATGCAGCAGATGCAACTAAACATGCATCTGTGCCACTGGTTTGGAATGGTGCTGAGATCAGTAGCCAGTATTTCATCCAAGTGCGTGAGGGATTTTTGAATTTGGTGGTTATGTCCAGCTGTGCTCCTAGATGACAGTGCTGACCCAAAGGGGCCCCGAGAGCTTTCTTAGTGGTTTCCAAAAAGCCTTCTCAAAGCAGTTATGCAAGATGTTGCAGGATCCTCTAATATCCCTAGAGCAGGACAGATATGCTCCATGTCTTGGAGTTGTTGGAGGACTATAGAGTAAAAGCAAGGGTGACAGACTTAGAAAGTCAGCCCTGCACCAGTACTGGTCACAGATGTTGAGCTCTATTGGCTTCTGGGTATGCAACAGTGGAGCTGTATAAACAGCTGCAGCACAGCCAAGAATCCAGAAACATAGCTGGAAATGTTTTTGGCTTCTGAAAACGTCTGAACCTTGCAAGTATAATTAGATCTTTCTGCAAATGGAAAGCTGAAGAATGTAATTTTTCTTTGACGCAGTTCATAGTCAAACCGCTCCTAGTTGTAAGTATAGCAGTACTTTAAACCAGTCACTGCACTCTTTAAGCTGGAAATAACCTAGAAGCACCTCGGTGTTTGACATCTGTAGCTGTAAGAAAATGACTGAATGGTTAGCATTCCTCCTACCACAAATCCCGGCTGTTCTTCTTTTTCCATCTGCCCTTAAAAGTAAAAGTTATCTAGAAATTAGCTCATAGGTTATCGCATAAAAACGGTGATCTATTGACCAAATATCTGTCAGGAACTGGGATTTTTTTTTCCATTTATAAATCTTTTAATAACATAATAAGCAGAGCAAGTGTATGTTGATGCTACAGATAACAGTATGTGGCAAGACCAATACTTTTTCATGTATTCATGATGCAGAAAAGAGAAACAGGAGGAAAACCAACATCAAGATAGCCAAATCCAGGAAGATACTGAGGAATATCAGAAAGATTTAATAATAGTAGGAGACTGATACTGGAATGTCTAGGTTCTTCAACTTTTCCAAAGGATCCATAAGCATATGATACAACACAATAATTTAATTGTGAGATTTGTTTATTTAGCAAGTGATTGTCTAAAGTGCTGGGAATCTTCAGAATGAGTACAACCTGTTTTAAAAATGTACTCAAAGCTAGTCCTCCATTTGGATATGATTCCTAGGGAAACAGATAGATCTCATATGACATTCCAGCTGTCTTATTACACTCATCTTAAACTGTTTCCTCTTGATGACTGCTTGGTGAGAAATATTTTAGAAGTCTTCTGTTATTCATCATTAGAGTAGATAATAGCTTAATATATTCATTGTTCAAAGAAGCAAACATTTATGTCATTATATCAGAACTTTGCATGGTAAAAATGGTCAAAATGTGTTATTCCTTCTTCTCTTTCCTTACAGAAGCATTCAATTAGTCTCCTGTTGACAAAACAATGTCTTCCAAAGAACAAAGACAATTTTTGAAGCTTAAAGAATAGCTTTCCTAGTCTAAGTGTCTAAATACATACTACAATTAAGTTCTATGTGATAAGTTAAAAAGGAAAATAAAATCACTCCTATTTTCTGAACAATTTTATGGGCAACTTTTAATAAAGAAAGTTCTCAGGAAGGTCTCTTTATAGGATGCTCTAATTTAGTGTTAAATTCTACCTTTTAAGTTGTAATTTGTAGAATTGTTTTTTGCTAAGTACCTTTACACTACTGATATCAAGGGTTGAGTCTTTAACCATTAAACTTTTAATATTGCTTTAGGTATGTTATTTAAAAGTAAATCTAAAAATCACAAAAGAAAAACGTTCATACTATTAAATGCCACTAGCGTACTGAAAATCATAGCTCTTAAAATACTGACGTTTAAAAGGCTAAAATAAGGCTTCCTTTCAAGGACTTTATTTTTGAATCATGAAGAGCTTATGCAGTATTTTTATGAACTAAAACCCATATGATGTTATGAGTGTTGGGGAAGGTGGTTGGTTTCTTTCTGGTTGTTGTTTTTTTGTTTTTTGTTTTTAATCAAGCACAGAATTGATGATTTACTAAGCGTATGAGCCTATTTCTAGCTTTCTTGTTAGATACAGTTCCGGAACTCTGTGACGAGGCATGCTATTCAAGAAACACATGATAGGCATTTAGCTTCCTAAAATGTGCAGCATGTGAGATGAACCAAGGCGCAGTAATTGCAATGCTTCCCAGGCCTTTTCATTTGAAGACTTCCAATGCCTGTTGTGGCAGATCTCAGCTTGGCACTTTTCCACATCTGCTGGAATAACTGTCTCATCTCTCTCATCTCTCTTCATTGGATGTGTTTCCTTCCCTTTATTTGTAGTTTAAGTCCGGCCCTGAAGCTCTCCAGACTAACTTTCTTTACTCTGTTGCTGTCTGTGTTCACAAGCTTCTGCTGTACCTGGCTTAAAGGGGAAAAATACACCTTTGGAAACAAAGACTTACTTCAGCATGATTTTGCTTTAGCCTGCATGATGCTAGACCTCTAGATGGCTTTTTTGTGATGGGAAGGCAATCAATTCCAAATTTACTGGTGCACCTGTCCCCATCCCCTCTGAAGCACCTTACTGACAGGGGCACCCTGGGCTGTTGCACCTGGGTCTCAGAGGACTCCAGTGTCCCGTCACCCTTTCTGCAGCTCTACCTGCTACTGCTGTGCAGAAAGGGAACCACAAAGGGGAGCTGACCCAGAGCCACAGGATGTACATGCTCTCCCTTCCTCAGGATATCAGCAGGTGTAGGTTTTCCAGATCTCAATCTCTTTACATGCTCTTCTCTCACTTTGCCTCCTCAGAGGCATGGTAGCTGCAAGATCTGTGCAGATTCCAGGTACCTTAGCTGGTACAGCAAGTCTGCAGACCTCAGTGAAATAACTGAAAACATACTCTAAATTTCCATGTTCCCATTTTGTTGCTACTCTTGAGCATTTTTTTTAGTTTGTCAGAATTCCCTCTTCCTGCATTTGCACTTTCTCCTCATTAAAGTCTTTTTTTTTGACAGCTACAGTTATTCCTTTTCTTCTATCATATAAATTACTGGTGTCTCATCTTTTACCCAGAATGGTGGGTGACACTTCCTTCTATAGTCTCCAATTGTTTCTGAAAGCTGACTCTCATCATCTTCATCAGGTGATCCTTTGTCTTCTTAGTCCACTTGGTAGAATCAGTTTCCTTGGCACAGCCATTTACTTAGCATATCCATTTTACTGCTCAGATAAATCTATTTAAATGTTAATAAGCTTCACTCCTCCTACTACCCAGCTCAGACATCCACAGTGTATTTTCTAGTGCCAGTGGGTGTCTCAGAAGAAATTAACCCATTGACTTAAGATAATACAAAATGAAATGACTAGCTTGGTTACACTTCACATTCCATATAAAGAATGCAGAAATCTTTTCTTTCATGCTTAGTATCGTTGCATCCCATCAGTGTTATTCAGCATCCTGGAGCTGTTTGGAAAAGAGATTGTGCCTGTTGCCTCCTACTCAGATGTACAGATATTTAATTGAATTCAATCTCTCTCATCAAATATCAGCTGTTCTTAAGATTTATTTTTGTATCGCTGTGCATTGCATAAAGCTTACCAAGCTTTTTTGCACAGCTCAACAGTGTTATCGTATGGCCATCATGAAATGAGCTGGAATTATATTTCTCATCTCGTGGGCCAATTTATTGCACTACGTGGTAGAGCTTCTAATCTCAGTTATACTAAAATCAATTATAACACTGGATATTTGCCAGCACAAGATCAGATTCTGCCTCATTCTTTTGTGCTTTTTTTCCCCCTCATTTCCTTTTCATTATGAAACTTTGTGTCATAGTCAGAAATTAGTTATAAAATAATATAATTTTGCTAATGTGTTTTATATTTGGAAACTTTTATTCAAAGCAAAGTTAGTTCTTCTGTAATTGTGCATGCATACTTGTGTTCTATGGGTGTTGAATACTCACATTGTTAGCCACAAAGGCCTGGTTAAATCTATGTTAAACTGCGGCCATCTTAAATACCTTTTAATTATTAACACAAATAATTCTAAAATCCATTGCCCCATAACGAATATGATATAACAAGTTGCTCTGGTTTGGGGGGAAAAAATTTCGCCCCCCTTTACTGTATATTATGCTGACTTACTGTTAAAAAAAAAAAAAAAAATGGCACCACAAAACCACAAATGCTCGCTTTTCCAACAGCTGCTGCAAAACACTTCTTTTACATAAGCACATTTATCGTGCAACTTACTGCTTGTTTAGTAACGTAAGTATATCCCAGAAAGTGGGCTAAGTTTACTCAAGTCAAAAAGGGTGTAAGTTACTGTGAGAAATGTTCAACATTTTGATCAACAAATCTAGCTTCCAGGCATTTTGGTGCATTTTCTTCCCAAGGCATCCACCAAGCCTTCCCATCAGTTAAGTCCACTTACCTCTTACTTGGAAAGCTTGTTTGTCATTTAATAAGTAAATAGACTTTTTAATCAGGTTTCTAAATGGGATTCATTTTCTCTTGTAAGTTAGCAACAAAATTAGAATTACAATTACAATTACAATTACAATTACAATTACAATTAGAGTAGAATTAACTTAGTTGTGAGTTTTTTACCTGGTTCTTTAACCTAGCCTTTTTACAGAAGCTACTAATGGCAACCTGAATAATGAAATAAGTGGAATACTTCCCCTCCACCTCCCACCCCTCCCAGTTTCCAGGAATCATTCACTTTTTCTTCTCAAATTTAAAATGTAGGTGCAGCAATTCAAACTCTTGTTCATTTCCACATGTACAGAAGCTTGAAAACAAGCTAAGCCCAGCCTTCTTAAATCAGACTAAATATTGCTCTCATTTACACCCTAAAAATGCACATGAATGAAGTAGGAAAAAAAGCTATCAACTGCAATCACTCTATGACTAATGTATTTGCTTTAATCTACTATATCCATCCATTTTCCTTGTCTTTCATTTGCTTCCACTTTGTATCAAATTTGTGACAGGAATACATAGATGTCTACCTACTGCATTGAAGCTTCACAGTGTTGCTAATTTTCACAGTACTTTTCATGCAAAATAGCATGAAACAGCTGGAACAGACTGTTACATTCAGCGTGCAATTCAGTTTGAAACCATAATGTGTCTGGCTAAATCAGTGAGCAGCTGTAAAATTATATTTTTCTGTAGGAGGGGGTACTTTGCAGGGATAGCAGGGGAGAGAGATGAGTGCTACTCTTCAAGAGATAAACATAGGTCTCCCAGACCTTCAAAGAATGATGTTATCCTGGAGGAAATAATCTCACAGAGTTCTATTTAGTGGAATATCTCTTTCTGGAGTCTGTTGTGGAATGTATCATTTTACAGCTACAATACTTAGGTTAGGGAGCAAAATCACAATTCTTCTTTCTTGGAAATGAAAAACTAAACAACTGCCATTTCAGTGCAATGCTGCAATGTTCCAGCTTCTCAAAACACACCAGGGGCTGGGCACCTTGGGGAAAGGTACAGTCGAGCTCCCAGAAAAGTGGAATGCTGTGATTCTAATCTATGCCAGCGGGCAAAGTAGAAAGAAGTAGCAATATGTGTTGAAAATGGAAATAATTTCCTCACAGATAGTCCTGAAAAGCAAGGTCCTTGTTCAAGCTGGTCAAATATTTGCTATCAAAGCTGTTCTTCAGTGACAGATTAGTTTCAGTAATTTTTTTTCTAAAAAGTATCTGTCATCTTTGGAAAACTGAGTTTTCATTATTAAAAAAAGAAAAAAAAAAGAAAAATCTCTTACAGACAGAAAAGGTTTTAAGTAAAAGCTGAAAACCATCCAAATTTTTCTCTGTGAAAATAAAAGCCTTTTTTGTTCATGTCTAGTCCTTGCCTCCATTACCACTCCCCAGCTAGTTTTAAGAGTTATTAACAAATAGAAACCTTTGTTAGAAATTAGTTCTGGTTGAAAATACATCACAAGAACCTGCCTAAAGGCAGAGACTATCTAACAAATATTTTCCTTCTCATTTTTTATTTTATTCTTTCATCAATTTGCAGTGAAGTTCTCATTTATTACGCAAGTAGTTGAAACAGTGAGCAAATGTTGAATAGAGTTATTACTTGAAAACAGTTCGTGAACTTTGCATCTTTATGTGAACGTCAGTTCCCCACAGAGAAAGAAAAAAAAAAAAACACATGCACTACCTTCTATTATTATTCCACTCTTGTTTTATTGACTTTATATGCACCTGTTATAGCATATAGCTGTTATGGCACCTCAGAGCCCCCGTGTGACAAGTAAACACAGAATAAAGAGAGAATCTCTGCCTCGGGGTTTGTGATCTTCACAGGACTTTGCTGGCTGACATGAACAAGCTCCTCCACACACTGCACCTTTGAGATCCAAGCCATCTCCAAGCTGGGCGCCGTGTTGCTGAGGTTGATGCCTTGCTGAATTGAGTTAGTAAGTCGTGCTGAGAGAGAGGCAACAATGCTGCTGCAGCAACAACCCTGAGTGAGCACATCTACCTGCAGCCTATAAAATACTACCATTACAAGTAAGTTCAAAGAAGCCATTTCAGAAAACAAGGTGATTTTTTTTGTGATTTTTATTTTATTCTTTCATCAATTTGCAGTGATTTTTTTTGTGGATGCCTACAGGCAGGTCTTACAAAGTGTACGGAGAAGCAAAATAAGAGTGTATAAATGTGCTTCCTTGAAAATTAATCACTTATGTGATGGAGACCAGAATCCAGTCAATTGTAGTCTTCAGTGAAAGATTATAATTTTAGGGGAGTAACACTCTAGATATGAGAACAGTTAGTTTATGTCTGAAGTCATGGAGAACACTGGCCTGGAGAACATAAGGGCCATGGTCAAAGAAACAGGTTGGGAAAATGACCCTTGCAGCAGCTTTCTGAATGTACTGAGTGGGGCAAACCCACATTTGTTGAAGCTGGAGAAGAGGATTTGGCAGTAACTGGAAAGTGAGATGATCAGACTTGATCAATGGGTTTTACCAATGAGTTTACAGTATCTTAGACTTGTTTGGAAAAAAGAGTGTACCGCAGCTGCACTGACTTTGGCTCACCTGCCCGGTTAGATCAGACATATGAATGTTTTGCCTGACAGGAATGCAACAAAACAGCCAAAGCACACCCTATATTTTGTCCTGATTTTTCTGCAATATGTGTCAGCGTGGTTATATGTATTACAGAAGGGAAATGCTTACTCAGGATTTCAGAAAAGAACAGAGCAGGACTTTAAAGACAGGTTAAGTACATAAGCTGGGGGTGAGGTTACATGTTTGGGTTGTTTTTAATACATACGTGTAATGTTATTTTAGTATCATACGAATCCAAAATCTAAAGAGGTTGTTTTGTGTTTCCTTTTTTTTTTCTTTTCCCAGGCAAACCTCCTATGGATGTCAGCGACACTTTTGGGGTAAAAATATTCAAGGTTTAGCCCATGTTACATTGTACAAATGATGCAAATGGTTCTGTCATACTTTCCATAGCAGTCATATATTGTTTCAAGTAACGTAATTTGGGAAGGAAAGGATACAAAAGTTATCTATAAATATTTATAAATATGAAGCAAATTAAATTCATATAGAAACATTTATAATACATATTTGTTTTATAGTAGGCAAATTCTTTTTCTAAATAATGCATCTATGTGGGTGTTTTAAAAGTCTGATTTAAGAAAAAAAATTCTCTGATAGCTGCTGCCCTTAATAAACCTGCATTTAATGTTTTTAAATATTGACACTGATAAAGTTAATTTACAATTAAAGGTACGTGCATACATGCATATATGCATATAGATAGTATATAAATTAGTTTTGAATATAAAAAGAGGGTGTTAATCTCCTGAATTTATACAAAGCTGTCAAAATTTTAATTCCAGGGTCTCCAATTATGAAGCCACAACAGAAATTTCCAAATCTAGTTTTCAGTTATCCTAACTTCTCTGGCTGCAATCAGGATTCACTGCAATAATATTATTTTATTGGCTAAAAAACCCACAGTAACAGAGGTGACTCACAGTAACAGATATGCTTGGGACAGAGAAGTGAAAGACTGGATGCTGAAAGAAGTACCTGATCTGCAATGTCCGTGGGCAATACCATTTGTATCTTTCATGACACCAACACTGGGCAATGATACCATTGTCTTATTAATGCCAAATCTTTTGGACAAAGGATCAGAAGACTTCAAGACAAAGGCAAGATTTTCTTTGCTACTCTAAAAAAACAGATGTGTTACACTTCTGTCATGCCCTTAGTGAAAGACACATGGGGGAGGGTTAATGGCACTGAAATAAAGCAGAGTACAAGACTTTCTCTACGGATACCATGCAAATAACACATAGTAATTTTGGTATCACGTACTGTTAGAACAGTAGTACTACCACAGTGTCAGTATAATGCCAATTACTACTTCTGACATAGTAACTCAGTGCTGAGTTTACAGTTAAGAGTTTACAGTATGACTCTGGTAGGAAACTATTGGGACTCCTTAAAGGGTTTGTAGAAATTAAGACTGGAAAGACCCAGAGAAGTCATATATTTGATCCTCTGTCCCAAACAGGATTGGTTCTCCCTAAAATACTCTTAAGAGAAGCTTGTATTACAAGTTCTTAAAAAGCTTCCAACAATAAAAATGCCACCATCTCCCTAGACAATCTAATCTATTCCCGTGCTCCACAATCTGTGTCTGTTGGAAAGCTTTCCATAGCATGTAATCAAAGTCTCCCTTGTTGTTTTAAGCATGTTATCATATCCACTAAGAGAAGGACAAGAAATGAAGAGTATATTGCTTTTCTCTTTGTAGCAAACTATTGTATACTTGAAAACACCTATTAAGTCTCCCTTCAGTCTTCTCCTCACCAGACTTAACAACTTGTTTCAGTCTGTTTTTTTAACTCATGTTTTCTAGGCCTGTGACTTTTCCAAACAAGATGTTAGGTACTTTTCAAGCAGGGAATGCCAACACTTTTAGTTGTGTAAAAATATAAATAAGTTAGTTCTTCTCTTCCAGGCAATCATTACACACTTTTGATATGAGGTGTAAAAACATATTCTTTCTTGGAAAACATTTATGAAGAGTAAGGTGTATGACCAGTGAGAAATAAACTATCAGACTAAAATGTAATACTGAAAAATTCTGTACTGTGTATGAATTAAGGAGTTATGCTAATGTATACTAATATAAAATGAGTTTAGTCAAGCCTTCTTTTAAGCAGCTTGAAAATACTTATCACTATATGGAAATTCATGTAATTTCCATATGCAAATTCTTTTATTAAAAAGGCTCGGTTCTCCATTCTGTAATTGGCCTTGGCCATCAAGCAATGTGTTAACAATGAATTTCATCTCTTTTTATAGCACATCTGCTAGTAGTAGATGACAGTCAATTGGCAGAACTGATATCCTAAGCACTGGCAAAAAATCAACTTTTTCTTCCCCTTGATTTCATTCATTTCCTGCCAGTTGAAAATCACAGCCTCCCAAAAATGGTGTCAGTTCATACTGGCCCTCAGAACAGAGTGGCATTACTGTAGTTTAAGAAGATGAAGGCATTTTGAAGTGAACTAATAGGATTTGTTAGCAAAGGAATGAACAGATTACTTACTAATGTTTCTGTGCACAATCTGGGAATTTTCTGCACTTTAAATTAGGATATATCTGCTAATGTATGTCTCTCTATGCAATCTAAATGCAAAACTTGCATAAAGAAAAAGACATTTCAGGGACATGGTGGAGAGGTCATTGGGTATTCCCACCCCTGAGAAAATGTGAAAATAATCTGGTCCTGCTACATTCTGGCTGAAATGGTAACTTTCTCTTTACACCAGCTATTCTAAAAGGCATAGAAATTATTTCTAAGCAGTTTAGAAATAATGTTTGACTTCAAATGTTGTTTTATTTCTTCATAGAATAAGGTGTTAATCAGCTTGTTGGAAGGTGTGATAAAGAAGCCCTCACTTGGTGTATTTCTTCACCTTCACCTGCAAAGCATATATGTAAACAATTGTTACTGGCAAGGCAAGTGCTGTTCATTGGAAGGTAGCTCCAGCAGAAGTCCTCTATCAACACTTGCTTCTGCTAACATCAAACTAAACAAGTTTGCAAGTTCTGCCTTCAATGAATCTGTATGTGCTAAAACACCAGAGTCACAGACAGAGGACCACACCGATTTCTTTACAACATGCACTAAATGGTGCCTTCCCTCTCCCATCGTCTGACTGAGGTCGTGGACTGGTTTATGCAAGGTACTATTCAATGTCAATAAGAATCTCAAAATCTAGCTTTTTCTACTGATATCTGTCCTCAGATTACAGGCATTTCTACCCATTTGTACCAGTACTATAAATTAAATGATTATGTGTCAGTCAAATATGCTGATTTTTTATGTGAATTAACTCATTTTTCTCATGTTAATCTCTATCTGAACAGGCTGCAAATTATTTCCTGTTGGAGCATATCTGCAAGGATTCACAGGCTAAGGCTATCCAACCATAAACTCTTTAACTCCTTTGCATTGGGTCTGGCTCTGTGCTTGCACCTACATGCACTTCTGGTTGTAGGTCACAAAAACTTTGTTGAGTATTCACTCAAACTCAACACAGGGCTGAGTTTTACCTCAACTCATTCACTCTAATCCCAAGTGGGTTTTCTAACCCAGCATATATTTTGTATTTGAAGAACAGCCTTTCAGAAGCCCAAGGAATGGAGGAACACCAGAATAGCTCTATGAGATCATCCCAGGATCCTGACTCCAGCAATAAATAGCCAGCAGCAGATGACCCGTATCGTGTTTCTGATGATAGCCAACAGCAGATGCCTGCGGAGTACTGTAAGAGGAAAGCAAGCACACAGCAATAGATACATCACTGCAAAGACTACTTCTGCATCATTCTAGGCAAGTGCAAGACTCCATAGATAATGAAACAGATAAATGTCATTGGTGGTAATTACAAATATTATAGAGAAAAGAAAAAAATAACGGTGGCTTTTTTATTCTCTGTGAAGAGCAGTGCTAAGTACATCTTCATACATAATAAAGTCGTCTCAGCTCTAGGTCCAGGAAATTCCTCTGGATAATAATTATTGAAATTGTTATTATTTGACTCTTCCTTAGCCTTGAAAATACTTCAGTGGTCTCAGGGAAACCACTAAAGTATTTCTAAGAGGCTAATGAGTACATTTCATTGCAGTATTCAAAACCCATCTTCTCTCTTACACTATGATATTAGATGACATCTTCAAAAGAAAGGGGAAAAAGCCCAAACCAGAACTGGAACTGAACTCCTTTTGCGACCTAACATTCCAGGACAGAGCAGAAACAAGTAAGAAGTGCAGAGGAAGCTTCCACCTCTGTTGCTGAATTATCTGCCATTGGAGGGTGCAGAAATATTTAAAATGTGCCTACAGAGTGGAGAACCTGGATGAACTCATGAACAGAAAATACCTGTTGATCTCTTTATTGCAGAGCACACCAAGTTTTGGTTGCATCTTTTGGTGCAACTTAACTCAGAAGGTCAAAAAATAGAATGCCCGGGTTCTTATATTTCTACCTAGGTAATCTTATTTCTAATGCACCTGGGATGAGACTGTCTTGGCACTAATCAGACCAAAGAGAGGTGACTACATGTTAGGTTGTTTGGGCAAAGTAATCTGTCTTATGTTAGAAGCATTAAGCTTGCAAAATGTATTCTAGAAGTAACAGAGGGACAGGAAGATCATTTTTCAGTTCGTCCATAATATGTTGATTTGACATTCAGGGAAGAAAAGCATGGAAGCTATGATTGAGCAGATGAAGGTAAGGAAGATTAGCTTGAAATGGCTTCTAAATACCTCTATAATAAACCTATGATAAAATACTACTTGTATTACCTGTAGTAGAAGATCTATTACACATAGTATGCTTGGAAAGTATGAGTCTGATTTACTCTCATTTTTAAGGATGTTCTAATAACATTTGAGCTGACCTGAGTTGTAGACATGCTAACCCAAACAAGTTTAACAGATGATCTGATGATGACCTCACATTATGGTCTAGACAGGCTAATGAAATGACTGCATAACAGAAAGAAACCTCCAAAATAGGATAAAATACAGATTTTGGTGAAGATAAAAGATGAAGCTATGGGCTGCATAGTAAATTTACATGGTTAATCAAAGCGTGTTCCATAGAATGACAGTTTTCATTGAGATGAGGTGAGACCACTTTGATGGCTGCACCTGCTGGATAAAATGGAGGGTTGGAATAGATTTTCAGGCTTAGTATCTACACAAACATTGAATCTGCTCCTTAGACTGGGGACTCCGTAAGCCTGGCAAAGACAAGCCAGATGTACCTATTGACTTTAAAGTCTGTGTCTAAGTGCTTTCCTTTGCAGGGATATTTTCCAAAACTGTTTTTCCCCTAAGTAACGGTATCAGGGGTAGAAATAACTGCCATGGGAAGCTGGTAATTTTTCAGTGATTAAAGTTTTTCTTAACAGTTAACCATCAAAAAAATCACCTGGTTCTGAACTGAAAGTTTCTTATTTTGTGTCTCTAATTAATTTTGAAGTAAGAAGAAGAGAGTGTTCTGATTATTCTTGTACTGATGCCTAGCTCAGTGCTTGAAGCATGAGAAGCAACCCACAGAGAGGTTATGTTAGTGTGCAGGCTACAAGGTGCAGAAAATATACCAAAGGCCACGGCTGTGGTTGATTATAGTTTTTTCTCATGAACGTCATCACCTCAAATGGGTGACTAAGTATTTTTGCACTGATTTGAAGGAGTTTTGAGTCACAGTATCTTATTTTGAAGAGGCGGTGACTTAAAGAATTCCTCATCTTATTTTTTTAGTTTCAGAATGTGAACAGTTTGCAGAATATGAACTAAGTCTTTGTGGCCCACAGAGGAGCCCTATTACATGATGAGGCCAAATCTGAAGAGTCTAATTCTAGCAGAGTTAACGTGCTCACATTTGGAACATCTGTAAAGTCTAATGTGAACTGAATGTTAAGTAAAAGCAACTTCTTTTGTTAGTAGAGCATGGCATTTATTTCAATGCAACTTCTTTTCCACATCACATGCTTTTTGTATATTTCACACATGCTTCAAAGGTACTATTTTTGGAATAGTTTTTAAGGGGTTTGCTATGTTTATGGAACTGATTCATGAATCTTTCCTGAAAACCTGGGTTGTTAGACCCTTGTGTTCAAAGCTCTCACAACATAGAAAAAAGATCAATGAAAGTAAAACGATCCAGAAATTGCCCTGCATAAGTTTTACTCATTTAAAATTCTAACTTTAGGCTATACTGGGGAGCCTTTCAGGCCAGAAAATAAATGCTGAAAAGTAACAATATGAAAAAAATGTCCCATTTCTCAAAGACTTAAAGCACGAGTAGACATGTTATTAAGCTTTTATCACTGCAAAGCTGAATGTTGCCTAGTCTACATCTTGGAAGTAATTTTGGGAAGAAAGTTCGGGGCTTGGGAGCAAGAAGTATTTTTCTGACTATTTCTGATATTAAGAAATTGGCAGCTGCTTAAAAAAGGTCAGTGGTTTGGAATGTCAGCCCAAGTACTGGGGAAAGACTCGGCAGAAAGGTTCACGGCCAAAATCATCCAGTGTACATCCATACTGTTAAACCAGGCCTTCCAAAGGCACACCAGCTTGTTTTGTGATCTGGAAATGGGACAGATGAGCAGCACACAAGGACATGCTTTTTGCTGGTAGGTCTAAGTGTTGAGACAGACACTTCCAAGGTCTCATTAGGATACTGATCTTTGGAAAGATGTGATTACAAACACAGCATATTTTACTTTGCCAGCATGCTTTACCACAGGGCTATGATCTCCAGCTGTCTGCTGTTTGGTATGTGAATACATAGCTAGAGCTCTAGGTATAATAAATATATCAGAGCTAGATTATGCCTCAGAGCAAATGTGCTGTTGATTTTATTGTCCCTCCTTGCATCTTGTGATGTTTTGCTGTGCTCATCCACTCGCCCCATAAGACATCCATGTGAGCAGCTCTGTGGTTTTATTTTCATGTTTAAAACAAGTTGCTATAATCAGCTTTTCTGTAACTTAAACTGCAGTTGTTATGACCATATTAAAGTATTACTTTTCAGGCTCAGCCATGCTGTAACTCTATGATTAGAGGCTTAAACTTCAGTGTGGAGCAAGTCTATAATGAAAATGATGCTCTCTTTCATTTCCTATGATTCAGCGTACTTGACAATCGCCCAGTTTTGCTTCCCGTGTTGTTACATTTGAGACTTGGCCTCTGAGCGCCAGTGGAGTGCTGCTGCCTCGCCAGCTCATCATTCCCAATTGCAACAGTGATGGCAAACCACTCGCCTGGTGCTGGCTCGGAGGCAGAGATACATCAAGTGAGTATCTGGGGTCATTGTCAAACAGACCAGAACCTCACCACAAGCACATTTATTGCAGGGGGAAGGTGATTTTTCAATGATTTCAGTGTACTTTGGATTAATCCCTGAGACACTTCCCTTGTTTAATGTGGAAAATATTAAGGATCATGGTTTAAGGGGGTACCAAAAGCTGGGACAGATCCTTTTGAAGGTAATAAATTGTTTTATGGCCAATAGTAGTACTACATTATTGCTTAAATAAAGGAACAAATGTTTCATCCCTTACATGGGTACATCCCTATTGACTTTTACCATAAGAATGTGGCCTGTATATTTAGAAAAGAATATTAAGAATGTTATAGGAGTGATCTTCAAACAGTTTGTTCTAGAGCGCGTTTAAGTTGAGGGTCCCTTAGTTTAGTAGTTACTCGTTAATGGTATTTCCTAAATTATAAGCCACTGTAAATAGCCTCTCATACTTCTGTTCCAAAAATAAGTGCAAAATAAGACAGCAGCTTTGCAGTCATAAAACCTAGGGACCTAATTCTGAAGTAGCTCCAGCTGTGAAGTCTAGGAAATCTGCCAGGCTGGTTTCAGCTCCTGTTAAATTAAAAACTTTAGACTACCAATAAAAGGAATGGACACTTTGTTTATCTTCCCAGAGGGTACTGATACACATCTTAAATGTGTCTAATTGAATCAATGTACTGTCAAGGTGAATCCCTTAGCAGTAGCATTGAAACTGTGGTAATCCACCAGCAGATAATGAAATTCTTAAAACGATTCTAAGAGTGACACTTGAATACAAACATATGACAGAAGTTTTTAAATTAGATAATATTTTTGAGCAGGTGGCTGGCACATCTTTCTCCAGTCCAGAAAGAGGTAATGCCTCCTATTCACCAGGCATTGAAGAGGAAATTAATCTCCTACAGTGTATTTTTTCAGTCATAGAGTAGTGTGAGGCCCGATGATTGTTTCTGATAGATTACTTGTTTCCTTGGATTTGGGGATGTGGGTTTCTTTTTTCCACTTGATAGTTACAGTTACAGTTACAGTTACAGTTATAGTTATAGTAGGAAAGACTTCAGTCATAAGATTGTTATTTCTTGGTACATCTGGACAATGTATTATTGGATCCAAAAGCTAAGTTAAAAATGAGGAAAAAACAGTTTAGTTCGAGTCAAACAGTATTTTTTTTTGCTTTTTTTTCTAAAAAAAAAAGTCTATCTTAATGCAAACTACTTTCTTTACAGTTATTTTGCCTTCTAAAATATTTTTAAATGAGAACTTTCTTTTCAAAGGATAAACTGAATGTTTTTATTTGAAAACATCAAAATAAGCCCTCATTACTGTGGGTTTTTTAAATATATTTTTACCCTTAAAGATATTTTACAGATTCACAGATTTGAGAAATAATTATAATTTCTCTCTGAAAATGTTGATGTGAATTTAGTATTTGCATAAAATGCCTTTCTTTAATGCCTTTTTCTTACATTTCCAGCATAATTGCAGATACGTCTAGTAGTGGGCAACTGATTCCTATTTTCTGTCTACATAAGGCTTGCAAATGGCATGTTTTCTAGTATGATGCAAGGAACAATCATGAATATTGTCCTGGCTATCAGATTAAAATTAATCAGGTATCAGATTAAAATTATTTTCTCTTTGTTTTGTAATTTATACTATATACATAAATTCTACCTTCTGTTTCATCTCTGCCTTTTTATTTTATTTTACACAATTATCAGTCACAGAATTCAGCCTTACATATTTAAGAAACTAACGGAATTTCTGAACCTGAATTTAATTCATATTTTTCTTCTGTTTTTGTAACATAGTTGGTTGGTTGATTTTTGTTTGTTTGTTTGTTTTTTAATATCGTAAAGCTAGACAATGTCAAGGAGTTCTTGTACTGACGTAATTTCAGAATACTGCCTTATTTATTTGAAATTTTAGGTAATTCAAAGAAACAACTTACCTATGTGTAAGATTGTGCTTCTTCCTTTTTCGTTTTTGAACATAACTACTAGTTCAATATAAAAAATAAACAATTAGAATGTTTCTGGTTTGCAACTGCCTTGGTTTAGCTTTATATTATAATCTAAACATAATCTCTGTATACATGTCTCTTTACCTTCAGATTTTTAAAAAGAGTAGGGAATCTGAATATTAAGATACTTTGTAAGGACTGACTGTCAAAGGATTTAAAGTTTTCTCATAATACAAAAATACATTCATAAGTGTGTTTTTATGTATACATAAATATATATAACTGTGATATAGAACTTTTTACAGAGTAAGTTTTTAATCGTACTATGAAACATCATACATGTTACTGATTTTTTTTTAAATGAACATAGCTGTGTATGGACATGATGTATTTCATATGATTCTCGTAGCTTTTCTGATTATAATTAAGACCAGAGATTACACTTTTATTGTATAGAAACATTTTGGGTTTTATATAGAAACTGCTTGGTTGGACAGAAACTAACATATCTGAATGAGAAATTGTGCTGTGAACTCCAAAATTAAAGCCAGTTATCCTCCCAATGTGTGTCTCTTGGTTGACTGACTTCTGCTTTTAAAAAGATGCAACATCAAAATGAGGCTTTTCTTGTGACTGATATTCGTCAGGTTTCTGTCTTGTGTGGCTTATACAGGATTCTCCAGTGGCTTATAAGGAGTGATCTCTAACTGTAACCTTTCCCTTGACTGATCTTACAAGGTCTTTCTTCCTCTTCTCTCCAGCTGCCTATTTTTACAAAACTTGTAGGAGCATAATTATTGTTGGAAACTCTAAGCCTGTGTCAAATCTGGTTGAACCAGTTGGTCAGTTTTCAAAAGTCCTTGCAGAGAAGGAGACACTCAGAAACATGCAGACAGTGTGACAGCATAAGCTTTCTTGACTTGGAAATCAGTAAAGTCAGCAATAACCACAAAGTTTATTTCCTTAATTCCTGTAAATTCTATAAAACTATGTCACCAGCACTCCAGTTATCAGACTGAAAAATGCACTGAAGAACGTTTTTTGTTCCAACAGCTTTCAGTGGGGTGGCTCTTATTAACACCCCCTGCCTCCTTGTCACGCTAACGTCTGCTTATTTTGCTTGAGAAACCTGATATGTTCTCAAACCACAATTTCACAGAATTCTACAACATCATAATTTCTTCCCATCCCCGCTTCTTTTTCTTTCATGAGTTTGCCAGTGTGGCAAGTAGCTCTGAGGGTTTGGACACTTCAGGAATGGGGCTTGTAAGGTGAGGAAAATCATAAGCATTTTCTGTTCAGCCTTCCTGGCAATAAAGACTTCTTTTTTTTTTTTTTTTAATGCAGCTTTGAAATTCAACTGCCAGTATTTTACCTTGAGACTAAGGAGATTCTGGAGACTCAGAACTTAAGAGATTCTTCCAATATTTTCTCCAGTGTGCTTTGGAGCTGTAGCGTAAGGTAACATTAGCTTGCAGAAATCATTAGTAATGTGCTGAAGGGCTAGCAGTGCTCAATGCAGGTTTCAGTGACGTTCCATCAACCTTCATTTAGCATTTGTGGTTCTGTGGCCAGAATATGTGGTCAGGATATTAATTCACAGGATTTCTGGGGAACGGCGTGCTGGGTGGGCTGTAGAAGGAAGACAGAGCTAGTTATTAATTGGATTTACCCTTCTGCAGACAGCCCTATCCTTGAAGGACCTAGCTCTTAGTGAGCAAGCAGCAAAGAAAGTACTGATTTGTGAAAATGAATACAGCAAGATAGGCACTGATGTGTATTATTCAACAGAATGGCCCCTCCCTGGAGCTTTGCATGACAGACACGTTTGGGAATGAGAGAGGGCAGCCCTGCTATGGGGTGGCAGAACCTCACTAGAGCTTCTTCTGCTTCTAAAATTCCACTTCATATCCCATGTTTAGAGTTTGCTGTGGCAGAAATACCACTGCAATGACAACCAGGCAAGCCGAGTACCTCAGTAGTGAGTATTGACACCTTGTTAATGGTGTCAGTACTCAATACTCAGTGTAATAGTTTTCTAACTGAAGTTTGCTTGCAACAATGTATTTTTTTACTTCCTTGCAATAATAATAATAAAAAGGCTTAGGTTTTGTACTGATAGCCCATTTTTTCTTGATCAAAATGCAAGTTACAGGATATGTATTTCATAGTGGACCTATAAAATATGCCATTCTCCAGTAAGCATCGTTCTGTCTTTTTCTTTATAATTTGGCTCAAGTGACAGCTGAATACAAGGAATGGGAGAATTGGGAGGGCTCAGAGGTGACAATAGCAGGGGAAACCAAGAATAAAGCAGCAGGATGAGAGCATTGCTGTTAGCCATTTCAACTCGAACTACTGTATTTTTACCAAATGCTTCTTGAATACACTGGGGAGCAGCTTGAGGAAGGAGAAACAAAACCTGGAGCAGGCACTAACTTACCCAAGACACTGTGGCTCTAGTTTTAGAAATGAAAATAAGTATTGAACATGTATGTCATCATATACAATAGCAAAGACTAAAAGTGGTGTTACAGGCTTCCTCTGGGGTGCTTCTGGCATGCAGAAAACTAATTGCCATGTTATCCAGCACAATTTGAATGGAACTGAGTCAAACTTAATTATCTCCTGTCTTTAAAGGATTTCTTCATCCACAACACTTGTAATCTTTAGGGTCCTGCTGTGCAACTGTGATGTTCTACACAAAATGCAAGCTGCTAGGGGAATTCCATTCCAAAATGTGGTCTAGTTTACCATTACATACTGTAACTCCTACACTAGTGGTGGTCTGTTTTTTGTTCTTTGCTTTCTTCTATCCTTTCTATCTTTACATCCTCATTTTATGTGGTACTGTATGGCAGCCTGGCTGGTCTATCCCTTTATCATTGGAAATGTCCTTCATGGATTTGACCATATTTAGACCCTGAGCTTCTTTTTGCAGATTTTCATCCCACATCTGTCTACAGTCATTGCCGCACTGCCTTCACCAAAAGACTCATCTCCTCATCTGCTCTGAATTTTTTTGCTTCTCCTGTTACTGGCCAGATGGTATTGATCATTAAATGCCATTTTGGACTTTAGTTCTGTTTTATTTTTTGAAGAAATGATACAAAGTGATAAGTTTAATACACTAATTTATTATTTTAGTTTTGTATTTAAAATAATTACTCTTATAAAGTTGCAAGCAACTTTCTTCTAATGACAGACATCACAAAATTGTCCTTCAAACTTCTAGAATGTGCTCTCTTTAAAATTCAAAATTACTGTTCAACTTATACTGAGTATGACTGAAACACTTCCAGATCATTCTAATTACTGCTAAACGATAGAAAAATATTTTCTTTCAAAAAAACAACTTTAAAAACCTACAGAAATACTTGTGAAACTCTGAGTGCTTAATTAATCCTTCTATTCCTGGCTTTTTGCAAAAGTGTAAAATAAGCACGTGTTCTACTTAAAACTGCTGATGAAACTAATGTTACACAGATTAAATATGTATTTGGTGAGACTGCAGTTCAGATCACGTGATAAAACTAAAATTTGGATAAGAGATAACTACTAAAGAGTAAAAGTTCAGAGAATTAGGTTTTACAGTGAATGCTGAAGACATGGTTTTGTCTCATGCAGGCTTCGTCAGCTCAGCTGATCGCTGGCTTTAACAATATTAAACTGTTACCTGACAGTTGAGCTTTGCTTTTCCTGTGAGGCACTCACTCCACCTTGGCTGCATTCTGCCCAGGCAGTTGTAGAGATCAGCAGAGCAGCAACAGAGGGAGAGGGGAAGCCTTACAACCCAGCCCCTCACCAGAGTGTTGCTTGCTCAAGAATTTCAGTTTCTATAAGACTTAAGACCAAAATTTTCATGAGTTGGTTAAAGTGTCTTCATGGGGTGATGATACCAGTTTCAAACTTCTAGTGCCCAACTTCTCTAGAATCAGGGATTTTTCCTCCTCCTCCCTTTCCTTGTGCTTCTGTGGAGTTTCATTAAGGTGAGAATGGGCATGAGACAAGAAATGTATGATCTCGTCAGCTAGAATATATCCTGTTGTTGTTGTTATTTTTTAAGAAAAGCAGTTTTAATTTTTTAAAATAATAGTAGAAATCTTAGCTTGTCAGTTTCCAAGCTGCCTTGCATTTTGTCTTTGTTTGGCATAGAACATGTACTTAATGGTTTGTTGTGCTCATCTTGAGTGAACTGCATAATTGAATCCTCCATTATGAATACATATTAACCCAGACCACTAAATACATGCCCCATTTTAGCTACATTCGTCATTCTACTGAAGTCTAAAAGGACTTCAGTCCTTACAGGCTGAAAATATAAATCGTTTTAAGAAACGACAGTTTATCTAAGCTCAACTATTTGCATATTTATCAGATGTTTCTTATGGAATTTCACAACAGTAACACAATATCACTCTCATCCAGAACTCCCAAGAATCTTTTTCCCTGCCCAGTTCTGTTTTAGACACTCTTTTGGTGTAATCGTGGGGAATGCCAGTTGTTCCTTTGCAAACGTTGCCCCCAAACCATAAACACAGGCATATGTGTCCAGTAGGAAAGGAGTATTGAAATAGTTAAGCTCAAACAGTAGTCACAAGAACATTCTTCCATTCAGAAGACACTTAATCACTGATGACCACTGTTTCATATATATGCCTTTGTAATCAGAGTGAATACTGCAATAAAATGTACCTCAGTGGCAGTTTGATCAACCATGTTTGCAGAAGTGCCCTAAATGTTCTTTTTGTCTTGGAAACACTTTCCTCTTTGCCTGTCTTCATTTGATTCATGAGTTCATATACCGTAACACTGATTCCTTTTCCCCAAGAAGATTTTGAGCAGCCCAGTTCTGCCTTGAAACTCCTTTTTTTTTTTTTTTTAATAAGCTCAGATGACAAAATAAGTGCTTCTTGCTCAGTGCAGACCATTTGCTTACTCACCATTGTTTCACCATCTTTCAAGGAAACCTCTACAGACTGAATCTGTAAGATACTCTTCCTGGGGTTTATTACAGTTTTAGCTATGATGAAATCCCAAACTACTTCACCTTCCCACACTTCTTGCTCAAATTCCAGAACTCTTTATCGTGAATTCTTCTGATGTCGTTAATCATTGTTCCTGTAAACAGTTCTATTATTTCCTTCATATCACTTCACCTAGAATACAGTTCAGAGTCTTTCCTCACTAGAAACCAACCAACCCTGATAAATATTGTCCCTTCAACCAGCGTGGGTAACCAAAATAACCTATGTGTTATCCTTGTTAGGGTGGGATTTTTTTAAAAGACATCTTCGATGCAATTAAATTCCTGTTCATGGTCTGTAATTAGAATTCCTGCTTTCTCAAGCACAGGAGAATTCAAAACAGGAGAGTGTCTTCCTGCTCCAGCCTCCTTTAGCCAGCACCCAATACAAAGGCCTCTCACTCCCCTGGGCAGTTAGAGCTGCTTTGGGCTTTGTTATTATGTTGTTCCTGAGCTCTGCCTTTGTTTTTCTTTGAACAGCCTCCTACATCCTGGCAGGCTCCCTGAGCAGTACACAGAATGGTCTTTGCCCAGTGTTCAGACTGCAGAACAACCTCGTATTTACCTTTGTTTTGTGTAAGGAACAGTTCCTTTGTATTCTCTTACAGCCCTGTGTATTGAAAGATGGTGCTTAAGCCTTGCAATTTCAACCCAACCTACAAACACTATGAAAAACCATCTCAGGGACACGTGGGAGAAAGATCACTGCTACTTTGTCCTAGGTAAGACCTATGTATTCTCAAAATAAGAAACGTGTTGCTCTTAGATTGAAACTATTTATATTAAAATGTTATTTAAAGTGATGTTTCCAAGTGTATGTAAGACTGCTAGAGGCAGGTCTTGGTGAAATGCCATTGTCCCAACAACATTTGAAAATGCAGAAGTCTCAAGAATTTCATCCCCGCTTTGTGTTAGAAAAATGAAGCATTAGGAAAAGTCTGGGAGACTATAAATTTAACCATTGATTTGAATAATAAATCCTTGAAACAATCATTTTCAAATAATTAAGTATTTAGACTTTTAAATAATTCTTAAACTGAATGACCAGATGAAATGAAATGTCACTTTGGCTCTTCTAAAACTCATCTTCATCACTAAAATTTTTGTTCCATTGGAAATCCAGTTAGTTGAATTTGGAAGGAAAAATGTTCAAATTTTGGACTTTCCCACAGGGCAAGAATACACAATCCAGTTAAATTTGTTTCCTTTTAATACTTTGTGTCAGTTATTGATTCCAGGTGTTCCATTTATTACTCTTAATTATTATTATTACTCCTAATTATTTTGTATGATTTTTATATATGCTAGGTGGAAGTAGGTACTGGACTGTAATCCAAATTCTGTCTTGGGCGGCATCCAGATAGATAGGCTGAAGCCGGTTTTTATTTGGACTGACGGACAGGAGAACTGGACACACGCAATACTGCTTGCAAAAGTGCAGTTACTGCTGCCGAAGGCTACCGACCCCAGGCATCATTTCCTGAGCCTTCTGCAGCTGCAGTGACTGACATCGCGGAGGGCGTGCAGGGGAGCAGGCGGCAGGCTCGCCCGACGCCTGTGCAGACACGTAGCGAGCCGCTCGGGGAGCTGCCCGGTACCGGTGCCGCCGGGGAGCGGGGCGGCAGGTGCCCGCGGAGCAGCGAGGGCCGGGGACCCAGCGCCGCCCGCTTTTGTGCTTGCCTGCCTAGGAAGGGCTAAAATAGCAAGATTTTTAAAAGGGCGGGAGCAAAAACACAGAGTATTTGGCATCCCCTTCGCTTCCGGCTCTCAGCGCCGGCCGCCCCAGCTGCCGGGACTCGCCCTCAGCCGGCAGCGGCGTTGCCGCACCGCGGCCCCCGGGCTGCGAGAGTCCCGCGCCCGTCCCAGCGGCTCGGCTCTTCCGAGACCGGCGGCCCGGGACGACGCCTTCGCTCCTCCCGGCTGTATTTCCCGGCCCCCGGGCTGCCCCGCGCCTCGCCTCGCCACGACGGTCTCGGGCCC
>VXAA01002996.1:48776-66887 GCA_013399115.1 Anseranas semipalmata | reverse complement strand
CCCGCGGGAGCCCTCCCGGCTGGTGCCCGGCGGGCGGCTGGGAGCAGCTGGGGCCGCGCGTCCCGGCGGACACAATGGGCATTCCCCTCGGCAGCCGCGGGGAGGGCTCGCGCCGCGTTAACCTCCCGGAGGAGCGGCAAGTTTTAGATTCGTGTCACACACGCTGGCGAGGTCCCGAGTTAATTAAAACTCTCTGTCTCTCTGCAGATGGCTTTCTGGATACTGTGATCCGCAGCGCGGATAATACCCGATGTAGCCATTTACGCGTGGTGATTTCTTTCCCTCCACGTATGCTCACGCGCAGTCCGTTTCAATGTGAGCGTGGAGGCTCTCTGGGTGGAAAAAGGCTGCTTTCAGACCTTCCGTAGGATCCGCTCTGCCCGCTGTTGGAGGGTGGAAGCTTTGTGCCTGTGAGTTTTCCCTCCCATTCTTCAGGAGTCAAGGGAGCTTTCTCTCTGACAATGATGAAAACTGAGGGCAAAGGGGAAAGGACTTTAAGAAGTGCTTCTCCACACCGAAATGCCTATAAATCTGACTTCCATGCTATCAAATGCTCTTTTGATGGAGTAAACAATCCTGACAACGCTTCCAACAAAGCAGGCTTGCAGCAGAAGCTGAGCGCCTCTTCCAATGGAGGGGGAAATGACCCACACAGTCGAGGTAGAGCTGCCACTTATGGCAATAGAGTTCACAAGATCAAAAATATGTTTCTGCAAATGGGAGGCTCCACTTCCACGCCCTCTTGTGAAAGCAGTCCACCTGCTGAGACCAAATTAATCAGCCGGACCACAGCAGCAGAATATGGACCTTCTCCAGGTAGCCCATCTTTCCTCATTGTCCAAAAAAATAATCTTCATAATACAAGTACCGGCCCCAACAGCAGTCCTGTGGATTCGTTGTCCGTGCCTTCTACTGCTGACAAGGTCCTCCGTAGCAATGATGAGGCAGACTTGGACAAAGTTGCCCTGGCAGAGAAGTTTTCGGAGACCAGGAAGCTATTTGAGAGAAATATAAAACAACGAAGCTCAGTGGACAGATATTCTCCCAGCAAATGTGAAAGAAGTGAAGATAAGAGGAGACATGGTTCAGCTTCTGATTGCAGCGGTGTGGCGGACCACTTCAGTTTTAATACAGAAGTCAGTCCTCCAGTTGCACTGGAGAAAGGCGAAAATCAAGGCAATGAGCTGAGGCAGCAACATCCCAGTAATGGCTCCAAATCCTCCTTCCTGAATGCAGGACCCATTTCTAGGAGGCTGGAAAGCTTTCTGGGTGACAGTGATACTGAAGAATCCAAAGAAATTTCCAAAAATGATAGTCCGAATCAGGACCATTTGAGAGGCCGCTGCAGTTTGGATTCTGCTGCTGTTGAAAGACGTCCAGAGAAGACTGCATCCACCAAAGTGCCTGTGATCGCCAGAGATGAGCTGAGTGAGGGACTTGAAAAAGATAAGAAAGAGCAACTGGTACTTGAGAGAAGCCTGCAGGATATGAGCAGTGTACCTGGTCACGAGGCTAAGCAGAGAACAGAGACTGTTCTCTCATGGGTTTCCCCCGTGGAGGGGACTTTTGTGGAGCTGGCTGTGCGAGATGAAACCTCAGGGCATGAAAAAGAAGGTCTGGAGAAAGATCGTGTTGTTCATGAGGATCTGCTGCTCAACTACCAAGTACAGGAAAAGAAAAGGAGTGACTATTCCTTGGAGGTAGTGGAAGAGTTTACAGAAAGCAGTGAGACCAACCAGGAAGAAGTGAGAGATGGGATGTCTGGGAGAGGTGGTCCAGTTACGCAAGTTCAGGATGTTCTGGAGCTGGAAGGGGATGCTGAAGAAGAGGAGCAAGTAGTGGAAAAACAGAGGGAGAACTTCAGCGCTTTTGGAATAGAGAATGCAGCTTTTGATGATGATAGGGATACAGAGCCAGAAAACCAAGGGCCTGAAGGCAAAGAAATTTTGGAGGGAGAGGAGGAGTATATGTATGACAGTGAATATGAGGAATTTCCTGGGCTTTCTGAAGAGGAAGATCCTGAGCCAGACCGAAAAGTCAAGTTCTCAACAGCTCCTATCAAGGTAACTACATTTGAATTTTCTTTTTTTTTTTTTTTTCATTGTTTTGCAATCAAAAATAACCAGGAAATACATTTTTGAAGTGTTTTTGTTGTTGTTGTTATTTTTTCAAAGCTCTAAGAACCCTTTAGAAAGTGTAACTTTATGGCTTTTACTCAGAATTGCTTGGTTTTCTGAACAAGAGAAAAGTTGAAGTTAGTCACAAGTGACTTCTAAATCACAGCAGCTTCACAAGATAGCATAGTGAAACACATGAGATTTCACTTGCTGAAGTGTTTTTTTTAGGAACACTAACTTTTAGGAACAGATGCAGACACATGACCCTTAATACTTTCATTTATTTAAAATTGTGGCATTGCATTAGGAAAGACTTCTTCAGTTTTACTTTTTGTACAAAAGTTTTTAAAAAAACAAACCTTCAGATTCAATTTCAGACATTTTCAGACTTAACTGAGAAAATACCAAATGACTGGTTCCTGTTATTTAAGATTATAGAATTCTCTGTAATAATACCCATATATATATGTATTACATTATAACATAATGTTTATATTAGTGTGGTGAATATTCTGTAGGAGTGTTACTGTGATGAGTATTTGGGGGTTATGAAATTGTGGAAATAGGACTTACAGGGCAGATGTAATAATGAGGAGAAGCGTAAGTTACAGAACAAATTGACAGGGTTTAGGGGTCTGATCTTCAGTCACCAGAAATGCCCACAGAATGAACAAAGTCATTCCACAGCACAAACCCTGTTTACCTGTAGTCTTGTTGCAGACCGCAGTTAGTCTAGTCCCACTTAAAGTTTGGGAGTACTGGGAGATAGGGAACAAGATGGAATGGGAAATTGTCCAGGCTTTCTCAAGCATACTTTTTTTTCTTCTACTATTACATGAATGAAAAAATTCGTCTTTAATAAAACAGCTTTTTACACTATCATCTTTAATAAAACAGTTTTTTTTTTTACTCTGTACTGATCAGAATGATGTAAAAATTATGTTGACTCCTGTAGTTCCAGCAGCAGAGAGCTGTAATTTCCAGTTTGATAAAGATGCACGAGTGCTGTACCCCAGGAAATGTTTTGGGTGTGGCAGACTAGAAATTTTGTTACACATGTTTTTTTATGGTCCTTCCATAGACAGGATGGCTTTATATGGCTTTCTTGTAGTTGATGCTGTTTCGGTGGTGACCTGGAGCACTGGAGGGGGGAGTGCCACTGCTGGCGCATATGAGTGCGGTGAGGGCTGCGGGAGAGCCAGAGGGGCTTCGGTCCATTTCCCCGTGCATTTGTGCGCTCGGTGTCTGAGGGAAGCCGGGTATTTTGTCTACTGTAAATGTGCGTTAGTTTCCTGATGGCTGGTTTCCTGCTGCAGGCAGGGTTTGTCATTGCTGAAATCCTACAGAAGCTGTGGTTGTAATGGGCTCTTCCTGCATTCTCTGTTATGTCCATGACAGATTTAGTTCAAAGCATTAATAGAAGTCTCTGTGCCAACTGTGATGAAAGCTCTCATGTGGACAAAACTCAGTTTTTGGTAACCAGTGCTGTTCAATTGCAGCTGCTTCTCTGAAAGCCACCGGAACCAACCTCTACCAGATTATCAATTACACAACCAAGAGATGAACTTAGTAGCAACTGTTAGTGTTCTTTTCCATTAAAATAACGTGGTTATTACCATAGTGCCTGACTTTTGGATTGGCAGAATAAACTGTCCTTAATAGCAAATATGGTCAGTGAACTTTCTTTTTAAGGCCTTAAAATTGAAGCTTGTGATACTTGTCTTCCTTTATCCTTTTTTCTAATGAAACTTGATTGTATCTTTCCTAGAACAGGTATAGGGATCTCTGTATGTTGTTTTCACTGACTTTTTTCCCCCCTCTGTTGCTCTTGCCATAGCAATGATTTCTTTTCCCTTATCTGCCTTCTTTTTATGGGGGCAGGAGGGAATTATTTTTTGGAAAATCCAAGCAGTAACGAAAGGTGATTTCTGGCCCCCAACCACAGCTTAGAGCGGTGCCACGGTGCGAAGCGTATCCAGCTAACTTACTTGTCTAAATAAAGCTGAAAGAAGTACGGCTGAAATGCAAATGTCATTCCAGTCGTCTGTAGCCCCTAGAGGAGAAGGCCTGCGTTTCCCCTCCGCTTAGACGCTCCTGAGGGAGGCCAGCCTGGAACTGGCGTTTCTGCTGTTTTCCTTCTGTGCTGTGCTCTGACGGGTCCTGTTGCTCTTCCCAGTATAACTTTCTAGTGGTTTTTTGAAAAGCCAGCTCTGTATTTTGCAGTTGCTGTTTAGCAGGTGTCCGAGCTGGAAAATTCAAAACATTTGGAAGGTGTTTTGGGAAGAAAAAGCGCGTTTTCAGATCATTGAGTCTCCGCAATGATGGAGCTCTGACTGTTGTGCTTGATACACTCAAAGGGAAAGTTGGATCTGTGTGTAGGTAGTGGATACAACTTAAACACTGTTTTTAGGGTGCCTGTGTATAAGCTACAACAGCGAAGAGAACTTGATTAATATCTCTATTTACAAGTTTCTAGCCAGTTGTAAAATTGGCAAGGCTCCTGAGTGAAAGAAGGAGACTGGAGCTCCCAGGGGATGTAGAATGAAGCTAACACAGTTAGCACTGTGTCTGACCTGTGCTGGAGGTCTGCGATTGGTGACATCAGTAGCAGGGCTTAAGAACATAACTCAAACTGATAATTCCAGGAAAGATGGAACATAATTGTGTAAATACTACATTATTTGGAGTTGTTCCGTGCCTGTGAAAATAGGCATAGATGAGACTTTTTCAAATAAACGTTTCAGTTCTGTAGAAGCTGATGATAAATGTCTGCGAAGATTTCTTACTTGCCGTGGGTGACCTGACTGCTGCTGTTTGATCCCTGCAGACCTTAAGGAACGTTATACCTCGGTTGTTTGTTTTTCCTGCAGTAGTGAAGAGAGTGATACTGTATAGTTATTAGCAGAACTTCCCTGACAGATTGGGTTGTGTTATGCTACACGGGCTATTTTTAGTCCCTTGTTGCCATACATGAAGCTAATAAGGAATGTAAAGCAGACTCAGCTGTCCAAAGTATCTGCAAGGGAAATAAATTTGTCTTTGTCCTAAATTTTCTCAATGAACTGTGTAAGTGATCAGCATTACAAACAGTGCAAATAATGTCAGG
Organism: Anseranas semipalmata; assembly: GCA_013399115.1. Lineage (NCBI taxonomy): Eukaryota > Metazoa > Chordata > Aves > Anseriformes > Anseranatidae > Anseranas > Anseranas semipalmata. The sequence goes on along the minus strand of VXAA01002996.1, from coordinate 61,664 downwards.
TAACTGTGCTGTCATCCCTTTATATTTCAGTATGCTTTTGTAATGTAGAGATTAAACTTGCTTTCAATTATGTGATCACCTTGAAAGGCTTTAATTAACATAAATGTAATGAGAGAGTGCTGTTTGACACTTGTAATTCTGAAACTTTCCATTGGTAAAACAAATGCCTGTTTCCCAATTGAATTCTTGAGATGTCTTTACCTCTGACTGTGTCAAACTTTGTCCTCAAAACCTTTAATATCCCTGTGACTAAGGTCTGTAATGATTTATGATCCTTAGAAATTGTGTAGCTCAGGTAAACTGAAAAGGTAATACAGGTACTATTCACTTCTGTAGGTCTGTTTAATTTGCGGTTATCCCGTTTACGTTGCATGGGAGTGTCTGTCCTCAGCTCTGTGAATAATGCTTTCTTTCAAGATTAAGTAGACAACACAGCTTAAAATAAATTAAAAAATAAAAACAAACAACAACAACAAAAACTTGAAAAAGGCTTTACTTTGATATTTGTCACAGTTGAGCAAAAGTTTAAACTTTTTTGTTAAATAAAGAAATAGAAAGCAGTTTCATACCTTGTGTATTGTTCTAACCAGACATGTATCAGCTGCTTTTGAGAGAATTTGCAAATCCTGCATAATATTGCCATTTGTCTCGTGCATCAAAATAGACTGTTTTATGTATAGCTGGGATACAAATAATAATCTTGTTCAGGCTGGCATACTGTTCAATCATTTTAGTACAGAACTGCCTACTGTGGAAGTTAATGAAGCACTAAATGAAGATAAACTTGAATTAGATTTCACGTATAACAGCATATCTATAAATGCTACCACTTTCAGGAGATGCACAATTTTTCTAGGTCATTGTGTATTCTCCTGAACATTGTTTTAACAGAATGTTGCAGAGTGGTGCTTCAGCTTCATACATCCTCTGATTTTTTTTATTATTTTTTTAAACTATAACTTCTACACTCCTGGATTTTATACAGAGAAAGGCATGCAAGGTATACTAGCTGGTGGAAGACTCCTAGACCCTCGAGTGTCTTCAATAATTAGAGAATAATTGATGACTGCATAAATGGTCAACTGTCAACCATTGGGGAAGCACTTCAGTGAAATACTTCCGTGGCATTAAGAGACAAGCATGTGACATGGATGTAGGTTGATTCAGGAAAATAGAAATTTGATTTGAGAGTAGACAAATAGAATTGCCTTGCGTGTGGAAGTCGTCTGGTTTTTTTGTTTGTTTTTCTCCTGACAGAGGTAGTGTAAGTGTGTTTCCATTGGGCTTTGTTTGGGATCTTTTGCAATGACAATGTGTTTGTTTTTAACTCTCAGATTCTAGGTGTTTTGAAACTGTTTATCACTTGCATCAATGTTACAACGTTTGTACCTTAACATCCTAACATTCTTGTCCCTACAACTTTGCTTCATGCTTTTATCTCAAACTTACTATACTCTCCACATTACTTTTCAATTACTTTTCACAAAAAGTAACCCTGTTTTTAAACATAGTTTGATTGTATTTTGCCTGTATCTGAGCTTATGGCATTTCCTGCTGGCTGACTTAACAGTCTAAGATGCTAAAAAACAGGGATATTAACTGGAGGAAGAAGGTGCCTCTTTCCATGGACACTTGTGAAAATTTTGTTTACTTTTTTTTTTTTTAGGAAAGATAACCTTTAAACTTTTGTTGAAATTTCAAATTGCATAAAAGATAGGAAACATTTATGAAGCCTAAATGCACTTAATTCTGCATATAGATCTACCTGGTTTTAGAAAGTTCTGTATCCAGTATTTCTGATGCTTTTGTGGTCTCTGTTGAGACCTTTTGATTCTATGACATTTGTTCAGCTTCCACAAAGAAGTATTTTTAACTCAAGCATTCTTTGGCTTTTTTTTTTTTTTTTTTAATATCAGAAGTCATCTTCTATTTAGATTTTTAGGAAATATTTGCTATGTAAGTTTTACAGTGGTGGATTTGACATTTCAAGAGTCTTTGGATGAGAGGCTGGTGCCAGGGTATGGGACTGTACAGCAGAAATCTCAACCTGAATAGAAAAAGCAAAGAAATTATTTTTATATCCTGGCTCACTGCTGGAACAGCTTGACTCTTTGCATTAATATCTTAATGTATTTCTAACCAAATTATTCACTGAATGCGGTTGTATGAGATACTAGCTGTCCTGTTTGATGTACTTGTTGATGCTACGGAAGTATAGACAAATAGGAGAACACCGAGGCTATGGATGTAATCACCTGTCAGTCCTCGCTCCTTTTTCAGTCCCGCTAACTTTTAACTTTCTAGCAGTTTCACTTGGATTGAAAGGGAAGAGAGAGAGATTTTTAAGGATATTTTTAAACTATTGCTCAATTTGGGGAAAATTAGCACCTGTGTTGAAGAGTGTAGCAGATTAGTGCCCTCACTGATGGCAGGGCTGCAGCTTTATTTTAAGTTAGGTGTCCTTTCTGGCTTTGTTAGCTGTCAGCATGCATGCTGAAGAACCAGCTGCAGCACATGCTGTGTCTGGCTTGGAGGACAGCTATAGGGAAGAGCAGGGAGGAAAGGGGATGGACAGGAGGCATCGTGGGTTGCATGGGAGGTGTAGTCAGAAGAAACACTGGGGACAGTGAAACACAGGAGGACAGAGGAGTAACGGAGGAGGTGAGATTATTATGGAGAGTGCAGGCAGAGATAAGCAGATTTGTAGGAGACAAGTTCATTAGCTCAATAGTTAAGCTGCTGAAAGATTCAGCATCTTTTTGATGATTGCTGCTGTTAGCACCTGAGAATGTTCAACCTAGACTGATATGAAAGCGTGAGCAGGCAATAGCTGAAACTTGTTCATAGTTTACCTTTTGAGAGATGGAAAAATGAATTATCCCTTTCCTATCATTCCAAATACAACAGTGGATTAATTTGGCATTTCAGGCGTCTTCGGAAGAGAGGCCAGTGCCAGGGTGTGGGACTGTACAGCAGAAATATAACAATGGAAAGTAGGAAAAAGAGATACAGAGGGTGACGTGAACGTTATTGAACAGTTTGATATGTGTGTGTCGGTGGCCTCATGGGAATATTCATTAGGTTTGTCACAGTTCTTGACATGTTAGTGCTGATCAGAAACTTTCAATATTTGTGTTTTTAAGTCATCCTCTCAGCGATTCAGTACTATGTAACCAATTGCATGAAATGATTAGTAGGTTTTGTTTTTATTTTTAGTGTTGGTAGCAGGGAGCAAAGTAATTCCAGTTAACCTTTTGGTTAATAGACTTATTTTTCAAATACTGATCTATTGTTACTTTTAATTGACATTCTGCTTTCAATATTAGAGTTTCTTTTGCTAAAAAAGTTTGAAATTTATGTTACTGTTGTCTCAGATAAATTGATTCAGGTTTTTCCTCTGTAGTGGAAAGATCCATAAACAAGAGTCCTTGTCCTGCAAGTCTATGGAATTCCTACCAAAAGACATTTGTGGATTGAACTTGCAGAACTGAGCTTCAAGTTAGCACAACAAAATCTTTTGTTATATAAGTGAATATTTTTGGCTTGTTTGATACGGATTTGTATGTCTACTCTCTAGCCAACAACGGACTAGTAAAATTTACTTTGTATGTGGTGGGCTGATTGCCTTTCTCCCTCATGACATGATTGGGCATTTCTGGAAAGAATTGCAGTGATTTTTTTCTTTTTCTTAATCCGTAACTGCCATACTTGTTCTTCTTTAGGCAGAGAATTTCAGGATTTAATTCTCAAAAATTAGGTTAGAAAAATATTCCTTGGCTTAGAAAAACATCAGTTCAAGGACTAATTGATTTAAATTTGATAAACTGGTCGCATGTTGAGTGCATATCTTTGTTTCACTCCTTTTCTTTAAGAGCTGGTTGAAATGAATGGTTCGCTGTTTTCTAGCATGTCACTGTGAAGCACGTAGTCTCGGGAGGACCAAGCGGAGGTGGTTGTGGCACAGACGTGCCAGCTTGTGTTCGGCAGGGCTGAGCGGAGGATACAGGTGGGGGACATAAATGTTAGCCAGGTTCTGTCTGAATATTACACTGGATGTAATGATTTATAATGTCAACCTGTTTAACACTCGCCAACCATTCTGAATCAATTACGAAGAAAAGTGTAAATATTGAACAAACAATAAAAACGGAAAACAGTTAAACAAGGTATTTCTGTTTGCTGTTTTAAAGCGTCTGATAGCATGAATTGATTTCAACCAGAGGTAGTCACTTTTCACTTAAAATACAAGTGAAGGTAATAAAAATAGCAACCTTGTAGCTGTCGGGAGCAGAGGGAATAATGCAGTAGTGATGTGCTGCCTACTTTAACTGAAGGGGGAGATTGTAAGAGTAAACTGTAAAGTGTACATTATACTTCAGTGCTACTGTTTCAAATGATTATTCATGTTTGCCTGGGTACTTAACATCTTGCCAGGCTTCGCAGAGGCGATCCATCTGAAAAGCTGAAGCTGCTCGGTATTAGATAATTTTGCTCTGAACCATAACTTGAATCTTGAACGTATGGCTTTATTGAGTGTCAGTAAACGGCAATGTCCAAAGTGAGAATGGCATTTCAGAAGAAATGTGAAACAGCTGGTGGAGTCATGGCTTGGCTTGGTCTCTAGGTGCAGGTGTCGGTAACACTTCAAGGCCTCTCTCTCAGCTCTTAAGCGTTACTCTGACTGCTCTTGTTCGTGTTACGCTTTTCAGCAAATATTACAGTATTAAGTGAGAATTTAAACGTGATATTGGAATTGCTTCCGTTCTAATTAGTTGGGAACCCTTTCAGGCAGTTGTTGATTTCTTACTGTTTAATTGCCTTTGTAACATTCTGCTTTTGATCATGCACAAACAAACCTATCTACCAGAAACAAATACAGGAGTGGAGGTCTTTGGGGAGTGTTTTATGACTCAATAACAGAGTTTTGTGCAAGCAAAACGTTCCTGTAGAGTTTTCCTTCTAAAATCAATTACCGTTCTACTAAAACTGGCATAGTTTTTACATAGAGCTTTTTAAGTGCTGCTAAGACTTTGAATTAAGTGAGGTTATTGCTGGTTTTCTGTGATAACGCTCTTTTGTGTGATAGCACTATGATGATACACTGGAGATTTTTAGTTCTGTATGATAACAGTACCTGAATGGGAGTATCTTTTAGACAGAGATTAACTGAGTTTTGCATTCCAAAAGTGATTCATTCTCCGGGTGTAATGAACGCAGTTTGTTCCGTCTCCAAATACTATATTTGCTCTTCAAGGACTAAGTATATATTTGAAAATTTCCAGGTATGTACCTTAGAAGTTTAATTAAAATAGTTCTTAAAAACTCAACACTCTGTGAGAACTTATTTAGATTCAAATTATTTTTATTCGTTCCGAAGAAAAGAGGACTTGAATGTAAAAAGAAATTCTTTTTTTCAGATCAGGTTTTTTCATCATTTATTAGCTTGACCGGGTCCAAAAGGTATTGATGTTACGTTAACCTTCTGGCTTGTAAAATTCACTTGGTTTCTACTCTGTCGAGACAGTAACTTGTGTTTGCTAAAGCATCGCTTTTAAAAATATCACGTTGGCCTGGCTTGAGGGGGGAGGTTGGGCACGGTGACCTCCAGAGGTCCCTTCCAACCCGACCTGCGAGTGCTCGGGCAGCACGTCCTGCAGGCAGCTGGCAGTGAGCGGGCGTCGGGTGTTGGTGGCTGCCGACCAGCACTGGGGCACCTTGTCGGAGCAGTGCGGGGCACCAGGCGTCACAGGGAGCAGCTTACCAGTCTGTGATTATCGTTATGGATTGAACATATAATGGTGTGAAAGGTAGGTCAGAATTGTTTGACTAACTTCTGTGAAAGTGTTTATGGGGGTTTTACATAATTTCTGTATTTTATTCTTTAGTAATTATGTTTAATATCAGCTTCGTGTTAGACACATTAATTTCAGAGTCCACAGTGCCGCTTGTTGTTTCTGAAAGCTAACTTGTTTTTTTAATCATCTGGAATTTCTGTGCTGATTGAAGATTTATTGGAAGTTAAAATGTTGATATAGTCCAACAGTACTAAGGAAGGTAAATATAAGCTATCTACCTTTTCTTATGTAAAAGTACTTCTTTCAGTAGTTTTATTTATTTATTTATTTATTTATTTATTTTACATGGTTAACTTATTAGTGGCCTGGAGTACATATGACATGGTTGCCATCATCCTGCCCTTTAAAGGAAAGAATATTAAGAAGAAATACCGCTTTTTTGTCTTCTTTTTTTCTCTTGCGCACTAATAGTTTTACTATCTCTGGCTAGCAAGATTAGAACTTCTTTTGTTCCTAATGTGTTTGATTCAGGGACTAAACCCTGCCAGACACAGTGCAGGGATGAACTCTGTTTAGCTTTCTCATCGATCTTCTAAGCTGTGTAACTTATAATTTATTATTTATTATCCATGTTTTAACTGTTTTAATATTACTTTTGCTGCCTGGCAGAAAAAAAACCTCACTGAACAGTTCTGTATTTTCTACATTAGTATCAACAATTTTACTGTTTTCGTCTAGTAAAAGATGAATGCCATGTTATGATTCCACATGTACACAACAAAAACTTCTGCGTTTTGCCCTTGACCATATGTTTTGTAGTGTGCTGTTGCTTTTCTCTTTGTTACTGCAGTATTTGGCTTCTGGTTGTCTGTTGTCACTGTTGTCTTTTCTCTATTCTTTGTAAATTCATGTTTTTCCTCAAAATTATTTTTCTGAAGTCAGTTTTTTTATTACTACTTGGAAGCAGTTCTATCTTCTCTTAATTGTGGGATTGTGATTTTTAGAATATTACCTAAATGTTCTTGCACACCTCCCATCTGTCATTTTAAGAGGAAAGTATTAATTTTTTCTCTTAATGATTTGGTCACAATTGATAGATTTTTCCTCAAGGAGCTAGTGTGCGTAAATGTTAGTAGTCTTCATCTGCATATGCATGTTTGTGCTATCATTACATTGTGTATAACAACTATAAACATCACTTGAACCTAATTTTAAGTTCTGTGATCCGTTCCTGTCAGGTGATGAATTCTTACGATTGATCAATTTGACATCAAGATGGGCGCATTCCACGGGACTCCCAAGCACAATGCTATTACTTTTCAGTTGGAAAAATATCTGATAATTTTTAGAAACAGCAGCCTGAAACTCGTACCGTATGTAATTCAGTCTCTTCAGGTGGTGCAACTGTTTTCCCCAAATCTCCAGCACTTCCTAACCGGTGGAGTGGGAGCTGGTCAGCCCTCTGCTGCTGCAGCCCTGCAGTAGATAGTCACTGCGTGCATCAGCTTGTGCTTTGTGTGTCAGAGCACCGAGTCGCAAAGAATCAAGCAAATAGTGGTTGTCAGTGTCTCCAAAATAGATTACTGCCATTTTCCACATTTTGCTCATTTGGCTATTTGATAATTAGTGATCTTTAACATTTTAGTCATGTTTATTAATACTAGATCATATGTATGCTTATGAATAAGCAAACTTTTTTCTGCACCAGTATCTGATTTCGTTCTCAAGAGCTCAGATATTCATGATAAGAAGTGATCATTTGTCCACTCTTGAACTTTCTTTTTATTATTAGCTTAAAATCCATCTTATTACTGTAACTTGACCATATCTTTGGAGAGATTGATTTTTGTTTGGGATGGAAAGGAACCAAACTAGACCAGTCTTGCTCCAAAGGGAGAACAGTGCTTTATGAAACCCAAAAGCTTCTATTTCACATCCTATCTACTGATTTGGGGAGCCAGGGGGGAATTAATTTAAAGAACTCAACCACCTTCTTTATGGCAGTGATAGAGTAAGGATTCTTAAGACCATTTGGATGGCTTTCTTTTGTCTATTTTGCAGTTTTTTCTGTGAAGTTCATAGAAGACAGATGCCCTAAGTGCAACTGTTGTTGTCCTTCTGTCACCACTGGTGTCTGGACAATAGTCCAAAGGAGTTTCTTAGTTTATTTACCTTTATGCACAACTTAGGAAGAACATGGATCCTTTTCAGGACTCCTTTCCTGACAGGTTCTTTTACTGGGGGAAACACAAGACTTCTGAGGGAGTGGATTTCTTCCTTCTCTTTCAGCCAAGTGGATGTAATCTTGCTTACCTGTTGGACTGCTCCGCTAAGCTGTGGCCGTGTCATGTTTCTGGAGTAGCTTTGTAGCATGCGGCGAAGTCTGTAAGAGTCCTCCAGCTGTAGTCTGGAGGTGCACCAGTAAGGCCCCGGTGTGAAACACTGACTTATATCAGTTCCTTTTTGGTAACCTGTTTTTCGTGTCCGAGTTTACTGTCATGCAGAGCGAACACAATATAGTACTGGATATAACTTCACTGGCAAAATGTTAATTAAAGCTAATTACAGTTAATTCTGTCGTATTTACATGATTGTAGGTACCTGTCTAGGTAGTGTGAAAATGCAAAAGTTGCAAAACCATAGTAGGCCAGTGTAAATTAACTGTGTCAGCACCGCACATTCATGTCAGGGAGACTGCAGCTTCCATCTGCAACTGTTTCTGTCTTGCAGGGATATTGAGGAAAACACTCAGTGCCTGCAAATCTTAGGCAGATAAACCTTGTTTTCCAGATAAATGAGAGGGGGGAATATGATTATCTTTTCCCCTAACTTACAATTTGAATATAATTAATTAACATGCTGATAAGTAAAATTAAACGTATTGCATGTAGCTCATTTTTCCTTTCTAGATTGCTGTCTTAATACTCGTTATTTGTGTTATCTTTTTTTTTTTTTTTTTTAAGAATTCAGAAATTCAGCTGGAGTGATTACTAAAAATAGTAACGTATGTAACAAGGCATTTCCTTTTCCTGGGAAACCACACGATTCCCTGCAAAATCAGAAAACTACATCTGGCTGAGGCAGTGTAATTGGCAGATGGTGTGGGGGAAGGGAGAAGAGAAGGATTGGGGGAATGTAGTTCTAAAAAAGTAACACTATATCAAAGAGAGATGATGATTTCTTTAAAATACTTGGTGTATTTACAATGTAAAAAGTGTTTAATTGTTTTGAGACTTCTAAAATGTTACCTTTGTGCAAGCTGGAAACTGTCATACAGCAGCAGTATTTATTAAATTGATGACTGTTTAGCAAATAGGATATCTAAAAATACCACTTTAATTTCCTTACTGATTTTCTTTTGTTTATATCATGTTTGGAAGGGGGCAGGAAAGCACTAAAATACTTTTTGTTACCTTTCGTAGGTTTTCAGTACTTACTCAAATGAAGACTATGATAGACGTAACGAAGAAGTTGACCCTGTGGCGGCCTCGGCTGAGTATGAACTTGAGAAAAGGGTGGAAAAAATGGAAGTGTTTCCCGTGGAAATAGAAAAAGGTGTGAATCAAACCTTGAATATTTGCCTGTAAAAGATACTACGGACATAAAAGATAAAGCAATTATAAACTGTACTTTTGCTGAATTTCGGTCTTGAATTTTTGAATGTCTGTTCCGACTTTCATCTGTGGCTAGTTCTGTTGAATTTAGTGGACTTTAACTGGACAGGCCTCCACTCATTGTAAATTGTAATACTTAATTAAAGTTAGGATGGATACATTAATGAGAATTAACCGGAATTTATGCAATTCATAAATCTTTGAACTAGAATTCTCTTCAGATACCATGAAAATTTGAGTCTAGTTGGCAGTCATAACTACAGAACAAAAAGGCTTTCAGTAGTCTCTACTCGTCTTTTTTTTTTTTTTAATATGTGAATTTTTGTATTCTTTGTGTGGAAGGACTTGGAACACTTAGAAACCCCTCACTACTGCTAAGTGTTCCATCTCGTATTATGTGGCTAATGTTAGATTTTTGAATCCCTTAGGTGACAGTGGTCTGGGTATCAGTATTATTGGAATGGGAGTTGGTGCTGATCAGGGACTGGAAAAACTGGGCATTTTTGTAAAAACAATAACAGATGGTGGAGCTGCTCAGAGAGATGGACGGTGAGTTTTCCACTGAATTGATTATGCTTTTTGCAAATTTCTAACACCAATCATTTTCATTTTATATGCTAGATACTATGAATAAAACTACAAAAGCTGAATTCAACTGAATAAATATTACATTTCTGCTTTAAGTTAAATTTTTAAAATACATTTATTTGACTTAACATAGGACATTTTTGCAAAATAAGCTTAGGTCTTCTTACAGCATATATGAGAAAAGCCTAGAATATAACCATGGGTAAAAGTGCCACAAAGTCAGATTAACAACCCAGGATACCAATCAGTGTGTGAATAATATAAAATATCAAGGCAAACACTGTACATAATTTTTAAGTGGTGATCTGCATAGTAATTGAGGATCCGAAGATTGTTTTTTAAGCAGTGGATTCCTTGGGACTCAGGCTTTCTTATTATAAATACTAGGGAGTTTTAAGTGATATTTATCATGTAAATAATCTGTCAAGCCAAAATATTTTTGTTGACTGATAGCTAAGAATTTATGTATTTTTGCAGAATTCAAGTAAATGATCAGATTGTTGAGGTTGATGGCATAAGTCTAGTGGGAGTTACTCAGTTCTTTGCAGCTACGGTACTAAAAAACACCAAAGGCACAGTGAGGTACGTATGTTTTCTGTCAGATAATACCTTCTTTTCAATAGTAATCTTTTATTAATTGAGAATACAAAGCTATAATTTGAAAGTTTTACAAAAAAGTTGTTGAAGGCAGCCGTATGGCAAAGTAATCTCTTAAGCTTTTTGCTGCAAGGTAATTTGTTTTTCTTTTGTAGGTTTCTGATTGGCAGAGAGAAGCCAGGGACTCAGAGTGAAGTAGCACGCCTCATTAGTGAGACTTTAGAGCAAGAGAGATGTCTGTATGAGCAGCACTATGTTCATGATGATACGGAGCAGGTAAGACATCATATGTATGTACATATTTTTAAAAGTATATGATTACTGCTACATGCAGTAACTTCTGCAAATGGGATAAATGATTTTTTGAAGCAAATTGAGGCAAAAAGGATAAAACAGGCAACTTGATTAAAAGAGAAGATACAAACTTCATACAATATTATTATCAGTATATATGTTATGTTTATATATGTTATATATATGTATGTATGTGGTTATCACTACTTGCCATGTTTCCAGCTTATCAATAATCCAAACCATATTTTTAAGCATGAGCTGTGACTTGTGTTGTCCGTGGCCTACTTAGCTCTCTTTTGTGGAATTTTGATGAAAATGTTTGCAAGTCATCTTTAAAGTTTATCACAGATAGAAGAAACGAAAAAGGAATAGTAACTAGTTTGCAGTTGTTGCATTCCTTGGTTGTGTGCTTTCTTTATTGCTTTATTATTATTTTCTTTATTGCTGCTACCATAATGCAAAGTGTGTGTGCTACTGGATGTCCTGAGGTTTTTTTGTTTTTTTTTTTTCCAGGATGATGACTATGATGATGATGATGATATATATGAATCACATTTACATGAAAAATCTGTAGAAGTTTTTGATCTCCCTGAAAATGAAGATATCAGTTTACCACTGGATATGGATTCAGCACAGTCTCTTCTTAAATTTAAAGAGGTATGTTAGTAGCAGTTTGTTAAATATTCTTTGTGATGCACTGGGGAGCATTTGAATGTTGTATGATTTTGTATAATTTCCTTCATGTCCCCATCATTGTGGTTTGGGGTTTGTTTTCCCACTCAACACCAATAAATATCTCTTGTAAATGTCCCTTGAAATGTACATCTCCTGTAACTTTCCAATTGCAACTTCCCTATACATATTTATATTAAATGATCCTTTGATTTAAATTTAATAAAAAATAATAATAATAATAAAAAAACACCCCACCCCACCCCCCAAAAAAACAGCCTGTTGGAACAGGCATTAGAACCCAAGACCACCTCAGTCCTTGTTGTGGTGTCTGAACATTGCATTAAATAGGTATGATGTTTCTCTTTTGGCCCATTGGACTTTGCATTTTTTGCTACATAGTAGAATGGCTTTAGCTGGGGGCCACTTGCAGAGGAGTATGGACGTTCTGAATGGTCTCTCTAGCACCATAGTTAGATGTTCTTCAAGAAGACAAGAAATACCCATCTAAGTCCTTTCAGGCCAAAGAGAATGTGGCACCTAGACCTCCCACATCCTGAGGGAGTTGCTCTAGTCCCTGAGGTCTACTGGGAAATCTCTGTGTACATAAAAGTACCTGATTCAGTAGGTAGGTATGGTTTTGGTTTGGAGGGTTTTTCCAAGTTATTCCTTCTGTGTTTTGTTTGTTGTGTTTTGTTGAGGGAGTGGGTGAAGGTTGGAAGCAATGAACTTGTAAACCCAATAGGAGGTTCCAAACTCTGAATCCCAGCTTGACACAATTGGAAAATCGGGTTCTCTTTTCCCAGTGTGTTTATAAAGGAGTTTATTTGCCTTATTCAGGGCTGTGGATTTTAGTCTGGGATTTACGTGGTGCATTGTTTGGCATGTAGGGGCCCGTGCTTTTTTGGTAGGTTTAAGTCCCTGTCATTTTCACTCTGAAGGACAAAAATAAACTGTGAAGAAACTGTTTTGTCTCAGCTTGGCACTTGCAGATGCTCTTTGTGCATACATATTTTTATAAAGGATCCATATTCTCAAACCTCGTTAAGTTTGCTCTCTTGGTAATATTGATGATGATGTTGAGGAAGTTGAAATTTCAGACTATGGATCACTAGATTGAACATTTACATTTTCTCGGTTAGGAGGCATAGCAGCAGGGTATGGCATGTTTAAAAGTGTCATGTTTACTTGGGGTACAATTAAATTCCCAGCTAGAATCATTACTACATTGTTATTAGCATAATCTAAATAAAGGATTTTAAGTTACGGATTCATTTATTTTAACGTGTGTTCACTGCACTATGTGTTACAAAAAAAAAAAAAAAAAA
>VXAA01002996.1:5077-48654 GCA_013399115.1 Anseranas semipalmata | reverse complement strand
AATAATCTTTACATTTGGCTTAGATGTAGCCTTTATCCATCTCCATTAATCCTATGAAGATTTGTGTTGTGAAGTACAAGGCTTAAATTAAAAAAAAAAAAAAAAAAAAACAGTAACTTTTNAAAAAAAGCCAGTACATTTATTTGTAAGCTCTGATAAGTAAAAAATATTTAGTACTGTTATATTTTTACTTGATTCTATGTATGAGTTGTCATCATACGTGCATTTCTGCCCTTTCATTTTCCTGGCACATTGAAACATTTTAACTTCCTCACTTTTCTTAATGTATAGAAAAAAATGTGGGATTTTTAACTACAGGTGATCATGTAGTTTAACTTCTATTTTATTTTTTAAATAAAAGCTCAGGATTGCTTCTCCTGTAATTGACAAATAATTATGTTGACTTCATGCTACTATAAAAGTGGTTTGAGGAAGAAGGAGATCAGACAAATACTTAAAACTAGCATTTCAAGTGCCATTTCATGTGTGCTACTACAGATTTCTTTTTGTTTATTTCAGCTACAACTAAAACATGCAGTAACAGTAGCTGAAGTGAATCAATTGAAGGAGAAGGTAAGTTTTCAAATAATATTATTTAATTATTATTATTTGCTTTTTTTGTTTTTGTTTTGTTTTTGAAAACTTCTTTGTTTTCTTAGGATAGTTCTGATTTTGCTCTCTGATAGTGCTCATTCTTGCACTATTCTTGACGTTTGACCCACTGGATTGCTAAAAAGCTGATAAAAATGTTGGCATTATTGCAACTTATTGCCTCATTTTTGTAATTCAAGAAATTCTTGGTCCTTTCAACATCTCTGTTCCATCAGCGGGTGATCTTAACTAGTTCCAAAAGCAGAGATTTCCTCAGTGTAGATAGTGTTCCCTAAGAAGGAGGCATGGACAAACTAGGCAGTGTCCTGCCTGCTCCAAGGCCCAGAGAACTTCACACAGATTAACGTTCTGTTTTATAATGTGACTGCTGTTAAGCTGAGGGGGGGCCATCTCTTTCCTTTATTGAGGGAATGGTTCTTTTTCTTGTTCATTAGCCCCAGAAAAGCAAACCATGGTTATATCATAATTTGTTAGGAAGACCTTGTCTTATTAAAGTACCAGGGAAGACCTACTGTTCTCATTAGTTTTATTAAACAAGCTGTTGGTAACAAAGTAGTAGCACAGGGAACTTGTCTTTATACATGTTAAAATTCTGTACCTTCAGTTGCCTTTGAAGGTAGAACTTAATGAAAGTGTCTGCAAGCTGAGATGTTTAGCCCTTTTATGTCCAATATAGTCTAAGAAATACTATTTCAAATACATAGAAGAGCGTATTCACTGCTAAAAAGCATTTCTGGGGGAAATATTCCCATCATTGGGATTGCTATATTGATTGCCATAAAACATAAGAAATCTGTGAGGTTCAGTACTAAAAGCCATAACAAAATGATTTGGATAACTAATTGTTTAAGGAGTCTGTTAGGTTAGATACCTTCTTCAGACGAATTCCTGGGGAGTCCATTCATTGGACTGAGACAACTAAATTACTCTTCTCAGCAGACTTTTCAGCACGCCTTCACTGTAATTTCAATGCCTGCTTTACTTCCAAAATCAGATTTTTAAAAGCATTATTTATCCTAATTATCTGCAGATACTCACCAACTTTGCTGCTTTTTCCTGCTTCATAGAATCCTTGTTGACACAGATGTTGTTCAGCAAAAGGAATTGAGAGCAGTTATACCCCCACCACCACACACCCCCCAACACCAGCCCAGTCCCACTTTATGTCTCTGATAGAGCATGTTCCGCCTTTTTGCACATGTGGTGTGCATGTGCATTGGAAGAAGTTAGGAAACTTACAGAAATAACATCTTGAAGTGCAGTATCTGTGTTTGGAAGGAACTGTTCTGGAGAGTTTGAAGAGTTTGCAGTTTTCTGTGGAACAACCCACCTACTGGTGGTAAATGAATTTCAGTTTTGTGTGCAGAGGACACTGCTACAAGGTAAAGAGTCTTTCTTACCTAGCAGTCAGATAGCCTTAGCTAGTATAACGAGCATATTTGGTTTTTTGTTTGTTTGTATTTCATTTGTTTGTTTTAAGTGGACAATACCTCTGTTCTTTTGAACTGTAAAGTTTCAACATGACTAGGATTTTTTTAAAAACCAAAGAGACAAAACTTCCTGTAATATTTTTAAAAAGAACAGAATGTTTAACTGTCACTTGCTAAAATTAATTAGAAGAAACATATATATGGAATACAGTCTTCCTTGATTTTGAGCTACTGTGCTTTGAGAGAATTTAAGGAATCCTTTCATACCATTTCCATATATTTCCATTACAGAGTCTGGGAGCCTTTGTGAAATCTGACAACAGCAAATAATAAAGAGGAGGAAAAAGCCATCTTAAGCAAATAACTCTGCCTGTTTCTTTAGCGGGAAAAAAAATGCTATAATTTCTGGATATTTTCTTTAGATGATTGGTGTCATCTCTGTGGACAGATTTGGGTTCTTTGGCTTAAAAACAGTGTTTATAGGAATACAGTCTGAGGCAAATTGAAAAGTTAACAGTAAGAAAAGACTGTCTCACTACTATGTCAAAATAGGTCTCTCCAGAGGTATTGAGAGATGGTGAGATATTTAACAAGTCAATGTAAGCAACAATAAAGATTTTATTCATTTTATCTCTTTTAAAAGGAAGCAATACTAATAAGGAAGTAGTAAAAGACTCCTGAGATTGAGTTCTAAAACTTGCTTGTATTGGCAAGGGTTGGAAGAGTTGGTACAATTTCTTTAAAAGTTCAGTGTCTTGTTTTAATATTACTGATAAGTATTTAATTGTTATTAGGTTTTCTCTACTAAACACGTACTTTTTATTTCATCTTTTAGTTTAGAGTAATTTCTTACATCTTAATCTTTTCAGTTAAAAGTTGTTGAAGCGGAAAAAAATGAATGGAAATTAAATCGAACCCAACTTCAGCAAAACCTAGAGGAAAACAAAGAGAAAATTAAAAAGTTAGAGACCTACTGGTTAGAAGCACAGAGTTTATGCAAAACCGTAAATGAGCATCTTAAAGAAACTCAAGAACAATATGATGCCCTTGAAAAGAAATACAACAAGGCCAAGAAATTGCTCAAAGATTACCAACAAAAGTAAGTAACTCAAAATATGAGGTCTCTCCTTCTTGCTTGTGTATTTTTTACATTATGGTGACAACAATAAGTAGAGTTATGATTTGCTTAATTCACTCTTTTTCCCTTGGCAGAATTTATGGAGGCAGTGGTCTGTACATTCTGAATTCTTCCATACCTTAAGTCAACTTCTGGAAGGGTTCTTCAAAAATTCTGCTGTTGCTTTTGGTTCTAAGTTTAGAAAAAATAATTTAATATTTTAATAACAAATTCTTAAGACAAGTTAGTTGAGAAACTGTAATACATCTATACTTTTGGGAGGACTGTGTTGAAATTTGGCATGAGATATTTGGCAATGCCTTTTGCTGTTAGTGAAAACCCTCCCATCTAGCTCTGACCAACCTAAATCTTACAGACAGGGTAGGCATCAAAGGATATATAATAATTTTTTGTTAATATCATGTGACCTAGTATTCCTGATTTTTAGCAACCACTATGCTTGTGATTTTTTTTTTTTTAATAACTGTAACAATGTAATTCTGTTTGTATATTTCTCCTTGGACTTCTGTCTCACTCTACTGAATTACTGGACATAACAAGTTGAATTGATTTTGTTTGCTGCTTAACTCTGTACAACAGTGTCTCTTCATTTGTTAAAAAGGTGAGACCATATAAAGTATTTGAGAGATTAAAATTCAGGAAGCACAAGGGATAGTCTCAGAACAAGGCTTTGGGATAACACCCTAAAAATATATTTCTCTCTTCCCCAGGCAAGCTATTAAAATTGTATGTGCCCTGGTTTATGGGTAGTACTCCTTAATGCAGGCCTTGTTATTACTCAGTGTGCAATATGGTACCATCCCTTTAAGAACATTCTGATAGATTTTGTGTCTAAATTATCTTATCAAAAAAATTATTACCAAGTTCAGCAAGGTGTTTAGGTAAGAGCCAGATACTTGTGATTACATCTAAATAAGGAGCTATATTTTATAGGAGTTGTGAGAAAAACTAAGAGTTTGGAATATGTCTAATTCATGAATGGCATCATGAAAGTAGTATCTTCAATCCACTGACAGTGGTTCTCTCTTTTTTTTTTTTTTTTTTTTAGATAGAGGTACTGTTTCTTATTAGATACACCAATGTGAGACTTGAACACTGTGTCATGCAGTTGTCTACTTGTATTACCTTCTTTACTCTTAGCTAAACAAGAGTTAATTGCAAAATAGTTATAGAAGTGTCTTGATAATACAGAGTGCTACTGTTGCTTTAGTTTATTTCAGTAAATATATAATTCTCCAGTCCCAATTTCTCCACTTGCTACTTACTTTTAGAGAAAATTGGTATCTTCTGCTCTGTAGTCCACATCCAGAAATGTTACTTTCTACAATGAATTTTTGTGCTATTTGGTGGGCTTTTTAAAGGTCATCTTCTTTTCCCCTCCCCTCTCAAGCTTATCCACGTGGAAGTTCAAAAATGCTAACATGCTAGTTTTCATTTCCTTGCTGTTCAGTGAATTCCCATTATTACTTTGACTGTCCTTGAAGATTCTGCATGTTGTTTAGATGTTCTACACCTATTTTGTCTTTTTGTACGTTATTCTGTCTACCTTGCAGGAAAAAGTAGCTTTTATTTTTATTTCCTTCTGGTAATCATTGTTCCTTTTTGTAAAACCTGTCATTGCAATTTCTTTAGGATGAACCAAGTAGAAACTTAAAATGTTACTTATATTTTTCTATGAAAAAATTCTACCATAGCTTTTGGAAGCAAAATACTATTTTCACAGTAATACATAGTATGTGTGTATCTTTGTGGAAGTGAATAAGATTTAATGATTAGAGTTCTGCATATGTTTGATATTTTAAGTGTATATGCAACTTGTTTGCCACTTTTTAAAGGTAGAGAAATGGATGTAACTTTGAGAAAGTGTTGCAACACATCCTTTTTTCAACACAGAGTGAATTACAGAGTCATAATTGATATTTTTTTCTGAAGTAAATATGTATACAAATACATGCATTGTTTTGTGACATTACAAGATTAGTGAATAACAGTTATACACTACTGATTTTTCAAAATGCTTACTAACAGAAAGCTTTTTTGTAAATGAAACTGTGTATATTTTCTATATTTTTCTATATTTCTACATATTATTGTTTCATATATGTATATATTTCTTTCACCAGAGAAATAGAATTTATGAAAAAAGAGGAGGATCATTCAAGGGTACTTGAAGAGAGAGACCAGAAGTATGCAGAACAACTGAAAACATGTCAGGAAAAGGTAACAGAGTATTATATTTAGAAATAAATTTCTGCCTTCTCGGGTAGTTGCATCTCATTTCTAAATCTTAATTCTTGCAGATTTCAGAGCTTGAAAATAAACTAAAAGTATATGAGAGAATGCCATATATGTTTGGAGGTGGCAGTTTATTGGAAGATGGCTGTCAAAATACAGGCCAGTATAATGAACAGTCAAAGATAAGGGAGGAAAACGAGAAAGAAACAGAGTCAGTAGAGGAAAGACTAAATTCTTCAGAGATGTTAATTTCTGGTAAGTAGGTGTAGGATCTTTGGTTTGCTTTTAACAAAAGTTAGGAGGCATTATGTGTGTTCTCCTGTTTTTTTTTGTTTGTTTGTTTGTTTGTTTTGTTTTTAAAAAGTGTTTGCTTACTCACTACGTAAATGGTTGGCCTGAGTCAATATGGGTATTTTTGCTTAAGTCCCACAACATTTTCAGTATTTCTTAAATGCTGTGGGGAAGAAGGTGATAAATGGGGGGACATGGCTATCTTTACTTTTCCTCAGGTTCTCTATTAGCGAAATCAATAATGTTAGTGAGACTAAAACACTGAGATACATCAGCTGAAGTCCCACTGGTCTTAAACTATGATTTACACCCAAACTTGCTATGATTTTTTTTTGAAGTATTGTAGTAATTTTATGCCATAATGTTATCAAATATCAGGTAGTGGTTCAACTGAGAAGTGTGTTTTTAAAAGACTTGGTTGATGGTTATGGACTTTTTAAAGGGTCTCTATCTTAAAGAATATAGATAAGAAAGTATATTTTGGGCATAAATTCTCATCAATTTGAGAATAAAATTCAAATTAATCAGCAATTGTTATCAAAATATGTTAAAATATTGTAGCATCATATAAACAGGATTGTCATATAGTAATGATTAGCAGGTGGAATAATTCTGATTTGCTCCGGAATATTTTTCTGGACTGTGGGTTGGAGAACTTGCCTAATATTTTTTTAAAGGAGTACATATTTGTTGCAGATTTTGATGCTTTTGTTGGGGATACTCCCAGGTTAGACACCAGTGCCCACAAAGCAAAAGCTCAGCTTGCTTTGAAAGTAAAACGCCAGCCACCTTCTCGATCAAAGCTGAAAGAATCTCTTGGGGCTGGACAACAGACTGCAAATCTACAGGTACCAATATGAGTAGCTAATTAGGCATTCAAAAGCCTGAATGTATATTCACTTTTATCTGTGTTCACAATTTTAAGTGTTGTCCATGCTTTATTAAACTGTGCCAAAGCATCAGATTTTTATTCTCTATCAAGTGGAAAGCCCTATTCAAGTTCACAAATGTGATCTCTGACATGTTCTTTGTGGCACAGTTAACTTGAAGTTAGCAAAGAAGTATGCAAGTTTGCTGTCTGCTGTTTTTACTTGAAGATTTTGTTATAGTAACAGTGGTATGTTGTGGAACATGCTTATCTATCTTGTTGTGTGAAACAAGTTAGTTACCAATATTCTTCAAAAACTGAGCATTTTTGAAATGCTTCATTATTCCATAAATAATCACTTGTCTACAACAAAATGTAGCAGTAAAATATTCTAGCACATTTGTGGCACTATCTAACTTTTGTCCTTCTGTCTAGACTTGTGTTGCCATTGGTGCATTCTAACAATAGTTACCTTCTTTCTCTGTTTTCATTCATACTTATACAATGGTTGACTCTTCAGGATGTTTTTTTAATTCATAATAATTGCATAAATTTAGAACTTCTCTGAGAAGTTTGCATTGGTGGTGTCACCTTTCTTGTATCTCTCCTTTACAAAATACTATAACTCGGATCAACTGAGTGCAGGTAGTCGTAGAGGAAAAAAATCTTGATAAATGACTTAGGTGGCTGCTGGATCATAATTAGCCTATCTTTAAATTCCAAAGCTCCTAGAGCTTATCTTAGGAGTATGAGGCAAAAGACATCTGAGTAGAGACTTAACTATTGAACGCTTTTCAGTTTCACTGTAGCTGTGCTGTGTTCCTCTCCATGTGTCCAAGTACAGCTTCTTCCCTGTTCTAGAGGTGGAATTCACTGAAAATGAGCTTATCTTAAATCTTTTCCACTACTTAACTTTCAACCTTGCCTTTTTTTTTTTTTTTTTTTGACTCCTTTGTTAAATTTAATCTTGGGAACTTTCTTTTTGCAATTTCATGAGCTTTTGATATTTGATTTTATTGTCTTTGTATTTCCATGAAAATGTACAGCAGCAGTCTCACTCTATTTGAGAAAGCTGGGAGTTAGAATTCATAAACTTTGTTCAAGGATATAAGTTGGTGTTATGATATACCAGTGTAATCCTGATAGCTCTTCAGATCTCTAGCCATGTTTTTTAATTTCTGCTCATTCTTTCTGGTAGCAATATAGAAAACCAGTAAAGTTAGCTTGTGGTATGCTTTTATTCTAATTTTCTCTAATGTAAGCTGTTAAGATCCATATCTATGTTCTCCCTTAAGATAGCCCTGTTCTATGACAAGCCTATCAACATTATATATTAGTATCATGATTAAATCCTTATACACATGTCAGGTGTTATAGCCCATGAAATTCTATTTGAAGTAGATTCTGGACATCAGCTATTAGCCTCCTTTAGTGGAACAAGTAAAAGATAAGATGAAGAAAGATACTGGTTCATGAGCCTATGCAGTCTTGTAGAGTTTTTAATGTGAGAACAAGAAATGTGATTTTTGGTGCAGGATGTGGAGGGGGGGGGGAGAATAGTTGAAGAAATGAGGTATGTAACTGGTGTATGAGAGATCGTGTCACAGAGGTAGAAGATTGAACTACTTGGTCTGAAAGGATTTCAAAAAGTGGTTGCATTGAATTGGAATAGACAAGATGTACCAGAATGTTTCTAAGTTGTTCTGATGAAGATGGTTTGGGATGTGCAGGAGCTATATAGGACTGGATAAGGGGAAAAAAAGCCTGTAAAATCATCTTTGTGTGATTTAGATGATATCTGCAAGTGATTAAGTTAAAAATTTTAACTGTTCGGTATTTTCTGAACTGAATAAGCTTGTGTGTAACATAGCACCTCCTTACATTCTGGTAAAAGATCAGATATGAAATGATTTATGCATCATACTTATAAAATGACTTTTAAATTTGTTGAAGGATGAGGATTCAGAAGATACTGTTCTCCACAGAGAAGTTTCCACTACGTATGTAACTAAGACCTTAGAAATAAGTGAAAAATTAACTCTGCCCCACTTGGATGACATAAATCGAAAGACTGAAAAGCCTGAGCAACCAGAAAGCACAGAAAGTCCTTTAGAATCAAGTCCTTCTGCTTCCACACACTCTTCTCCAGTACACAAACCAAACAACGAAAACAGCACAACCACCACTCATTCACCTCCTCCTGAAGAGATGGCTCCAAATTCTCCTCAAGGGTATACCAAGAATATTAAGCAAAGAGAAGCAAAAGGGAAAGGAAAAGAGGCGAAGGGTAAGACCTATTGTTTTATTATTATTTTAATCCTTTGGAGTTAAAGTATTATGGTTTTAGATATAAATGATTATTAAACAATAAACTACTTTGCTAGAAAAGGAATTGACTTCTAATTACCTGTTTTAAAACCATTTGTTAACTCTTCAGGAAAGACCGAAGTTAGCAAAAATGAATGCAAGTTCATTGTATTCTATTTTTAGGTGAGTTTGCATTAGATGTAATGAAATGAGCAAAGTGCTTAAAATGGCTCAAAAGATGAAAAAGTGCTAATAACAGTAATTATACAGGGGAGACTGCCATTTATAGTACTCAACACCAGAGGATTAGTAAAAACAAAACAAATCAGGGCCTTGAGGACACAATTTGCAAGTTATTTGAACACCTGAAGTAAGTTAAAACTGTACTTGCTTCCAAGTAATCTCATGTTTAAGCCCTCCAATGTGGACATAAAGCTGCTAACTTTCTGTTGTCAGCTCTACCTAATGTTTGAATTTGTTCACTGTGGTTTGCATTTGCTGTCTAGCTAGTCAGTTCCTCTTCCTTGAGAAGAATATCAGTTGATGACAAATAGCAGCTTTGGAAATGGAAAACTAGTGAAGTAATGTTATCTGTGTTAAAAAGATGCTTTTGAGAGAATAGTCAATAGATCTACAGAGTCAAATATATAGTGATGAAAATTGCTGGGAGCAGGGCCTCTCAGACGTCTGAAAATCTGGTTTAAGACTCATTCGTATCACATTTGGTAAGATATTCTGACTCATCCGTTCAGATCTCAAAACTTTCATAACTTTCTGCTAAGGATTAGAATTTTTTAGTCTATTTTCATGTACATATTTATCAAGCAACTTCAGTGTAGTATTCTTCATATAGATAGAAGGTAATATTGTTTTGAATATTTAAATCTCCAGAAAATATTAACCATATATTAATGAACTCTTCCAGTTTAAATAAATTATATGTCTCATTTACTCATGGGAACACTTTATTGCTTTGGCTACTGAAATTCTTTTCTAGGTCTTAGGCTTAGAATGCTTTAAGCCTCATTTCTTAAAGGTATTCAAGAATCTTGACTAATATTTGTATTGTTTTCTGATTATGACTATTTGAAAATTTCAAATATCAGAATAGCCTGAAGTGAAATACAAATTTAAACAATCTACAAACATGTATTTTTATGTACGCTGCTATAGGAAAAAGGTCTGTTTTTCTTCTAGGGTGAGCGGTCGCAATTGCATAGCAGGTGCATTGTGTATTTATTAGCTGAGCAAAGGAAAGCAGAGTATTTCACAGATTGTAACTAAAAGTTCCTTTTTAAGCATATTTTGATATTTCAAGAAGACAGACAACTTCACATTTTTAAAGTCTTATCTAAAAGGTGCCTACGGAATAAATGCTATTTCAATTAAACAGTTACAGAACAGGATAGATCTAAGACACTTTGATAACAGCTTAAACCTGTAAATCTAGAGTCTAACTGGTTGCCTTGACGTAAACTAGAGGAGAGCTAAGTCACACACTGTGGATAATCAGTAAAGGTCGTAACATATTTCTGCAGAACACTAGCATCGTAAGTGGCAATGTCTCTGGTAGGAGGTTTGACAGATTTCCAATTCCCAGAAGAATTCAGTGTTGGCTTTGTGTGTCCAGATGTTTAAACAACATATGGATTTTGAACATTATGGGAATTACTGCATTGTTCATCTTGTCCTCTTGTTTCTCACTAGGAAGAGATGAAAGAGACTATGATCAGCCTAGTCACCACTAATCAGTATTTGATAGAAATACTTGGCTTTTTTCCTCATAAATAATTAAAAAAGGGATCAGATAACATATTTAAAATGTTTGATGTTTACTTCAGTCAGCTAGCACAGTTTATAAATGCAGATTATAATTGCTGTCTTTTCTATACAGCTCAGACAAAACCTTCCTTTTAATACCCTGAACAACAGGATCTGTTATACTTTCCTCATTCTATACCTCTGTAAAGTCTTAATTAGAAATGGTGTCTATCCTAGCTTATGTTTAAAAGAATAACAAAAAAATACGTTTAAAAAGTCTTCTCAAAACAAGTACCTGATATATGTGATTTTGCTTTCTTTTCGACTTAACCATAATTATGTGTAGTCACGGGGTGTAAATTTAATTGTGATGGCCAAGGCATTGTAAACATTTTCTCAAAACTGGCAGAGTCCCTGGAAAAGCTAATTAATGCAGCACATCAGGGATGAGGATTAGTACTGAAAGCTCTTTCTTTGTACTCAAAATGACACTAAATGCTACTTTCTGCCAGATTGTTGCTTTCTAACAGTATTTAAATGTCTACCTAATGTTTCATTGAAATAATCCTTTCTATTATCTTCCCATCCATTCAAGTATCAGTCTGTATTTTAACCTATTGTATTTCACTTTAGAAATTACCTCTTTTCTTAAAATATTACCTCTGGAGAGAGTAGTGGAAACAAATGTTCAATATAAAAGCGTTTTACAGATTCATTCTTCTGTTTTTTGTATTGAAGTTGACAGGAAAAATAACCAATTTAACTGGCATTTATAATTTATTGGATGTTACATGTTTAGAAAGAGTGGTTAACTATGTAGAGAAAGTTCTGCTGTTGATCAGAAACTATTGAACAGATAAGAAAAAAAAAAAGAAAAGAAAAGAAACGTAAGAAAAAAATCCTGACTATTCAGCATGTAAACTTTAAGGTAACCATTATAAGTTTCAGGAAGAATTATTAGCTGTTGGGGGTGGAGGGAACGTGCTGTCAATTTTGTATAGTAGACCTGATTTTTTATTTTATGATACTTGAAGGCATATATGTACCTTACTTCTTTCATGTCTGAAGTTGCTTTTTTTTTAACTGAAGACAGAGTTTAAAACCTACTTCATTTTACAAAAACTATGCTGCATCTCTTTCATAGGCAGCATAGTTATGAAACATTTCAGTTGTTTAAAAATCTAGTAATCTGAAAGTTTAAAAGGAAGTACATTCAGGACTTGCAATAATCTGTCAAAATCCATGGAAGAGGTAGTGTTATGCGTAAATTTGTCACTTCATTTCACTTAATAATTGAGCAGTTAGAATTGAACATGCTCCCTCTGGTGAAAAATTGGATCCTAGTAGGTTGTATTCCAGTTCTGTAAATACCACAGTCTTGGAGGAGCTTCAAAGTCATGATTATTTCTTTACAATATGTACAGCTTGTATACTATTTCCAAGAAACTTGGCTTGTTAGGATCTGTCTGCTGTCCAGGTTCTGGCTATTGTTCTGGTCAGGCACGCTTTCTGTAGCTAGCAGCATGCATACATAGCCCAGGTTCCAAGTAGCTAGCCTGGACTAGCTGCTGAGCCAGGATGAAGGGGGAAAAATGCAAAAGGAACATCCTATAATACTTGAAGCATAATAAAGGACAATTAAATGCTGTAAACACTGCGTTACTCAGGTTTTAGGATCTTATTTATTTAGAAGCATCTTCATCATAAGTACTTGAAACTTGTGAGTATTTTTAGAATAACATTGTTATTTTTCACCCCTCTGTGAAAAGCAGAAGAAAAGAAAAATGAAGACAAAACAGTAGAAGCAAATGAAGGAACATCATCAGGGAAGTCCAAAAGGAGATTTCCAGATTTTGGGTAAGATTTTATTTGTGTTCATTTGGAAATAAATGGTTTTCAGTGTTGCTTTTGGAGAATATCGTGTTCTCCGAATACAAACTTGAGAAAATCTTGTAATGCTACTTGATAGCAACATCACTGGACAGAGTGTAACAGTAGTGTTACATTCATGTTTCTACCATGTTTTGATTTTATTTTTCTATACTTTTTCCCTCAAAGAATTTCTTGTGATTCTTCAGTTTTTATCTGAACACAGGATTCCTCTGGGAGTTAATAGTGTTTTATTCTTAAATTTGCAAATCCATGTGTAGGTTTATGCCAAAATGTTTTTGGAGACGAGACTTCAATGTTATGTCCTGCTGGCTT
Source organism: Anseranas semipalmata (assembly GCA_013399115.1). Taxonomy (NCBI): domain Eukaryota; kingdom Metazoa; phylum Chordata; class Aves; order Anseriformes; family Anseranatidae; genus Anseranas; species Anseranas semipalmata. The sequence continues at coordinate 35,807 of VXAA01002996.1, read as the reverse complement.
TACAGTCTGAAATAGATGCCTGTGTTGTCTTGATTCCTTCTACAATGAATGTGTCGTTACCTAGGGTTTGGCTACAGAAGCTGTTTACTTGAACTGCTCCTTGGAAGCAGACAGCAATGATGAGTGAATTTCTGAATTTCATTTAGATGATGGGAATGGCAACAGGGAAAAACAGAAGTGCAAGCTGCATATTATGTTGTAACTGAACTCTGGGGATTTGAGAGAAGAATTGCTAAATTTTACAATAAACCCTTCTCCTTCTGAACAGATAGAAAGCTTGCTGAAGCCAGCTAACATAAAAAGACTGAGATTAGTATTACAACAAATAATATATATAATATATAAATAAAATAATATATAAATATATGAATAATATATGAAATGATATATAGCATAAAAATGACTTATTACACATACAGAGTCAAGGTACTAACTTAATTCAAGTTACTCCGCATATGTGCGTTTATATAGCAATAAAATTGTGTTCTTCCTCTTGGTTTTATCCACTGGATGTTAAGTTTCTTTGGCAGTTTCTGTATTTATCTTCGTTATATGTGGTTTTTGAATGGAATTTTCAGAATTCTGTCACAGTTCTTAAATATGAATGACAGTACTTTTTTAATTGCATGCACAATGTACAAAATCATGCTCTGTGTAACAACACAAATGTGGCTTTTGGTAACTGTAGAAACTGTAAAAACTTGCTCGCTGATAAAAATGGTACACTATGTAAATGTAAACCCAATATGAAAATCATGTTTTTCACTTTAGTGGATTGCGGAAATCTGGGGGCAAGGGCAAGAAACAAGAAAAAGAAAATCTAAGAGGTTCTCTGGATAGCAGGTATTTGTTTTGTTTTGTTCTTTTTGTTTAATAAATACGTGCTACATTTCTAAAATTTTTAACCAAAGAATTTCTTTGAAATTGTCATTAGTGTTTGGTCTTAAAGTATGTTCAAGTACAACATTGGCAAAATTCTGTGAAAATTAATATAACAATGTGGAGAGCATCTAATCTCACGAAATAAGAAAAATACATAGAATAGTATAGAGTAAACAGTAAAGCAGGGTTACATTTTAAAATGACTCATAAGACTTTAATATTTTACCTAAGAAAATGAATGTTGAGTAAATTAAATTAGCAAATATTTGGAACTGTTATTTTGTGAACTATTGCAAAAGCTCTTAAATTGTGTTAATCAGTAACCCAAATTATTTTGCGTGGATATTCAAAGGCATGTATCAGTTTTCATTTTAAGTATCAACTGTGCTGTGACACAGGTACAAATTAGTAGTGTGTGTTGTTGTTGTTTGTTTTTGTTGTTTTTTAAACAATTTAAAAACTATTTAATTACTGATTTCAGAGGTTCCCGAGAACTGCTGGATGACTCTGGCAACAATCTATCCGCATCAGATTCTGATTCTCCTGTTCCTACTTGTATGCCTTTCTCGTGGTTTGGAGACAGTCACAAAGAGCCTCAGATTTCTAGTAGTAGTCTGCACTTTACTCAGAGTGGGCAGGACAGTTGTGAACATGGTCAAGAGAAGAACAGAAGCAAGGTAAAGATGACTAATTTGTGCTTTGAATATTGAATATTTGAAGTGTTGCATCTTGACAAAGTAAAAATATAAGTGCTTAGTATGTGGAAGCTTGATGACTTAGGCTTACATGACATCACCTCTTACAAACATGGCTGCAGAAGCCTGAGACTTTACAGCCCTCACAAGCAGAGACTGTGCGAGTATTCTCATTTCCTTCCATTCAGTTTAAGCATCAGTGGAGACAGGTCAGGCTGAAGTAGCATCCAAGGACGATCACAGGGTATGTTTTATCATGGGCCTATATAATGCTAAAAGTGATGCTACCTTTAGGACAGTGTAATTTTAAAAGCCAAGTTTGTTTCCCCTGTAAACAGTCTAAACACAGTCTAATACTTGGAGGAAGTGTACTTAAGTAGAGGTCAGCTCCCCAGGCAGTTGGCCAACCACTTTTTACCATACTGGTGTGTCAGGGTTGAGTACCAGGCAGGTGGATGAAGAGAGCATTCTTTTTTTAACTAAAGTATTGAAACCTGAGATAAACGTCTATAGAACACCCTCTCTTAAGTTAAAGCCCTCTTACCAGATTTTAAGAGTGAGACTACACAGTTCAGTCTATAACCATAAAGATCCCATCTTTATAGTTTAAACTATTTGGAAGAAAAGCTGTGAAAAGTAAAAAGTTTACTGAAACCTTCAATAATGTCCCAGTTTTGTAGCTTTGTTTACCCGTTGGCAGTATTGGAATTAAAATTTACGTGAAGGAAATGCCTGCAAACAATGTGTGTGCTATCTAAATATTTTGTTAAAACCTATTTCAGTGTAAGACTGTTACTAACAGTTGTACTGAGTTACCTTCATTCTTGTTTCCTCTGGATTTTGTCAGATTCGAAATTGTAATTATTTGAGTAACCTCACAAACTAAGTTTTTTCTTAAGTTTCACCCTTTTTCTTCACTCTGGTTATCTAAAATACTCTTTTACTTTTTCCTCTTTCTATGTGTTATTAGAGAGAAATGAGATGCAAATCTAAAAGAGAAACTTGCTGGGGTGTAGTTCGTGAAGTTGCTGATGTTTTGCACAGATGGCAGTTAACAGCAAGTTGGCTTTCCATGTCTCCAGATGCTGAGTGCGCTAGAACAGTGTTATAGTACGGTTTTAAAATTACTGTCTGTTTTCTTAGTGTAAATTTACAGTGGCTGTCAGAGGATTAAGCTGTGTGCATACATAGTGTATGAGTCTGCAAAAAATACATTTTAGAACCACACAATACCTTACTATACTATAGGAACTTAAGAAGAGTAAGTAGGAACTTCTTAATCCCTTAAGTAGAACCATCCTTTACAGAACACTGTTCGGTGTGTGTGTGTGTGTGTGTGTCTGTGTGTGCATGTGACTTGTGTATTTACAATTCCTGCATTGTCTGCTTCTGTTGAAGCATGTAGTAGCCAAAAGATATTTCCATAAATAAGCCAAAGATGTTGGGATAGCAAGATCCATGTTGAAGGGGATTTCCTAATAGCCTGTAGCAAAGCTATCAAGAGATGTTTTCTGTGTAGATAAACATCCAGTAGCTTAGCTTTCAAAGAGTCATTGGCTCAGAAGAACCCATTCTTCTCCTCTTCATTCCTCCTTTCTGTCTGACTCAAGTAATTGTCCTGAGCATGTAAAAGTCCTACTGCTGCATTTCTACTATAAGCACCCATAATGTGCTTAATCACCTTTAACATATTTACGTAGGCACTTGTATTGGCAGGCAGAATGTATAGATCTTACCAGATTGGATCCTCTTTCTTCCTTTCCACATTGCCCTTAATTAATACCCTTTTCTTCTTCATCTCTGTATACTTTATCTAAGCTTATTATCACTTTAAACTTCCAGCTAGTTTCTTGCCTACTATTTTATTTTTTGCTTCCTTCTCATGCTCCAGTATGTAACTCCTGCTCATGGCTCTTTTCTTTTCCTTAGGGCCAGTTGCAAACCAGCAGCTGCAATAATACAGTAGTCTTTAGCTATATGTCTGCTTTGTAAAATGGTAGAAAGCTGACCCTGTTAAAGAACAGATTCTCATACATTAATTGATCCTAAAATCATATTCAGTCTCTCCGAAGTCAGGCTGTTTTTACTTTGCAACATTTGGGGCTTTTTTTTTTAAAGCTGGTAATGTAGGAGTAGCTACTGCTTGGAGTGACTTATCTTTGTAGTTCTTAACCTGCACTTAATTGTTTAGTTTGCGCTACAATAACAAGGCTTTTGCTGGTAAACCTCTCTATGTAAAGACTTTAAAACTGAGAAAGAAATCTGCCTGAGCACTCAGCAATGAGTTTTGTTACTAAGACAACATAACAGCAGGGACAAAATCATCTTTGCAGAATTTAAGGAAAGAATATTCCTTTTTTGTTGATGTTAATATTTTCTGCTTTTATGTCTGTACTATCACATATAATCAGGTGAAAGCACTTTTTAAAGAGCAGGTAAAAGTAGAAACCCTGAGATTAAAATTTTGTCACACAAAAATCTCTACTGCCATAGAGTCTTTGGCATTGTGTATAATTTCTGTAGTAGTGTTTTAATATTGATGGTGTAAGGACTGTAATTATATTTTAAGTTTTCTGTTTCTGAAATTTGCCTCTTAAAATTACTGCATCTAACAGGATTTTGTTTTGTTAAAATGATGCTAAAGTTAACCTTAAAAATGTAATTTTGTGAAGTAATGAATCAACTTCTTGTTGCTTGTGAAATGTAGAAGTACAAGAAATTAAAATCCTGTGACCTGTGTGCAGACTGTTTAGCTTCACAAGATTTCTAAGTTACATGGTTCTTAAATCACTTTACATAATCCACCCCTTGATTTCATCCCATTCTCTGATGCAGTACAAACACGTATATGCTGTTTGCATTCTTTACTCTTCCAGAGCATTATCTTCTGTATGTCTGTGTGCCGTGTGTTGGTTGGTTTTTTTTTTTTTTTTTTTTTCAATGAAGAACGCTGTGGAGGAAATTATTTATATCCCAGTACCTTGGGGTAGGTACACTTGTCAAGTGTACCTGCAAAACTTCTTCTGTCCAAATTCTCTTCAAGAACCAAAAATCTTTGCAACTGGCTCTAAATCCTTAAAAGGAAACGACTTCTTTAAACTAAATAGGGGCAGGAGGAGGAAAAGACATTCCAACTGGTGCTGAGATACTTTGTTTTGGTTATGTTTTCTTCATTATTTTTTCTCTGGTCTCATTAAATGTTTAGGTTCAAATGAGATGGTTTTGTTTCTGAATTGTTCCCAATTGCTCTGCAAGGATAGAACTGAGGGAGGTGAAAAGAAAAACTCCTCAGTAGTTTTTTCTCAGGTGGTTGAAATTAGTTGAGAATAGGTTGATGGACAAAATATTCTCTTGTTTCTGGTAATACTCTTTACATTTAAAAGACTAATGTAATTAGATTTTATTTAGATTATTAGATTTTAATCACTTCAGTTACTCTAATTAATGAAATAATCTATATGGCAGATAGAACACCAGTTTTCAGTCATGTAGAATATGACACTCCATGAAAAGATAGCAGAAAAATTCAAGTTGTGTTTTGTTTTGGTTTTGGTTGTGGTTGTTCTTTGTTTGTTTTAAGAGTGGAAGTGTGTATCGGTAATTTAGGGTAAAATAATGAAAAGATAAGTAACCACCCCAAACCAAACATAGAATAATCTAGAAAATTCAAAGTTCAGGTTAAACTGAAATCAGAACGCAAATATGGAGGTGCTCAATGAAGACAACTGCAAAAACATAGTTCTTTTATAGGAGCATAAGTTACTGACAAAAAAATGTCTTTAAAATCAACTTCATCTGGTATCTCAGATTATTTATGCATATAGAGATATGGTATGGCATCCTTACAAAGTATAGTTAGTTGATTAGAGACTTCAAAAATAGAGATGATTGTTTACTCTTTGTAGGCAGCAAAGACCAGTGCTGAGAAATAGATTTTAATAAGGTAAAAGTATGAGGTGTGCTTTTGGCAGAATTATTTTTCACTAATTAAAGAAAAATAAGATAGAGGTCAGGATCTGGGTAGGAAACTGAGATAGTCAAATTAGAAAGCATTCTGCAAAACACATGTGTTAGTCTTCTTTAGAAGGATTTTCTTACCAAACCTGCTGTGAACTTTTCAGGTGTAGCATCTGTTTTTTTCATAGTCTTCAGCTGGAGTCCCAGGCTGGTCAGATGGCCTGCCTGAGGCCATATGACAAGTAGCTGCTGGCTAAGTTTGAACCCAGAGCCTGCTGCTATTGGATGCCAAGGCATTTAGATGCAGTCTTTAAACAGAGACTAAGTGTAATAACTGAATGTAAACAGTAAAGGCTGTAAAGATTTTACATTCTTTCAATGTGATAATTCTTACATTAGTTGTATTTCTAACCTGAATTTTACTGTTACCTACATTTTTAATTGTTTTGGCTGTAATTTTATTCCCTTATAAAAAGGTGACGCTTGTCAAAATCTTTTATTTCAGAAGAATTTCTTATTTTGAAAATAATTTATGCAGATTGTCAAACTGCGTAATTACTGTAGATTTACAGTGTTAAACCGTTTTTTGGAAAGACATCTGAGTAGTTGTTTAACTTTTAAAATGTTCAGCTTTATACTGTTTTTGCAATATTTAGTATTTTAACTGTGAAGAAGATTATTATAGCTCGATACAATCTACTATAAAAAATGCTTCTAAAGATATAAAATATCTATAGAGTAGTTTGCATATCAAGGTAATTTTCAGAGGACATGATCCGGTGTCTCAAATGCAGCTACCTGAAAACTGAAGCTGTTGCAATGGACAGCAATACAATACAGTATCTTAAATCAGAATTTAAAGTTCAGGGGAAGCTTATAGATTCTGTCCTTAGGCGAGCTCCGCACTATCTGTTCATGAGATAATTTAAACCTTGATCTGTAAACTGCCAAAAGTTCCTTGTCACTCCAATTCTCATTACATGTCAGGCAAAGACAGCCTGTTTGTTTCACAGCCCATTATAGTGGGCAAATATGAAGTCTAAATCTTAATGACCATAAACAATTAGAACTTCAATTTTTATCTCATTGACAGAACAGCACCTTCGGAAGCATGTTCATAGTGCTTGGTAGGTTTCACTTGAATACAAACCCACCATGAGTAATTCCACTAACTGAATCTTAAATTGCTTCTCCCTGAGTGTGGTATGCCTGCTGAAAATGTAACCGTGTGTATTTCCTTATGTATTTTTACATAACTCAGGTTATGACTGATTCTCCGCACAAGGTGCTTTTCTTGGGGATATTGCTTTAAATTTATTGTTGTGTTTTTTTGAATTCAGAAGCTTAACAAAAACTGGTCTGAAGTTTGATGCAGTGAATACATTTCACATGTGATCTAAAGATAATAACTGAATCATAGTATTTTTTTTCCAAAAATCAGAATTACTAGAATATCACCTTATGATCTGCTTTCCAAGGAGTGAGTTAATAAAACATTATTTCCACTTGTTTGCAGAGTAGAATTGTCATAGATGATACATACCATAGCAAGCCAAGTTGTGAACTTTCAGGGTTAGTGACAGAACCAAATCTCTCAGGTCGTTCACACACTTTAACCTTCTCTTCAAATGAGGTGAGTTTCAAAGTGTGTATATGTGTCTTGTTTATGTTGTTGTTCACACTACAGCATGTTTAATAGAACCATATTTGTTTAAAATGAAACTAGATGGTTCTTTCCATATTTTAATGTTGAAGAACACTGTAAAGAATCCTAAGCCATTATTGAACTAAGGACATGGACAGGAAGATGCTGTATTAGCCTTTGCGTTCTGATCCTTGTTGTGTCACAAAAATTGGAATGAACTCTCTATGATCAAATTGCAGATTTTAATTTTAAATATAACACATTTCTGTTCCACAAATTTAAAGTAACTTCCTGGGTGAATGAAAACTGCAGCGTTTTGTGGAGAACTAACTCCTTGCCTACAGCTGAAACCTGAAATCTACGCCTTGGTAATATTCTCATGTATTGTCTGATGCAGTGTTTGACTGATAGGCATCTTTATAAATTAAATGCTTTATAGACTAGGAGTCATTAAAAGCTGAATATAGTCATCTTCAAGAAATGAGTTAAAGGGCTAGCCAAACTGTTAGTGATAATATTTGAAGAAAAACTTAAATGGTGGTTAATAAATGAGAGAGGTTGTTACTAGCTATCTTAAACTAGGCTTTGGTGAAAATCTTAAAGTATTCTGGTAAGACTGTTCTGACTTTCTACACATTACAAATAATATATATTTGTATAAATATGAAGCCACTAACATAAAAATTTGGGACACTGAAATTATAGAGCTAGTTTGCAAGTTTCTCACTGATTTTTATCAGTGATGACAGTCATAGTTCTAATCAAAACCAGGGGAACCGCAGTTAATACATATCATCATTGCAAGTGCTTCCTGCAGTTTTTTGAGGTTAGTGAATGGAGTATGTGTTTCTAAAACTTTAAAGCAATATAAATTGTAAGATTTTAACAAAGCTAAATATCTTCATGAATGCTGTTACTTGATCAGTGTTACAATTTTCAGTAGACTTCTGGTTCTAAAACTCCAGTGAAAGTTGTCAATTACTAACTATGCATGTGTGAAGTGGCAATTAAGCCTTTTTTGTCACAGATGAGTTTGATTCTAGTGTTGTTTCTAGTATGTATGTTGCTTATGCATTTGAGCAATGGAAGTTTTTTGCACCTTTTCAGTAATTACAGTGATTATCAGGGTCTTTTCTGAGCATAATGATGAATAAACTCTGAGCTGGTTTCTCTTTTGGAAAGGCAGTGTGTGCAAAGCAAAAGAGGTGGTTCTGTTGTATTTTTGTTGTTGTTGTTGTTTTAGTAATAGTACAGTACATTGAGGTTTAGAAGAAAAGATAAAGAAAAGTAACCAATCTTAGAGCAATTTTGGATATTTCAAATCTTTAGCCCTTCACGGGTAGAATTTCTACCTGGTGCTTGTTGTTTGGATGGGTTCCTAAATATCCAGCAGGGATCGTGGCAGTGTAGCAACCCCCGCTTTCAGACAAACAGGCTACTGCATGCTGCCCTACAAATTTTGGAGTTGTTAGAGGACTAGAGATGGAAATCCCTCTTAGAAATGGAGGAGACAGCAGCACTGAAGAATCTACCTCTGCTAGGCGGATGCTCTCAGCAGTTTGGGGAAGTGACTGAGCGGTGAGAGTTAGCAGCCAGCTAGCTAGAGCAAAGACACCTCAACTCACAGTTGTTCAGCAAGCTAGCTGGTAACCCCTCTTACACTTCTGAAGTTTTTAATCTCTTAAATGGTGTGATGGCATTTGTTTTTTTTCGTGGGTTGTGTGTTTTTGTCTTTAGAGCCTTCAGTATGTCTGTCCTTACTTGCCTTCTGAATCACCCAATATTTTTATGCAGGAGAGCACATTGTTCTCTCATGCTTCCATTCCTTGTAAGTAGTGTTAGTCCTGCTTTCTGAATTTGAAGTTGATCTTGTGTGTGTGTGTACATGTGCTCTGGAAGGTAAACAATTTGGCAGGGGGGAGAAATGTAGAGGTGTTATTTAATGTCCAATAAGCATTACTCAAAAATCAATATTCTTCATCTTCTTCTTCCACACTTTTCATGTTCCTGTTTATATTCCTAAAAAGTTACAACTGTGCTTTTCCCTTGTGCAGGAATTAAATGGATTACAGGATTACAGGATTAAATGTCTTCCTTTCCTCCCTCACTTCTCTGAGGAGATGTCTAAGTGTTTTAATGCAGATTGAGGTTTTGGTACAACTTTTCATCATGTTAGCACTGTCCTTACTAATACAAAATAAAAGGAGTTTGCTAGTAACGGATATGCTGAAAGCCTGGTTGGAATTAGCATAGCCTGGAGGACTCCTCTGTGGTACAGGCTGCTAGCTGCTCCAATCCTTTGGCAATATATATGTTAGTACTTTCTTGCTGCTGATAGACCACACAATACTCTGAGATACAGGTCAAATATGAAGTGTAAAAATTGTCTAGTTTTTGTGTCTTACTCGCAATCACTTGCTAGTATCAGACAAAAGAAGTTACCACTACATATTTTTGTATTACAGCATCATGACTGAAAATAAATGGGCATTTGCAAATTCCTGTTGTAATTTATAACAAATTTTCTTTCTCTGTGCCAAGTACCGCAAGCTTGGTAGCTTGGACAGAAAACTCGCTGTGCCCCAGTTGTCTTGATAGAAGTGCTGTACAGAGCACTTCAAGCAAAACCTTTTTTTAAAGCCCTTTGATGTTTTGTGAAAATTGCTGTTCTTCCTTTGCACATCAGAAAGGTTGATGTGTCCACGTTATGTTATGTCTACATTAGCATTTTAATTAAAAGGGGTTCAGTTTTGAAGCAAATTTCCTGATTGTCCCCACTTGCCTTACTTCAATTCATCTTGGAAATCAAATCAGAGGTGCTTCTAGAGCAATGCATTCCAACTGCTAGTGGCCATTGAGTCTGTGAATTTTGACTAGAGCTATTCTAAGCTTAAAAAAAAAAAAAAAAAAAATCCATTGCAATACATGCAGTATAGGTATTAGGACCTCAGCATAAACTGTTCTGCTCTGCAAATTTGCTCTTGTGTATCTGCACTAACTCCTAACATAACCACTCTCCTTTGTTTCACAGACCAGGGAAAGCAAAAGCATTTCTAATTATGCACAGTCCTCTGATCCATCTGAAATTTGAAATTGTATTTGTACATACTCAGATGTATGTGCCATTTTGCTCTCTCGGGTCCAGTTTACCGTATGAGCAGACCATGTGATGGGCCTAAGTCTCACCATCTCTCATGTGATTGCTGGAATTATTTTGTTGCATTCAATCAACTCTCCAAGGAACTGGATTTTGTGAGATCCCTCTGGTTTGAAGCTGTAGTTAGCTGTTTGCCTGAAACCTACAGGCTCACATCTCAAATCCATTAGTAGAAAGATGCTTATTTCCGTGTTTCCTGTTTACAAATGATGTGTAAGGCTCACTGGAAAATGTGGGCATACTTTCAGGCGTTTTACAAATATCTTTGATAAGTCATGGAAGCTGCCTAATGGAGCAGTCTGCAACTCTATATGCAGCCTGTACTCAATCATGAGCTAGTGAGAGATCGTTTCGGATAGTTAATAAAACTTCAAGTAACTCTGATGTTACTCTGATTCAAGTCTCCCACTAGAATTTCTTCTGTAGGCACATTAAGCTCTGTTTTATGTGGCTTTTCTTTTGTGATGAAGTAATAGAGTGCTTCAGGACTAACAGCACTACCTTTTTCCCCTCAGAAGCCAACTAAAATTGAAGCTGGGAGCTTCAAAAGCTCTGTGAGTTGGAGAAGTGTAATATCAGTGGAATGCTACAAGCTCTTCTGAAATGGCCTTCTGCTAAGCAGACCCTTTAAATTGTTGACATGATGGGATCAGTTGAAAGAATACACTGTCCTTGCTTCTTAGAAATGTAACAAATTTAGTAAAACCATACCTGGAAGTTGGCAGATTTCTTGAATACTAGAAGTGCTTTTATTCTGGATTTCCTTCACTTAATAATCAGTAATACAGTTGAAGTACTACTTGATTCTTCTTGATGCTGTGTAAGGCAGTATTTAATATTTGGATTGAGCTACCTCATCTGACTGACTGACTAAGTTTGTTCATTGTTTGGATACATCAAGTTTAAGCATACACTTTGCTATTTGCTGAGAACAGTTTTCATGAAGATGTAATTTCTTAGAAAAAAAACGTGTTCTCTATTTCTGACTTTGTGTTGAATGTTGTTGTAGTGTCCTTTTGTTTATAACAAACTCCTAGGCAAACTGAATATGAACTGTGATCACAAGAATTTAAGTCCTTATGCATCTAGAGTATGTTTAAAAATGCATTTTGTTACCCAGATTCAGTTGACAACTAGAATCCAGCACAAGTAAAATATTGCTTACAGTGGCTTTTCTCAATTGGCTAGGCATTAGATGATGAATTTACAACAACAGGAAAACAAAATCAATGGCACAGTAGACCTATTTCTGAATGGACCACCCAGCAAGTATGCCACTGGCTAATGGGAATGAACATGGAGCAGTATATTACGGAGTTCACAGCTATGAACATAGACGGTCAGCAGTTAATGCAACTCGACAGTGAGAAGCTAAAGGTATGTGAATATCCCAGGATAGATTTGTAACTGTATAACTTTCACTGCTTATTCAGACATTTCTTTTTTAACCACATGGTCTTTCTGTTTTCATGATTTTTTTAAGGGATAGAGTTTTGCTTTTGAAATACTTGGAGACTAATGAGAATTTAATAATTGATGGTATAATTAAAGATAAATTGGTTTTCATTAGAAAAATACTAAGTATTTCTTCTTTGTTTGCATCTTAAGGAAATCAAAGTCAGCATAATTCCCCAAGGGGGCTTGATACATATATAATCAATCTCAGCATAGGGTCATGTCAAAACAATATCCTGCCAAGTCAAATGCATAGAACTGCAGGATCTAATTTTAGAAATCTAAGTTTCTTCTGTCTCCTCTTCAAGTGGGAAAGCAAAAACTGTATCTGATGACCTTTTAAATGCTTTTAATTTTTACTCCTGCTGAAAAAACTATTCTAAATCTTTCCTTTGAGCCTTTTCTAGTAATTTTGCGTCTGGAAGCTGCATGGTATGTGTCCCTTACAATGCTAGAAAATACTTCCATGTTTTTCTTTCTCAGTAGATTATCAGACTGTGTTTTGGACAGGCAAGCTGTTCAACTAAACTGAGGTTCACTGGCCTATTCTGGCATAAGGCAAATTATTGTTAATGATCAGTAGTAGGTTTTGAGTGTTTTTAGAGAGAGAAATTGTGTCTAATTTTGGTCTTTAAAATGCACCTGCATTTTTTAGAATAGACTTACAACACTAAATGTCCTATATTTTGTAAACAAATACTTCCTTGGATATAGAGGAAACACCTGTTGCTGGACTGTCAAATGAATATCTATTTGGGGAATTTGGGATGTTGATGCTTTTAACTTAGTTTTACACTTTATGTCTTGAGGAGTTCCAAAGAGTGTGATAGTGCCTGTAACTGGAATCGGATACTGCCATCTGCTGATCAAACATCAAAGTGCACTGTCTACTTGAATACACTTTTTAAAAATACACCTTCAAATCCTTTATACTTTCAAATGAACTTAGGTTCAGTTGTCCTAAAATGTAGACAGATGATAGAAGATGTAAAAAAGAACAGGAACCCTTGCATGGAGAATGAGCTAAAGAAAAGCAATGCCATGGCAGGGAGTGCAGTATTAGCATACCAAGTGTTTATAAAAATTACTCACTTTTTTTTTGTTTTTGAAGAATAATCAGTGTCAATAATCACAATTCTAATAGTACATCATCAAAACAAGAAATGTCTGGGAAAGTTGAACATTTATAGCATTTACTTTCTACTACCATCAGGCTTTGCTGGATCTTTGTTAACGTAAAGTAATGAAATACGTGGCAGAAGAGATTTTCAACTACTGTTGTAGTTGTGCTTTTTAAAAAAAAAAATTTACTGCTCAAAGATGGCAGGGGAAAAAAAAAAAAAGACCACTCAGTTTTTCTTTTAGGTGAATACTTGGTTTGGACTTTTTAATGGTATTAAAGTCTTCAGAGTCATTAGTGGTGATGTGCTTATTTACTTATTAAGTTGCTTTATTTATTTATTTATTTTTCTTAATCTGTAACTGTACTGTGCAACTTTAAAAGAAACATGAACTTCCTAGAATCAGCTTTCATGGATTGGATTTTTTTTTCTCAAGTAGTTTTTTAAAAAAAAAAAAAAAAACACAGCTGGCTTATGTAAGTTCAGCAGCATTCCTAGTCCAAAAAAAAAAAAAAGTGAAAAAGTGTAACAACATAAGTTAAAGAGTAGTTACTGAATAAGAGTTCTTCCAGTACAACAAGAGCTAGAAAAATAGCTATATATAAAAATATTAAGACTTTCCTTATTCTATTTGCTGGAAATTCTCAGCTGTCTACGTGTTTGTAAAATGCGATGACAAGCTGTTATTTCACAACCAAACAAGAGTAGGCCTTCTTTTCCTTACTCATCTTGTTACCAAGATGGTAATTCACAGTGCCCTTGAGGACTTAAGTCCTTGTTTTTCAAATAGACTATCTTGTGGCAAAGTGAGTAACACTTCCTTAAACTGTTCATGCTTAAGTACTGTTGATAGTGCTGTTGAAAAATTAATAACAAAGTAATTTATTTATTTTCTTTAACCCCAAAAGGCTTTGGGAGTTTCCAGTCAAAATGACCGATCAACAATAAAGAAAAAAATTAAGGATATTAGAAAAACACAAGAAAAACTGGAAAAACAAAAGGAAAAAGTTCAAAAGAAGGAGAGAGAAGTTCGCAAGACTGGCAGAGTGGTAGCCACTCTTGAATCAAGCTGCTAAGGTGACCCTGCTTTATTTTAGTGCAGGCTTGCTTCATCTTGAGGAAGTTCAGCAGATTTGTATATAATTGTACAATTGAGGGAGGAGGGAAAGTGCAACTGTTTAACATGGTAGGTTTTTTTTACTTTTTAATTATAGTCCCTCCCCATTACAACCCAATAAAATGAAATAATGTTTTCAGCATTCTTATTCCTAGTTGACTCTGCCTGTACTAATAGTAACTTAACTTTCTGCCTTAAGTAATATTTGTGCTTCTAAAACCTCATGTGCCCTTTTCATTGAAATTTCTACATGTTTGTGAAAAGTAGAATACCATGTTAAAAATCATTCCAGTATTAGTCAACCAGAATTTCATAGAGTTGAATCTGATAGAGGGACAATAGAAAAATCCTGCCAACAAATTCAGTCTGTGACAGTCTGTTTATCTGTTGCCACTAAAGATGTATAGTAAAAATTGTTTAAGAAAACAGTAATGTCAAATTAATTTAAAAAGAAAGCATGTATTTCAAATTTATGGAGTATTTTCATTAAATCCTTGTATTTTGCGGATGATCCATTTTCATGTTAAGTCCACTGTAGTAGCACATTGTTTTTGAATTCCATGTGTTGCAATTCACTGAGAAAATAACAAGAAATATTAAGTAAGTAGTTTTCACAAACTACATATGCTAATCATAGTATTCAATTTTCCATACACTATCCTTATGGTGTTGGGACAAGGTTTAAACCTATAAATAAGATCTTTTTTAACCTATTTTTTTTCCTAAATAATACATAGTTTTATAGATTTATGCTACAAATAAGATCAATTTGCAATACATGTATTTCTCTTTTCTACTTGCTACAAGATTTTTGCGGACCAAATTTATATATTTGCTAATTTTAAACTATGCTGTTTTTCAAACTTAAAATACTGAGGGAAGAATTGTAGGAAAAACTACCACTGAAGCACTGGGTTTCTGCATTGTATTTAAATATGTTCAATTGTAGACTACAAATTATTTCTCTTTAAAGGAGGATTTGATACGCCGTATAGTTTAGAACATGAATTGGTGTTTTGTATAGTTACATACTGTTTTATAGATACTACAACAGCACTTCTTTAATTAGATTATTCCAGAAACAAAGTATCAATTCCACCATAAAATGGACTAGAACAAAACTTACATCATTTGTGTATGTGGACCAAGTTCTCCTTTAAATCTATGGACTGTTTTTCATTTTAATTAAATGAATGAACTTCACTATTGGTGTCTCACAAATTTTTTTTTGGTATAACTGTCTTACGTATTTCAGCAAAAGGATGGTGTGGAAATGCTTCTGCACACCATGCATTTCTAAAGTAAAGTTTAAAAAGGTTAGAGTTAAAATAGAACCTCTTTTTAAAAGTAATGCGTTAAAATTTATTTACAGTTTCGTTCATTAAGAAACAATTATTTTTCTCAAGATTTAACTTATTTATTTACTTTGTTTCCAGTAGCTTTGAGTTTGTACTTCAAATATACAGACCTCGAGCCAGAGGGGAATGCTGCCCTACTGAAAAAGAGAAGGGAATTAGCAGTATGGAATAGGTGCATAATTCTAAGACTTTGACTAAAACTGCACTTTTCTTAATTCAGTCAAGGATGTTTATTTCTCAGTTAAGAGCTTTCAGCTAGAACGGGGAATACAACCATGTATATTACCTTCTTCCTTTAAGCCTACTGAGCTCAATGTTGCACCCTGTGAAGAGCTTGTTTCTCAGGAAGGAGACTAGTGGAAATAATGGTTTCAAAGGCTTGCTTGCATGCAGCCTTGTTGCAGTAAGTGGGGGCCACAGCAGCGGTGATATGCTCAGGTGCCAGGTGAGTTTAAGAACATTGATTATCACAGACCACAGCATTTAACATCTGTCAGATGCTGAACGAGAAGTCTGGCTCCACAGAACTAGTTTGGTATCAAGCCACAAAATCACCCAACTGAAAGTGTAATTTTTAAAATACTTTTAATGAATAAATGTAGTGATTCTTTCAAAAAAATTAAGTTAACACAACCCAAGATTAATTTTACAGTGCAAGACTGAGCTTATTTTCATACAAAACTATTAATCTCAGCATTTTGATAGCTGAGCTAGTATACTACTTCACTATAGCAATTCACTTCAACTTAAACAGTGTGCTAGCAATCACTGCGGTACAGTAATGAAAATACTAAACAAAAAAATCATCTTTTGAACTTTTATATAAATCAAAAATAATAGATCAAACTTATGAGTAGGATTAAACCTTGTAAACAAATATATATTAGTACATTTGTGTTTTTACCACAATCACTTGGGATGACAGGTAAGGGGAGACAAGTACAATTTCATGGCAAGTTTTTCTAATAATCAGAGTTCAATTGGTAGCTCGCTGAGAACATGAAAGGGCTTTTATCTCAATAATACCATATGAAGTATTTTAATAACTTCCTAGGAAAAAATGATTTAGCTTTTCTTCAGAAACATTTCTTGTAGTTCTCAGGTATTACTAAAATTGTTCAATTAAGTTTGTTAAATATTTAAAACTTAGCGTAAGAGCTAGAATGTCCAGCTTCAGAGTTGAGTTTTTAAAAGCCTTTGCTATAACTTTAAGCTTTAGTTCAGCAAACATAGTATCTGCAAACATTCCCTCTAACTTTTGTACAGGCCCCGTTTCACAATATGTGGAATTTCTCACGGTCTTCCTCTTACAGGGTTGAAGAGAACAGTTATAGCTTCTCCTCATTTGTAGCCATGCGTGCATGAAAGGTATGTCAAACAGTCACCACGTCACATCCGTGTAAGGAAGAAAAATAGGAATGTAAGTGCCCACAAGCTTGAGCAGAGCAGTTGATCACAACCAGAACAGTACAGTTAAGCTAGATTAATCCTCCCTCAGAGTGTCAGTTTAACTGCATACATAGCCATTCTGTAATCCACTCCTGTTAAAGTGACCCATGTTAGCTTGAACAGGGTATAAAACCATTTTATTGTTTTGCAGAACTAGGCTAGGGAGGAGCAGGTGATAATCTTTAATCTGGCTCAGCTACAGCCAGACTAGTGTGACTGCAAGTTCTAATGTACCAGCTATGTCCTTCACTTGTGGTATCTCACCTTCTGCTCTGTGCAGAGCAAGCAAACTAGCAAAACTTAGGCTTGCTCTTTCTGCTGCATGACTAAATCACAGAACTATATGCAATGAATTATCCAAGGAAAAGGCTTCACTCTGAAGGTCTTTAACTGCATTACTCCTAAAATGTTGAGACATGGTATGAATCAAAAGGTACAACACAGATGTATCTGACTTGAACAAAGCTGGCACAGAAGGCATTAAGAGAAGTTGAATCCTTTATTAAAAAAGGACTTTGTACCTGAAAGGTAGTGCTTGTTCCCCTCTCTTGTCTTCCCCAGTTGTTTTGACAATTTGCCTTTGACTGATGAACATATTCTGCTTTCCTTATTTATGTTATAGTATGACTTCGAGTTACTAGATAAACGAAGCCAGAAGCACACCACAAATAAAAGGTATTTTCAAAAACTGTTAATTCCACCTTTTTAAAATACTCCTGAGAAGGTAATTTCTATTGTCAGAGTAAGAGATGCCCTACTAAAGGTAAATTTAAAAAATGTTTGTTTATTAAAAATATTTTTCATTTACAGCTGTAACCTGACACCCCAGAATCTGAGATCTCACTAGGCCTAGAACACTGGTGCTATGTTTTGGTATTACCTACAGAAATATAAGCAAATGTAAGACACCATACCTTTACTGTACACAAGCCAACACTGTTTGCTAATTCACAATGATCATGGAAAGATAAGTTTATCACACATATTAAATATTCACATTACCACCAAAGAAATATGACACACCACATACCTGAGATACATTATACCAGTGGCAGCAGCTAGAACTGATTTTTTTTTCATTATTCCTAAAGACCTAAGTGTGATTTCTACAGCTGTAAAACAAAAAACTTGATGGATAGTGTGTAGGCAACATTCCTAACTTTGCAAGATTAGGTTTCAGCATGCTTAACAAGATCAAGGAACAGAAAGTGCTGCACAGGTTCAAAGGTATAGCAATAAGCTCCTTAATATTTCTTACATGAGTGTTTCATTAATCGGTAACACTGTATAATAGAAAAATTCTCTGGCAAGCTTTTTCAATAGTTCTTCTATTAAAACAATTTTGTAACTATATGAATTAATACACTTCTCAGTAGATACGAAATAGGTTGCACTGATCCCTATAAAACCTGAAATTACTGCTCCCTTGATTTAACTACAGAAAGTAGTCATAAATAGAAGGTGGAACAAATTAAATATGACCTTCTTACTTAAAAAGTATGAACAGCTTATTACTTTTTTCTTAACTTCCAGAAAAGAATAATTGAATTAAACTTTGTTATTCCACTTCAAATGATTTTCACATATCAAATGTGGCCCAGCACCTTGGTATAGACCAGGGTCTTTTAAATTCCCTTTATGTGACATACCTACATCTTATCAACTGTTGGGCAAAAAGCTATGTACTGCGAAAAGTGGTCATGTCCTTTGGCTCACTGCTTGGCACGCACCAGTCATCTGCTTCATGGTTTGCTTTATAATGTTTCCAGGCTGCTTTGTTATATACAGGGAGTCTTTCAATTGATTCTGTCGATAAAGCCTGTAAGTAGAGAAGACTGTAGCTGACTTTTTTTAAGTAGAGTACCAGCACATGGAGATCCACTAGCAGTTAAGATTAGACTTGATGATAAATTTAAAATGGTAAAGTATTATATCATACCTTTATGTAAATAACAGCATCTGTACCATAACCTTCTAAGGAATACAGTTTCAGGTCTCCTTGGAAGTATTGTGCATACAGACGTGATATGGGCAAGCCATAACCAAATCCAGCCTGATCCAGGAAAAAAAAGTATATTTTTATTAACTCCATCAATCAGTGGTTGTTTCTGGTGTTTTTTAAATTAAAAGGTAAAAAGACAATCTAAGCATGATGTTTGACAGTAAGAGGAGTTCAAACGTTAATTATTATACCCCCTTACATGCACCCCAGAAACAGAAAAAGCGTGGATACTTGTGAGTAGGTGGAGAAAATTGTTTTATTCCTTTGTCAGACAGGACTGCCAGATAACAGTTCTTGTATTTTGGTAGCTTTTTCAAGAAGAGTAAATTGTAGTGAGTGCCTTATGGCGCTGCTTAATTTACTGTTTAATGTTCTTAAGTCAGGTACATTTCATCATCAGTATATATGAAAAGGTTCAAAAAGCTAAGTCTATGAATTTGTAGCTTACGCTACAATTCTACCAAGCCCTGTCCGCAGCAGCAGGATGTAGCCCTGAAGTTTTAAGTTTTGTTTTGTTTTGTTTTGTTTTTAAATCTACTATATCTGAGAAACAATCTCTTGAAGAACACATTCTCTGCTTTTATGTAAAGATCTGGTGTTTAATGAGTTGCAGTCATCTAGGTGCAGAAATAAAACTCAAAAAGTTTCGATTGATGAAATACGAGAGAACAAGTTCAGGAAAACAGTTCAGAGCTTCTTACAGTCTTAGTCTCTCAGTATTTCTTTCATATCTATTAAGTTCACATGAGAACAAAATGGATTCTTCATATGTCTTGTCACATCTGTGTACCATCATCCCTCCTGGGGAATGGTACAACTGACTGCACAGTACAGCTGAAACTATGGACTTGATCTAAAACCAATGCTATAATCTTTTTTTTTTCCTTTCTTTCAGTGGCCACACCAAGAATTCAGAGTCCTGTGCTTACTGCAGTGTGTGCAGCATAGCTAAGCGTTCTGCTTGAGGTAGCTAATCTTTATATTTGATAGAGAAAAACAGAATGTTGAAGTTTAAATAGTTGTCAATATCTTAGGATTATACAATTTTCCAGTTAATTTCAGGAAAATATTTAAATTAAGCAGTAATGTCCAAAAGGCCATACTCATTGTATCTATAAAATCAGTACTTCACAGCTTTGGCTAAATGGTTTCTTTTGTGACTATTAATCACATCCAAGATGACAAGGTATAAAAGATTTACATACCAAAGGTGTAGCTCGGGATGTCTCAACACGTGGACGTGGTGCTGTTGAATACATATAGTTGAATAGTCTGTCAATTTTCCTCATAGGAACACCTCCACCACGATCACTCATCTGGAACAAGAAGGAGCATGTAGCATTACGTTCCTGAATACAATTTTATAAAAGACAGCCTCTCTCAAACAATGACCCAGAGAAAGTTCAGGTAAAACATAATACAAAATTGTCCCTAGTAAATGATGGGTTTTCTTAAATTCTCATCTGTCAGTTATAGAAACAAGCAGATGAATTCTGCCCTCTCATCCCTTACACAAACCATTTAAATAAAATACTACCATAAGAAGCATTCATAATCTCTTGAAAGCAAGACAATTCTACTTAAATTTTGCATTGCTTTTGTCTTGTTCGTAACACAGTTTTGTCTGAAGTAGGTATTTATACCTACTGATTTCAACAAGTGCCAGCTTCTGTATATTTTCATCTTTATTACTCAGGACTACTGCCAGTTAAAAGACACTATATTAAAACTCATTACTGAAGGAGCAAGTCCAAAGAGTTGTTTTACTAGGCATTAGTTAGACCTACGAAAAAGCCAGTGCTTGCAGTTGGTCTTTGAAATCCAACATGGATGCTGTACAAAAGAAAAATAAATTACTCTGCAAACTGTACTTCAGGCAGGTTTGATCTGCATGGAATATACAATGCTCATTTCCCTTTTTTGAGTTGTTTCCCTTTTTTGAGACCTCCTATGCAGGTCTATCATTTTGACTTACAAAATGCTGACATGACAATTGCATAAAACAGCTGCTTCATTTTTAGTCGTGGTCATGCATAAACTAGGCATGATATAAACATGACAAAAACACAGAATTCTATTACAGAGCCTTCCATGTGAACATGCAACCTCTTTATGAATTTCCTGCTGGTGCACTATGTGAAATTGCAAAACTGTCTTGTTCCTTATATACTACACAATCAGATACAATCTACTGCTGTAATCAGATCATCAGATAAAGTTAGTAATATGATGACTATGACAGGAAAAAAAAAAATCAAAAATAACCAAAAAAGTGGGTACCTTAACAGTTAAATCCTCATTTCCCAGCGTGACATGTACATGAATTGGAGGATAAATGCATCGATCGGCATTATGTTCCATGGTGGCTCTCATTGCGTTCTGCAATTTTCAAGTACAAGAAGTTAAATCCTATTCTTTGTTTATTATCTGAAAACATCACTTTAGGTCCATAAGTTATTTCTATCACATATTTCAGAATCAGGACAAAAATATATGGTTTTAGAATAGTTTTTTGAATACTTCTGGTGTATTCATTATCTGCATTTGTATAACATTCAAATTACACAGACTAGAGTTATTTAAAAATTTTAGAATAAATATCTAAATATGTTAATGCACAATTTTATTTGTAGAAATCTGTATAATGCATTCTACATGCAATAGGACACAAAGATCCAAGAAAAGTCTAGGACTGAAGTAACTGCTTGAGGAAAGCTATATAGGACCTGTTACACATTATACCAGATTTAAAGGTGTCCCAAAAATTAGCAATATTATTCTCACTTACTTTATTAACTAATGCCTTTATACATTTTAAGCATTTTTGACAAAGCTGTCTACTGTGGAAGATGTCTGAGGTTTTCAGTGGCTAGGCAAAGGAGACACATCTTCCAAAGCTGTTTATTACTCTTTGTCTAAATAGTACAACCTAGGTATTTTCCTGTCGTTAAATTGCTAGAAGCTTGCATTTGCAAAAACACATTGCTATCTAGAATTGGTTCAAAAAGTCAAACAAATACAATCTTACTAAACAAACATGTATAAAAGAATTGTGTAATGGTAATTTCACAGACCTTGAAAAGTTCGAAAAACATGTGATAGAGATGTGATGGTACATACACCACTTGCATGGGCTGTCCTGGTGACTTAGCTGGAGAAAAGAAAGTCTAAATAATTAAATGGCAAACTAGGTATCTTGTATTCATTCCTGTACTAATTCAACATGCATACTTGTATTGTTAAGAGAACTTACAAAAGAAGGAAAATTTGAACAGAAAGCTTTTAAGTTGTATGTTAACCAAAATTCATACTCAAGATTTTCAAATGTGCTTGCTGCTTTAGAAATTAATCTTAAAATCCACTGTGGCATCACTGATTACAGCGTGTAACAGCCTTCTAATACTTATGAGGTTATTATGGAGTCAGGCTCTTCAGGTAGTGGGAGGACAAGAAACAATGAATGTTAAGATGGAATAGGCTCAGACTGCATATAGAGGAAGACATTCAGTTGACAACTGAATCAGGTTGCCCAGAGATGTTATGTAGTCACCGTCTTGGAGGACTTGTAAGACCAGACTAGATAAAGCCATGAGCAACCTGGCCTGACCTCATAGCTGTCCCTGCTTTGAGCAGGAGATCAGGCTAGAAACTTCCTGAGGTCCTCCCAACCTGAATTATCTTATGATCCTATAATGCACCAAATACTATCTCTAGCACAGCCTATTTTGGGGGTAATTTAGAAATTAGCTAACATAACAAGCAACCTTAACAAAAACTATATAGACAATTATATCGATCTATAAACTGGTGTAGTTTTCAAACTTTTAAGGAATAAACTCTAGAAAACATATCATGGGAATGCATTCATTATATGAAAAATTAAGGAAAGGTTGCTCTGAAAATCCGCTGGCCCTGAAGGTTCGTTCAGTTCAACAAATTAATAGTCTTCTCCCCAAATTGTGTTAGTGACAAGTGCTTTATGAGCTATAAATGTTAGATGGTCAAAGATTTGGAACAAGTCATGTACCCAGCAAAAAGGAAAAAAAAAAAAACTGCACTTTGAAATATATCAGGTTCCTGCCTTCAATTTAACTGCTCTCATCAAGCCTCCACCCCCAAATCCCATGCCTACATTTTAAATAATGGCTCTCAGCTGTGGGTAAGGAATGTGCATGTGGCCTGAATTAGGTTTAACTCACCTTTCACAATTCATTAAGCAAAGGCCACTCCTTCTATTAAAACTAAACAATTTGTTCTGGCTTCTGGAACACATACACCATTAAATGCCCCCTCAGTACAGAGTGTTAGCTAGCATGACTGATAGTTTTGTACAAATGTTTTTAGTAATCATGCTCAAAAGATGGAGAAAGGAAAATGCTTTAACCTAGATACAAAATAACAGGTTCTGTACAGTAGGAAGAAAAGATCTGAAATGTGTAGTCAAGGCCACACTTTCTTTGCCTTTAGCTTCACAAGCCAAGTTACTGTGGGTGCACTTTGGCTTTTGCAATTATTTGTAGAAGCAATTTTGATTGCTTGTTTTTGTAGGTCCGTCTGAACTTGGTGTTTCCTAACTTGAAAAGCACTCCAGTGAGTAGTGTTAGAAAGGCTCTTTAGCATTCAGCAGGACTATGGGGACAGTAGCTGACCTCTCAGTTCATAGCAGCACAATTGTAAATGTTTTATTCAAGTCACAGACAACGAGTTCAAATGATTTTTTTTTACAGAGATTTGACCGTACTGTATCTAATTGCAACTACAAGTGTGTGATAGCTGAATAAGCAAGAGAAATTAGAATGGAAAGTTTAGTATAAGTCTTGAAGTGTCACAAGAAATGCAAAGAGGACGAGTTGCAATAGATACGGTGTAGGGTGAAAACAGAAGAAACCTTGGGGAGGGAAGGACGCTGCTAAAATCTGTTATATCAACAGCTGTAGTTTCAAAAACTTTTCTACTGGTTTCCATTTCCTCATTTAAAAATCTAAATCTATATTATCTCTCTATAAAATATATGAAATCTCTACAATAGAAAATATATTAACTATATGAAAAGTGGAAGAACATTGTACCAGCTACTTCAGAAGCAGCTATCAATACATTCAGAAGAGTGCCTCATCCCACATTCACTTACCATTCAACTCTTCAAGGACAAGTTCTGGAGAGCTCATATAATATAAATCACAAAGTCTCTTGGCACTTTCATAGCCATCTATAATAAAAACACAAAGTTACATTTCCCCTTCCACTATTTTTTCCCTTCATAGTTTGCCAAAAAGAAAATCAAAAACTGAAAACACAGTGCACTGTCAGTGAGATTTTTTATCTTCTCACAAAAACTGTTTTTTCTGGGGGAAAACTGACGTAACTGTATTACACTTTAATTTAAACTTCTGCTCCAGGTAGGAAAGAACTAAACACTATATGAACATCAAGATGTGTATTGGCTCTCAGTATATACATTCATGTAAATTTTCAGAATTCTTATTCTTCTTTGGATTTACCTCTAATAACTTCAACAACATTGCAGCTAGGATCGATGCTTCCAATGTGTTTTGGATGAGCTGGATTAATTTTCCCTCCAAACAGTAAAGCTGCCAACAAAGACAATATTATTTAATATCCAATATAATTTTTATAATTATAGTTTATATCTTCAGTTTTGCTGAACAGAAATTTATAGACAATCTATAATTCCAATCTTTACCATACTTAAAAGGCTATTATTAATAAATATTTTTAAGAAGCGTTTAAGTATGAAGCACTTAAAAATAAAGGGAAAATATTACTGACATAGTACAGGTATCATTTCCCCCCCCTTCGACAGCACTTACAGTGTTGATTAAGGAGCATTCTAATTGAAATGCGACTCATGTAGAAACGGTCTAAAAAATACTGCACATTCTGTGAGGTCACTGGATCAATGCCAAAGCTTTCCTTGTACTCTATGACTCCTTGAGCCATAGTGGGAATTACATCATTATGTCGATTCCGGATTTTTATCACAGTATCTGTAAAACTAAAATTAATACACTGTTAGTTTTTCATTTTCACATGAGCTTAATACTCTGGCAAATTGAGTATCTGCCCATGAAAATTAAGACCACCATGTACAGAAATATCACAGATCTGCCTAGTGCAGTAGGCAGGCCAGTCTTTATAGCAGACAGATCATTTCAAGCAACTTGCATTGAAACAGGCAATAATGGTGATTATTGGTGATTATTTATACGTTTATTGTTTACTTATTTTTTGACTAATGCCAAAAAAAAGAGAAAATTGTGCCAACCGTGTTCATGCAAATCATCCCATGCCTGTCAAACTGTAGGTATAGTCAGCCAGTAATGACCGAACCTACTCGACATGTGAAAAGTTCCATACATCAGTTCCAACATTACAAGTAAGGAACCAGTAAACATTTGGTTAAGTTTAACGTATTCATAGCTTCTTCAGTATAACAAAAAAGCCCTGAGACCAGAATGATATAGTGTAAAACTGTTTCATGTTTCAATGTTGCTTCCTTCCAGGGGCAGGGGATGATGTTACTGTGATTCTTACGTAGAGATTGAAGATAGTTGAAATTTTTCTTAAGCCACTTCTTTTCTTGCCAGTCCTTTACATAAGATTCATACTGATATATGTAACAAATCCTTACCTATGAATAGCCCCTGCATCTTCTGAACTTTTGTCCTTAAAGTCAAGGATCTCCTGAAGACTTTGGACATACCTTTAATAAAAGAAATGTGACAAAGATCAATGCTAATATGACTCCCCAGCACCCTTTGGTTAGCAATTAATGGTCTTCCAAGTCAGGTTGCGTGTAAATCATTTTATTTGATATATCCCATAGACCTATCCCCTATGAATTTTGTTAAGATCCTTCTGAATCTATTAATGATGTTTTCTTCCAAAATTTCCAGAGCAATGAATTCCACAATTTAATTAGAAAGCATAAAAGATCTTCCTTCTGTTTTAAACCCAGTGGGTGATCACTTATTTGCAGCCCTACTTAGTTCCTGTTATTAGAAAATTTTCCCAGCTTGTTCATGATTTACATATTTCTGCTATCTCTTTCCTTAGGTGTATTTTCCAAGCTGAAGAATTCTGTTTGGTTTCTCCTCACGTAGAAACTGTTCCAACCCTCTGATTATCCCTCTTGGTCTTTTCTGTTAAGGATGGAGTGACTAGAACTGCATGCAATTCAGAGGAATAATGGACTAACGCGGTGGTACAATTATATTCTCCTCCACCCCATTTGTTACTTAGTTCCTAAGACTATTCTCCTTCTTGCCCACCAACTAACATTCAGAAAAATACCCACAGTAGCACCAAAATTCCTTTTTTGATTTTAAGTGAGCAAGCATACAGGGGGAGGAGGTTCCTCTCTGTGCTTTACTTTGCATTTGTCCAAGTGGAATTCATTTCCCATTTGATCAATGTCATTTAGTATCACAAGAATGTAAGCTTTCATGTTTCATTGAGAGCCTTCATCTACATTGATAGCTCTTTTTATATTCAGTCATCAAATCAACCCCACTTATTCACTGGCAGACTTTGTTCTCTTAACTTTAAAAGCCTTTCCAGATAGCTATGTGCCTTCAGCAGTTGCCAAGCAATCTCTTTGTTTTGCTTTCATCTTGTAAAAATTTATGCTTAAATTCCTTACTTGAAAGCAAATTTTACTTTTCGAAGGATGTCTTTTTAATTTTAATAGCCTTGTATCGGCTCTGCTGTTTTAAATATTCCAGCTTTGGAAGCTTTCTGTTGCTCTTCTCATTTTCTACGCCTTTACTCTCAATCTGCAATAACCCATCTTTTAAATAGTTTCTATTCTGTTTTGAAAGCATTTTGTGCATTGCGCTGCTTCTGTTGGTTTCTTCAACTAGCTTCTTCATTTTAGGTAAGTCCCCTATTAAACATTGCTCTGGTGGATTTTTGTTGTTACTGAATTCTCATACATGAATATCTGGAATAGTTAATGATTTTTAATTCCATTGTGGGTTATCTAATTGCTCCTAGAGTTTTTTTTTTTGCAAGTCTGCAAATTTAGTTTCTGTCACATTGGGATATTTACTCGTTCTAAATAGGTCACGTTCATGTAATAAGCACATGAAATATTCTTTCTGTAGAATTGAATGAGTTGTTTCTACAACTTAAGTATATACAGAAGGTCACCCTTGAAGGTATTAAATGACACTTCTCACCAGCTCTGCACCAGCTGAACTGAAGGTGTTCTTAGAAGGTTGTCTGGAAGCAGGCTTATTTCCTTCATTATGTTTGCCAATCTTACAGGCAACTCTTGTCGGAGAAACATAAATGAAGTCTTTTCACAAGCATTTTCAGATCCTAAAACCAAAATAAATATATGACAACATTAGAATCAAGTCAGTATTTCTGACTCTTAGTATAAGTAACTCTTACTTTCTTGCCTCAGAGGCCTCTGGTTAGGTTTTAGAACTGAGTCACTCTGGTAAGCCAACATTTCTTTCATGGCAGCAGTCCACTTATATTTCAAACTGTAAACCTACCCGCTTTGTTGTGACAAGGAGAATCTTCAATATATAAAGAGTCAACTGGTGCAATAACTGCAGATCCATACCAGTCAAATTTAAGTATGGCTTCTATCCCTGCAAATTGTTTTATTTGTAGCAAACATCAACTCTAACTACCACTGATGAAACAGTATGTCATTCTGAGCATGTTAAAGAGAAGCAAATGAAACCATCATGGGAAGCGTATTTGTTGGAAGGATGCTTGAGAAACTATCACTATCCCATACACCCCACTTGATCACTGATCTTACGGAACTACCATAACTCATATTGGAACACTTCACACTTCCAGAAAATAAATTTCCTATCAAATTCTGTAAGATTTATTTCCCTTTCAGATAGCTCTGTTGTAGTTTAAACTCAAGTCTTACAGGGAACAGCACACAGATGAATGAATTCAAATGAATACTGAGAAAGAAATGGAAGTAAGATAGCTACTGTGCCTAGTCATTATGATAGTAGTTCTCCCATATATTTACTTTTTAAAAGTTTTACGCTTAAAAGCTAGAAGCTAAATTACTGCACCTGACAGTAACTGACCTGTGTTTTTATAAGGACAGGTGTCATCTATGTGCATGTCAATTATATGTGGTTATTAAGATCAAGGCCTAAATTTACTCCCACAATGCTTGTTTTACTAGGCTAGAAAGGAGGAGGCGGGAGGCAAAGAGGATAAGAAATGCTGTACTTTATTCTCAGCCAGACTTGTTTCAAGACTTCAACAGTGTCATGTAAATGGCATCTGAACTTACTAAGCTGTTCATCTACTGCTGTGAAATACTTACCTCACTTTTGGTGTTTCACAACAGGTAACTCCTAAAAATTAACTCTGGTGTTTCTGCTCAGTTCACTCCTTCCATTTGACTAGGGGAGGAGTTGGGGAAGAAGATGAAAGGAAGGGACATGGAAAACTAGGAAGCCAGCAGCGTCTTAAACAGCAAAAACTTTCACCAAATTGAAATGGAATAGTTTAGTTTAATGCATCCAGAGACAGACACATCATAAACTACACTGGTGACAGAATGTCAGTTAACTTAATAAGAAAGAGAATAGCCCATAAGGAATTTCTCCCCGATAACACTTACCAGTATTATGCGCTGTCTACATATGACCTCTGCCCAGAAACCTCTCACTCTTCTCCCTAGTCAGATTGCTTTTCAGGCATGGCTGTTACTGGCCTTTCCCTATTCTCAGGTAAAAATTCCATGAACAAGTCAAATTGAAGATATTAGAATGTAATGATAATCTCCAAATGTCCCATACACTCAGCAAATGACATTCCACAAAGTAGTTTTGTATCTGGAGGCCACATCTTTGCAATCCTGGGTCCGAAATGGAAGGCAGCTTAGGGTAAATAAGATTTCAGTGAATGGGCAAATGACTTTGTTTCCCTGTGCAGTTATGATCTATCTGTGCAAAGAATTGATAAGGCTTCTACAGAAAATACTAAGAACTTATAACCCAAGATACAACAGATGTATAATAGTAAGACCTAAATTTGCTTACAGAATACTTCATTTACTAGACTGAGAACTGGAAGAACTAAAGGTAGATTTTGGTTAAGTTGTGTTTAAGTTAAGTTGTTTAAGTTAAGTTTTGTCTAAGTTAGCATTATCAGTTTTTATGATTTTTTTCTTTGACTGTTCTCCCTTTTGCAAAAAGAACCAAAAAAAATCCCCAATGAAAATACCATTGGATTATAATGGCTGTAGAATGTCTTACTGACAAAAATTGTTTCAGTGTTCTACTCTTTTTTTTTGTTTACTTACTGTCTTTTATTAAATCCTTAAGTAAAAGACAAAAACAAAACACGGTTTTCAATTTTTTTCTTTATCTTATGTTAAGGCAGTAATAGCAAAAATGTGGCCTCCCTTTTGACATGAGGAAATACCGTGCCTTGAAAATAAATATTGATTTTAAGGTAAGCATTATTTTATCAGTATTTTAGTGGCAAAATAATACAGGTCAAAACTAACTTTGAATTTCAAGATTGCTTAATAGTATGGTACTAACAGACTATGGTGGGGTTCCTGTAAAAATCTGGAATTGTAAGTATGGGATACATTTTCTTGCTGTTTATGAAACATTGAATGGATAGATGAAGTGACAGGGGACACTTATGAGAACCTGTTTAAATCTTCCTACTTACATACAAAGTCTGGGGTTCTAGGATTTGTTCTCAGTTACGTTCTACTTACAAAAAGATAAAAAGCAATACAACTAGTTATATGTTTACATATAACTTATGACAGTGCCTTGCTTACAGAAACAGAACCTATTATAGTATGGCTCCACGTTCAGGCTTTGAAAAGGTTTTTCAGTGTATCTTGCAAGACCTTTCTCTGTGGAGTCTTTGCTTTGAAGCAGAGCAGTGCAATTTCTGTGATCCCTTTTGACTCCAAGTACTCATCAAACCTGGGAACGTGATGTGTGGTTTTAGCAAGGAGTATAAAACCGAGCACCCCACAACCAATTTGCGCATTTTCCAGGCTAGATTCCCAGTCCTTCTGGGTGGTTTTTGCTGTTTGCTTTCTGCTCTTTCTCTCACACATTTTCTCAAACAAGCTGCACTTGGGTGAAGTGTTTTTGTGGGGCACAAACATGTGACTGTGGAGAAGTCGTGATTGTTTCAGCTGCTTGGCTCCAGCTGGGATTCAACATTTCTTGTACTTGGTGTATGTTAGAGAGCTTGCATACTGCTAGCTTTCAAAAGACTTAGCAAATTTTACTTTTTGGAGTCACTATTAACAGTACCGGTTGTCAGAATTCTCCCTTGTCCCCACCCTCTCCCCAATACTGTAGTTTTGGCAGAACATCAAACTACTTTTGTGATACCGAGAATGCGAGTTTTCAGCTGAATTTCAACCTTGCCTCAGTTCTTGTCTCTGGGTAAGGAGCCAACTAGGTTCCCTTCTCCAGGAAGGAAGCAGAGGCTCTTTCTGCCAAAAAGGACAATATTAAGAAATAACACACAGGGGCAGGCCGCCGTGCCAACAAGCCCGAGCCGAGCCCCGCCGGTATCCTCAGGGGGACGAACACGAGGCCCGCGGGGGCCGCTCCCTCGCCACCCGCTTCCCGCACGAGGGGCGGCAGCGGCAGCGCCGGGGCCGCCCGGCAGCCGCAGCCCCTCAGCGGCACCTGCGGCGGGGCTGGGGGCAGGGGGCCGGAGGGGAGCCCGCCGGGGACTCACCGAAGTCCAGGAACTGCTTCATGGAGAGCGGCGAGGGGGAGAAGCGCGAGTAGAAGTCCACCTGCTGCGGGACGCTGCCCGGGGAGGCGCAGCGCAGCAGGGCGCGCAGCAGCCTCATGGCGCCTCTCCGGTCCCCCCTCGGCTCAGCCCGGC
>VXAA01002995.1:42580-70925 GCA_013399115.1 Anseranas semipalmata | reverse complement strand
TTTTTTTTTTTTTTCTATACAGATACAGTAAATGCTTTTTAACAGAAAATCTACATCTATATACCATGGACAATATTATATGCTAGACCTCTTCAAGTCCAAGAGGTGTAAAAAGGCTGTTGAATATACATATCTCTTTTTTGACTCTTAAAAAATATTCTCCTTTTTACTCTAAAAATGACTATCAGAAGAAGATGAAATTAAACAGTTTTGTACAGTTCCTTTTCTTCCTTCATTAATTTGTAATTTCATTTTTTTAGTTTGTGCTTCCCGAGCTGAATAAATAAACAATCTTCCTTGTAAAATACGAACAGAGTGATCCAGAGAGAAGGTAAACCAATTTGAGACATTTTTATAATTTATCTGTGAAACCTGCACTATAATCTGAATTTGAAACAAGCTTCTTTAATTTACTAACAACTCATTATAATACAGAAATATTTTTCTCATAGGTTTTGATCTTAACCCCACTGGTCAATTTACTTCTACCCTTGTATTAGTTGTTTGTTATTAACTAAGTGGTTACACTTCACAAATTAGCTCTTGGAAAAAAAAAAAAGGGGGGGGGGGGGAACACTTGAATTAAATGAGTAACTTTATATACATTGCTAGCTGTTATATATTAGGAAGGAAAATAATTGGGAAGCTATTGGGAGATACTTAAAATGCAGACAAATTGAAAATGTGCTGCAACAATGATCATATTACTAACTGAAGTGGCATAAAAAATGTTCCAACTGTATTACTTAAAGAAAAGGGTAAAAGCTTTAGCTCTGCAGCACACTGGATTAAAATACAACCTCCTTATGAAATTACCGTGAAATTGAGTTGAAGCACATGCAGAACTAAACAGATTGCTTGGAAAGCATTCAGCTACAAATCTGTTCTTTTGTCAAGCCTGCTGAAATCTCAGCTGATTTTAAGGAAACTAGTTTCAATTATTTGCTCTGCTGTTTAAGTAAACCATATCAAAAGCTACAGTGGTATGTATCTATAAGAGTTACTGTTGACTGGTGAAACACGGGGTATCAACATTTCTTGGGGGTAGGGAGGGGAGAAGGAGAATCAGCTGAAGAACAAGGCTTAATGGGGAAAATAAACCTAGAAAAGATTCACTGACAGTGTTGAAATAGTTCAGTCAACAGTATGTAGCCCTCACATAAATTAATATAATTACAATTTTCCTAATGTTCTCTAAGCCTCTCCTTTTCAAGATAAGTTACATGAACTCTATTCCTTTTCTTATCTCTATCTAAAATAAAACCATAAGAGAGAGATTATAAACATCACAAGACCTAGTCCACACATTTTCTTTTCCTTAGTCTTAAGTATATACGTAAATTGGCCTTCATCCTATGAAATTTATTGGGAATCCACAAAGACTGAAGCTACCCACCATTTGCTGGTCATTTCTAACTTGTAAAATTAGTATTGGGGCCACATATATTTTGGGTACAGTGCAAATTTCTTCTGTCCAGCAGAACCATTTTCTGAGTTAACCAGAAGATTTTTTTTTTGTCTGTAGTTATCCATCTATAGCATTTATGTGACAGGGTCACCAGATGGTGCTGTTACACGTAGACTTACACCTTGCTCTTCCTAATGTACAATTTTTACCTTCAGAAAAACAAATACATCTGGAATTCTGGTTAACTGCTCTATGACAGTCAAACATTTGGAACTACCTTTCTGAAAAAAGTGGGACAGTCTGCCAGCTGATTGTGATCACATCCATTATATAATTGCTAAACACCTGACTATTTTCAGATTTTGCATCAAGATTTCATCTTCAACAATAAACCAATTTCCAGTGCTGTAGAAGCAGCCATCACTTAGTGGGACAGAACACAGTCGACCATAAAAATAAATAAATAAATAAAAGGATATTTGACTGAATAACAGCTCACATTTGTATTAATTGTTGGCTACTTCAATTAGTATTATTCTTCTCAACATTGCTTTCCATTTTGAATATTACAGGTTTCTTGCAATGTGCATATGTGGATTCTTAAAATAAAAATCTTTCCTTAAAATCAAAATCTGTCATTAGACATTACAGATTTTATCTTTAAAATGAATAGCATAGACAGTTAGAACTCTGTGTCTCAGTAAACTGAGACAAAGGGGGAGGGTGGCAACAAAAACTGATGCCAGTTACACTAAAAAAAAGATCAGCATGTGTCTAGAGAATATATTTACTTCACAATAACATCAGCATTGTATGACAAAGAGTTGAAATGTTAGTCATATCAGCATCAGTAAAATGCCAGACAGCTTGGTGTGGAATGTTAGGTTGGCAAATTGCTAATAAAATAAGCAAAATGTATGTTTTGACATATTAACATATATCAGATTTCTAATCTAACACAGAATCTCAGACTACTAAGTGAAAACGGAAAACAAAGTGAAATTCCTTCCTTCCTTCCTTCCTTCCTTCCTTCCTTCCTTCCTTGCTTCCTTCCTTCCTTGCTTGCTTGCTTCCTTCTTTCCTTCCTTCCTTCCTTCCTTCCTTCCTTCCTTCCTTCCTTCCTTCCTTCCTCCCTTTGGGGGCTTGACAAGTTATAGCATACACATTTGTGAGTCCTAGCAAATATGTAAGTGCTGTACTATGTTTAAAAAAATGCTCCATGAGTTGTAGAATTGCTGCTTTCCTGCTTAGAGAATGTTCAGTTCTTATTGTTCATCAGTTCAGGTCTCTTATCCTTAATGGCTAACATCAGTGTCAGTCTGAGAGTAACACATAGGACGACTGTGCATGTCTAAATAACCATTTTGATCATAATGTCTGTTGTTGCCAAAAGCAGATTGCTTATCTATGTGGTCTTTTGATAAATGAATTTTAATTGACCTATGAGTAAAATTCTCTTTTAACTTTAGACTGAAAGGCTCTTCCTATGCCTAAACATTGACTCAAGAACTTTAGTAGCATGTTCTACCAGCATAACTAGAAAATAAATATCAGATCATTGACTTTGTTAGAATATTTTAGAGAGATGAAATATAGAATTGATCATGCACGTGGGGAGTTCATTCCTGCCAGGCATAGAAACACAAGACTTATAACAATGTAGAGTATTTCTATTGTAATCTGTTTTTCCAGTGTGTTCTCTGCATGTGCAAGCTTTCATTTTCACACAAAGAAGCCAGTGTTGTTGTTGTTGTTGTTTTAGTGATATATATATATAAGCTAAGTTCTAGGTTGAGCTTTGGGTTTCATATTCAACTCTACTACTCAAAGAGAAGAAGAGCAAAGGTTCCTGCTGCTCTTTTCAAATTCAAGGTTGGTATTCACAGATCCAAGCACACTGTCCATGCCTCCAACATGCTGCTTAATTACTTTTTTTTTTCCCAATTACTTTATTTTTTTGGTGACAAGAGGAGAAAAAATCTTGGAAGCAGCATCACTCCATTCCCAATTGTTTCTTAGCCAATGTGTTTAGTATATAGTCATTCACCAGGACAATTAAAATGGAAATTTTCCCACTTTGGTGCTTCTCTTTTCCATTATTTCTGCTTTCATTTGTTCCCCATCAAAAGCAGTCAATATTCCAAGGAATGTGAATTCTAATAAAAAAAATATAACTAGTGAATGGATATAAACTAATCTGTAAAGGAGACATAATTTCAATAATAATAGAAGCTGTCTTTATAGACTCCGTCCATGGAAAATTTATATCTTCAAGAAAGCAATCACTAAGAATAATCATAACAATCACATTTTATCAACATTTTCTATTATTACAAGCAACTTCCTCTGTGTCTCAAAGCCTTTGAATGTAAAACTGTCTTAAAGGTATGTTTAAAGCAGAATAATGGATAAAACATATATGTTTAAAGCGGAATAACTATTCATTAGAATCTGGGGGGGGGGGGGGGGGGGGGGGGAAAAAAAAAGATGAGGGACGGGGTTAGGCAGGGGTTGGGGTTNATGAGAAGGGGGGGGGGGGGGGGGGGAGTGGGGTAGAAAAAATGTGATAGCCTTATGAAACGATTTTAAAGATAACGATCCAATCCTGGAATATCTGGATTTTGTAGGGAATAAAATCCTCAGCCAAAAGCCTGAAATTACTAAAATCATTGGAAGGCTCACCACAACTCCAATAAAGTGAGAATTTCAGCCAAATTGATTTCATTTTTACTGTGAAAAACATAAGGCTACAATTTAAATCAAACTGTGCTAATTAACTAAAGTAAGAAGTGGATATATCTTATGACTATTTACAAGGATTTGGAAAAGATTTTTTACTCATCCAGTAGACAACTAAATATTAGACTATTAAAATAGTAGATTATTTTGTTTATCAGTGTTTTCAGAATTAACCAGGCAGTTTCCACCAGCACTCAGGAAGGTTTTCCTTTCCTCTCTGAAGTTTATGAACAGTTGGAGAAATTTCAGTCAAATTAGCCTTATACTGTATACTAAGGTAAATGCAACTTCCACTTGAAAAAATAGTTTGCCTGAAGTATATATATTTCTTTCAGTGTTCCTGGATGGATTTGCTTTACTGTAAACTTTAACAATACAGATGAAGCTCAAAAGAAAAATGGATAGGTTCCTTAAATTAGTATATTTTTTATTATATATATGATTAGTTTTCAATCAGATTTCTTATATTTTTGTTTTTTTATGTTGTTTTTTATTTACTTTCAAATCCTACTTCTTTAATAATTTTTGTCATTGCTTTTCATACTGAAAAATAACTTACAATGCTATTTTCTATAACTTCTACAATTTTCTCTGATTAGCATGGAGAAAGCCTCTGAGCACTTTAAAAAATGAATGGAGACAAATCACATATTTTAGAAATAAACATTCCTCTGTTTAAAGTTTTTTGAAAACTGAAAGCAAAGAAAGCTCCTGCCTCTGACCACAATATAATGGCAACTTTTGTAATTGTGTTTTACACTAACAGAAGAAATCCTGTAAAAGACAACTGCACATGCAAAATGTGTCTGAGCTTTCCTAATGCATGCCTTGATTCAGTGATTGTGCTTACCATTTACAATATACTGTACTAGACATTTCTTCATATTTTTAAATTATTTTAAATAATTCACTTCTTCTCTCAGTCTTTCAACTTTATAAGCCTGAAGTTCTNAAAAAAAAAAAAAAAAACAGAAAAAAAAAAAACAAAAAACCTGAACTCCATCAAAGCACAGCAGCAAGCATAACTGTAGTACCAGTGGTTAAAATATAAATTAGTTGTCCTAGTTTGCTTAGCACCTGGACTGCAAATTACCATAGAGTATATCAGGAGTTTTTGATATACACATCATTCTTACCCAATTTAAAAGTAAAAATATAGAAAGATAGATAGGTAGTAATATTTAATGTTTAGATTTCTCTTGGTGTATTACATTATATTCTCCTTTTGGAAGGAGTACAAGTAACATAAAAAATTCAGGCATAAGAGAGGAAAACTGGAGAAGCCCACTTTGTTTCTGACTTTCATCACTGAAGAATTTTCGTGGCTGATTACGTGGACCTTGCTGACTAAGGACTATTACGGACTACAACCATCAGTGCTAATTATATAGGCTTTTCTTCTTGATATTGTGTACTCACCACTAATTTAGGATATACATGTTAAAAATAACAGGTTCATATACATGGTAATGATGATTAATAATACTTAAGAAATAACCATTAGCAGAAACTATGTGATTGAATTTAGTAAAATTTTGTTTTAGCCATTTAAAACTGTTCCTATTTATCAAATTTCTAATTACTGCCACTACACTGATCTTTAATTACCCAATTTGCACACACATATATGTGTACATACTCATGTATTTAGTTGTAATGAGATTCAATACAACCATGAACTAGCCAAAGCTGCATTAAACAGTTAATACTCCCATGTTGTTTTATTGTATTGTATTATGCATATGCACTCTTGCCCAATAAATTAATGCCTGAATGTAGAAAAAAAATGATATCAGCTCATATGAAACACTAAGGTCACCTCCAGTTGTTTTAAGACAGATGAATTTGAAGAGGAATAGTATAAAAAAAGTTAAGCTGAATAGTGGGTTAAAGAGCCTGGTGCATGAGAGAATGTCAAAGACTCTGGCTGGTTTAGCTTAGTAAAATGAAGGCTGATGGGAGTAAGTTTTGGCAGGAAAACAGAAAAAGACTGCTGCTATCAGATCTCTGAAGCTCTGAGGCAGCATTCCAGAAGGATAATTAAAGACAAGAAATATTTACTAGTCTAGTCATTATATAAAAGGATTAACTTATATGACTGACTGTACTAGAAGAGGACTAAACTCAGTGACCTGGTATGTACCTAATAGTCCGCTACTTCTACGAATTACATGAGATGATATAGCACTTGATATATTTAAGAAACTGATCACTAAGTATTAAAACAGAGTGAAAGCTAATGGGATTTTGACAGGTACCTTTATCATATTTCAGTGTGATATAGTCATCTAAACAGTCTGATGTTTTTTGAATTTTTTTATGTCAGTTTTCATACTCTTATTAGAAGGGGGAAAAAAATGTATACCTGCTCAAGGGGGGGTCTTATCAATGTCTATAAATACCTGAAGGGAGGGTTCAAAGAAGATAGAGCCAGGCTATTTTCAGTGGTGCCCAGTGATAGGACAAGGGATAACAGGCACAAGATGAAACACAGCAGGTTCCTCCTGAACGTCAGGAAACATTTTACTGTGTGGGTGACAGAGGACTGGCACAGAGAGGTTGTGGAGTTTCCCTCCTTAGAGATCTTCAAAAGCCAGGATGTGGTCCTGGACAAGCTGCTCTAGGTGTCCCTGCTTGAGCAGGGTGATTGGACCAGATGAACAAAGAATTGGATTCATTACAATATTTGGCTTGAGGTAAGTTATTTATTATAACTGTGCCTTTTTATACTTTCTAATGTATTCTTCCAGCACTTTTTCCTTGTTCAGTGTGGGTCTTGTTAACATTCAGGCCTGCATACCATGTTAACCTGGACACTTCAAAAGCACTGTAACAGTATGAGAAGTGGTCTGATCATAGATTCTTCTTTTCTTCTTAATAAATAAAATTGCCTCCTACCTATGTCCAAAAACCCTTAGTCTACCTAGACTCGGAAGATTTTTCAGATCTGCGAAAGGGTTTTTATACTTCCTCTCAATAATGCATCTGTATTGAGGAAGTCATCATCACTTCTGAAAACAAATACAATAATGAAAACAAATTTAAAAGAAAAAAAGGTAATTGGGCAAAGGTATAGTGTTCATTTAAAAAATCCAGCTATGTAGCTGTTTAGGCCTAGATTCAGTTAGCCCACCTAACTAAAGTATCTGGTTTAGAAGGCTCATAGTCTGTACTCTCCTTTGAGTCAGTGGAGAGCCTCTGACTTCCTCAGGGAACACTGAAGTTCACATAAGATCTATATTGTCATTAAGAACAAATCTATCTGTATCCTTTGACTATAGATGAATCCTACAACTGCATCCTTGTTTTACTTGCCTTATTGGATACCTAACTTTAGGTGATGTGACTTAGGGCCTCTTCTAATCCCTTTCTTCCAAGGGGGGTAAAAATCAAGAATAGATGTCTTAATACAGTTAGGTTGTGTAAGCTATTTGTAATGCGTACAGCCATGGAAATAATCAAATCTAAATTAATTAATTGTGGTGGGTGTCATACTAGATGAAACAAATAGTTCTGGTCTGAAAAAGTAGTGGTACAAGAAAGAAGAAGAAAAGGAAGAATGTTAGCAGGAAATCAGTGATAGCAGCCAGGAGCCACTGTCATAAACCAGTGATCCGTTTTCTTAGAAGCTATAAAAATATGAAACCAAAGGTTTCACAACTACAAAGAGATTGCTAACTAGGGCAAAGGGCAAACCCTTTGGCAAACCAGGGAAAAGCAAGTGATGAAAGACCAGGAAACCATGAAATAATACTTTTTAGCAAATGAAGATATCTGATATGAAAATATGCAAGTACCTTAAGCTATCCACTTAACAGAACAGCTTAATAAAATATTTATATTAAGTGAAGTCAAATGAATTTTTTGTAATATGACTTGGAGTTTCCTGGAAAATTGGAAAAAAACATTCTATTCACGGATAGCAATTATCCTCCTACACAGAGAGTGCTATGGTCTCTGGCTAACTTAATGTAATGGAGCCAAATGCAAACCAATTTTTATTTTCAGCATGTAAGGTCTTGTGAAAAAGCATTGCTTTTTCAATTTTTAATTTCAAAAGCTGAAAGTTAAAAGAAACTAGAAGAGGCACTGGTGCAGTGTCAGCATGTAATCTAGAAAAAATGGAAGCAAAGGAAGCAAAAGAATGTTTCTGAACTTACAGGAACAGTTTGATGAAGTTCTGTGGAAGCGTAAGAAAAAGAAAAAATACGTACGGTACACGAAATGAAAAAAAAAATGAATATGAAGAGAAAAGAGCATTAAGCTAAAGATGTTAAAGCCTTAAAAGAAAATCAAAGTTATATTTCCATAGTAACATTAACAGTACCTTGAAAGTACATGCTTTATTGGAGTTTTTGATACAATAATCATAAGTGCTGAGAAGTTACTGGGTATATCAATCGGACACTTTCTTCTTTTAATAAAAATACATTCAGGAATAAATGATCTTTTATTTATATAGAGTAGCTGTATTTTTGTTATGCAAGAGCATAGGTATCATGTTGCGTTGTCAACAACTAGACAGAATTCTTGCCCATATATAAACATTGCCTTCATAGGCATGCTAAGTTAAGACAGAGATGAGCTTTAATGTCTGTTGCATTTTTTTACTTTGCTTATAAAAGCAGCAAGTGCATTATAGTATTTTAAAATATGAAAACAACTAATTATTTTTAATTCCATTATCTGAATTGATATTACTACTATTTCTATAATTTGCATCATTTATCATTTATTTTGCATCATTTATCATCTATAATATGCCTCATTTTCCCACTGAGTTTGAATAGTGACAATATTGTGTAGTTAGGATACGCTGTAGAGAAAGAAAGAGCTTTAAAATCTGAGATCACAAAAATAAAGAGGAATAGAAACATATTTTACATAGCTTTTGGGAACTCAGAAATCTGGCTTTCAACTGATTATATAAAATTTGTTTCTTGTCTTAATGATTCATCAGATAAAATGTGCTTCCTCACTTGCAGGAAATAAACTTAGCTTTTTTAAAAAAGTTGCTGGTTGCTTATGGATTGCTTACGGTGGATTGCTTATGGTAAGCTCTTTTTGTGGTTGGTGAGACAAAATTTAAACATATACTATTATAAAAATATAAAGTAAAATAGACAACATTGAAAATATTTCTTTCCTTAAATATGTCAAAAATGCATTTTCTTTTTTATACAAGACACTAATACCATTTTTTATTTCATTTCTATACTTCCATATCTTCAAAATTTAACTGAAAAATCATGACAACAACAAGAAAAAACTTTCACCATGCATCACTGAAATATGTTGAATACAAATATTTGTTGTATTAACTGCTTAGGCTTGCATTTCAGCATTATAATTCAACCATTAAAAGTGAAACCAATTAATGAAGTCAAAATAATAATAACAACAACTTACTATTTTATAACTAATCAGACTTTGACCATGTGTAAAGAAAAAAAAAAAATTTTTACATTCATATAACTCTTGAAAATTGTAAGATTGGTTAGGTTTGTCCTTCTAGACAATGTTGACTTTCTCTGTCATAACTAAATTTTTATAAGGGACAAATAGAACTGTGTTTTGGTTACCTTTGGTGAATTCTTTCTTGTTAAGTGCATGGGCTCTCAATCTTGTGCATCAGAAATTAAAAGCCATTGTTTGCAGAAGCATTCCGCCTCCAGTAACCCCTGGGGCAAGACTCCAAAGAGTTTCTATTAATCTGAATGGAAGTAGCCTGGCTAAATAAAACAAAGCAAAGATGAATCACAGCAGTCAAGACCTCATCAGTTAGAACAAGCAATTCTAGATAAACTGCATCCCACATTGAAGAATCTGTGCTCCAGGGAAGGATGCATTCAACATAGAAGTAATTCAGAGTTTAAATAAAATGGTAATAATAAAAATGCTACATATGCATTGCCATCTGCATGCAAGATAGTAACCAGGGCAGGAGTAAATATACTAGAGCTTTAGCCATTTAAGAGATCAGTATGTAAGATAGAGGATACAGTGAACATAAAAAGAAATCTGTTTTTCAAGAGGATGAAAAACAAAATATTTAACAAGAAGAATAGGATAAGTATTTGTAATGGACTTTGTGATCATCAGATAATTCTAGTTAATGGTAACAACCACTGTTGGGCACTTCTGTGTTCCCAGGTGTTGAAAGCAACTGATAATTCACAGGGACACAATTTTACTGTGAAGATACCCTATCTGTAGAAATCCTAGAGTACATGGATGTGGTATGTCGCAGGATCACTGCGTATCTTTGCAAAGATGGTGAAGGGCTGAATGGAAATGTATTAGAAGAAAAGTGAACTTGCCAGATGCTTTCCCACAGAGCTACAAGATCTTCATCCTCAGAAATCATTTTGAATGATTCATACATCCAATCTTAAAGAGGTCATTTTCCCCCGCATCCCATATGTTAACTTTTGGCGCTAAGAGGTAGACTGAGTAAGTTACATATGTATTAGCATAAACAAACAAACAAAAAACATAGGTAGTATGATGGAGATCACACCCTAACATTTGGATTAGTTCAGACTTCTTGCCTTATGATATTCGCATTTATGACGTACTGCACTCACTTTGTCAGATATGGTGAAAAATTAAATTTTTTTTCAACCTGTGATGTCATTGTTTACAATAGCTTTCAGTAAGGTTATGCCACAGTTCTGAAGTAACTCACTGATTCATCAGCAGATTATAGAAAAATTTCCTTGTGAAAAGTCAGTGAATGCTATGCTGGACCTGCACAATTGATACTTGCAAT
Source organism: Anseranas semipalmata (assembly GCA_013399115.1). Lineage (NCBI taxonomy): Eukaryota > Metazoa > Chordata > Aves > Anseriformes > Anseranatidae > Anseranas > Anseranas semipalmata. Next base: position 60,006 of record VXAA01002995.1, on the reverse strand, counting down.
TGTCTCTGGCTCACATCTCACCATCTCTGCAATTTGCTTTCTTAATATTGTATTCACTCATATGATTTTTATCAGCTTAAATGTAATCACCAAACAATACATCTTCCTGGTTACACTTACATATAGTTTTGGAGAGCAGGTCATCTTGTGAAAGGAAGGAAAGATTTTCTGTCGTTGACATGCCTTCCAGATTTCCAGTATAAAAGAGATGAAGATGTTCTATAGCATAGTCTGATTGAACCACTATGTATGTGGAAGGATAGAATAACTTCGTTTGTCTTTAAAGTATAAGTAGTTTTCCAGGTTTAGTTGCACATACTTTACTTCTCTTATAATAAGACTCTTCTGATCATACAAAAAAAGTTTTAACAAAAATTAACTGTGTATATTGATATCTTCTCATCCTTATTAAATATTTTTGAGTTAATCAAAGTATATCCACTCTGCACTGCTTTGCCTCTGTTGTTATTTTTTCAGCCTTACATGAGGGCACGAACCTGACTTCATTCAGTCTTGCTTTTCACTAGCAGATACTGGCTAAATCTACTCTGATGACAGCAAGAAGTCCTTGGGAGTCTGGACTTGGGAGTCTCCTCAGTATTGTTGTCATCTGTAAGCTACAGGAGTTTCATTTGGCTGAGACATGTACAGTGCTACTGAAAAGGAGGTTATAAAAGAAAGACTAATAAAACTAGCAGTTCATGTGGAAACCATTGTGGGGGAGAAAGAAGAAATGCTTTTACAAACTCATTATAATGCAGTGAGGGAACTGTAAAGATCAAAAGACTATTTTCTGGTAGTGGGAGGCCCAGGTGAATAGAGGTGGAAGCCCTGTAGGCCTTTCATAAAGCAATAAGGCTGATATTTTCATAGGAGAAAGGAACATCTTTTAGAGAGTTTTTACACCCAAATATCTGCTGTAGACTCTGAGAACCATTACAGAGAGAGAAAGAAAAGGAAGTTAAAGTCTTTGAAAATAACCTTTTGGCAGAATACACTGAATATTCTAGCTGCTCAGTACTCCTTGGGTGAAATTCTGGCTTTATTGTTATAGTGACAGAAGGGATCATTGACTACAGTAAAGCTGAGATTTTCTCCCTGAACTGAAGCATTCAAAAAGCTGTGAAAACTCTGAATGTGTCTCCTAAGATAAGTATTACACTTTCACTTTGAACTTTATTATTTATTTCTCCAGGTAATTTTTTCCTTAGCATTACTGAAAACCTTGTCTGTTTATGGTGCCACCTTAATCATACTAGAATGGACATGCAGCTCTCAGTTCCCAGAGAGATGTTCCAGAAGCAGTTTCTCCTTTATTTATTTGTTTGTTTGTTTGTTTATTTATTTATTTATTTTCACAGAGAAAAGATTCAGGAGGGAACTGAAGTAAAGATCTGACCCAAAATTATAACAGGAGCCTTCGCTACTCTTTGTTTTTATCCACTCCACGTATTTCTTTCTCCTACTTATCCTGCCTTTACTTAAAGTACTGTAAAAAAGAACAAAACAGGTGTTAAAATTCTAAGTCACTCGTTTTTTTTAAATTGTAATATTAAGGGGTAAGTATACCAATTGTCTATAAGAGATTACCTATTTTTTCTTCCAACTATTTTTTCCTCCATCACTAGTTGTTCTAATTACAATTATAATGCTATCAGTTATCTCCTACTGTATTAGAATACTAATTTTTATTTTTTCTTGGCATGTAATTCTTTAAGACATTGTTGCAACAGATGCTCAGCACCTCCTGAGGACAATCAATTAATTCCCTCTTGAAGGGAGTAGGAAGTCAGCATCCTGTGAACTTCCTATGAACTTTATTCCTGATAAAGATAAGCCACTTGCAGAAGACACTCAGTATGAGGATGGATTGAGCCACAGTTTATGTGCTTTGAATTTCTTGCCCCATGATTTTGATGCTGCAACTTGTACTTACCTAACAACAAACTCCAAAGGGAATCTTCTATCGGCTCTAATATGGGGTTTGGATAGAAAGCTCTTTGTTCCTATTAAGCCCAAAAAGCACAAACCTGAAAGCTGCAGTGTCAGATTAAAACAAAGAGCAGGACATGTCTTCTCAGCTTCCACCTGTCAGACACACAGTTTTTAAATATTTATGAGCTTAATTGTGCTGTCAAGTATAAGGCATTCCTGTTAACATTTGGACGTTATTTAGCGCATATTTCATAAGTGCAACTGTTAAATATTTATGACTAATACTCATTATTTAAAAAGCACTTCACATATACATACATTTTTTAATTATTAATAAAGACAGTTTGGACAGACCTTGTTTTTATTGCTCTGCACTTCTGAAAATTAACTTTTCATATATTTCTGTATAAATATCCTGAGGTTCTTAACATTTTTTTTTGTTTGTTTGTTTTGTTTGTTTGTTTGTTTTTTAAGACATGAATGATGAAACGCCTCTGCTTTTTTTAACCTCTCATGTACAAGACTGTTCTTTTGGTTTGGGGCAAGACTCTACTGAACTAAGTGCAAAAGAGTATGGAGGTATTTGGCAAAGTTCAGATGACCTTATGAGTATGTAAGGACAGTAATTCAATGTTCTCAGATAGGCAGTGTGCACTGAATTTATGAGGTAGAACTGATTACAGCAAAAGATAATCCAGCCTCAAAATGATTAACATCAGTATCTAGATAGATTTTCTGCTTGAGGATATCCTCACTTCTCTCTGTGGTAGCTAAAAGACAAGAATAACCCATGGGTTGTTTATTCTGTGAGGATTTAACAAGAGATCAGGTCCAGGCCAAGATCTCGCATTTCAAACTTCATGCTTCTAACAGAGGCTTAGGTTAATGCTTGAATTGAGTACCAGACTGCAGAAATTGAGTTTGCATTCATGATGAATTTCTCGTACTCAAAAGAATGTGAGTCTCTCATACTTGGGTTTATTAATTATATTTTATGGATAAAAAAAAGATAATTTTTTTAAGAATGCTTCAGTTACAAATGATAAACAAAGGAGCACATTATTAGAATTGTAATTAAAGACTGTTGTTGAGACATCTGAACCAATATCTCATCTAGTTTGTTTGGTTGCACACTTTGTCTTAGGACCAGCATTATCTGGAAATTTATTAGACAAAAGCATTTCTTGTCCTATGTTTAAAGATGCTTTGAAAGAACAACAGATGTTCCAAATGACCCTTTCCTTCACTAATCAAGAGGAAAAGATCCTGCTTTTACACTTACTCCATAAAAAAATTCAAACTAGTTTCCTAGTTCTTAGGTAATAGACTACCTCATAATGTTGCTAGGCTATTTTCTTCTTCTCTGCTTTCAAAATAACATCTTGGACAACTGCCTTAATAGGCACGCTTCATACTTTCCCCTGTTCTCAATCTGTTTCAAACACAAAGATGTAAATTCCTAATAAATATATTAAACCTAATAAATACATTAAACCACCACTTTTGCCCAAATACCTTCTGATTCTTCCAACTCAAATTGACTAAACATATCATTTGAGGTGTTTTAAGGTATTCAAGACATCTGTGTGTTGCTGGCAGGTATACACAACAGATAGGAAAGATCCTTGACTGGACAGCCAGCTGGAGGCAAGGCATGCTTTCCTCTGGCACCTGAATGAGATTAGAAAAAAAAAAAAAAAACTTAAGCACCTGAGACTTTTTGTTTAACTTCATGAATGTATTACTTTCAATCCATATATGAAGTCAGGTACACTTTTCCTTAGTGTTGCTGATGGGAGCAGTTATGAAGGTGGAGGAATAAACTCTTGTCAAAACAAGCACTATTATCTATTGACTGTCTCAGGAAGAAGACTGAAACTAACTACACCTATTGTTTAACTAAGCAGTAGTGTCCTACTCTCTCTTATGTCTCAATGATGTAAAAAGGGCCAGATTTTTTCCCAAGATGGAGCTGCTCTCTCTGAGAAACTTCCTATGCTGCATGTACCCTTTCACCCTTCCTTCCCCATCTTTGCCCCCTTCCTCCCTTTCCTCCCTTCCATAAGAGTCAATGAAGATTTAGCCAGTATAGTCAATGCAGATGAAGAATTCACTCACAGGATTCCACTGACCAAATGCAGGTGTCTAATTCAATTTTCTTATTTGTGGTATCTACTGCTATTCAAGATACTACACAGAATCTAAAGCACATGGAGGCCAGGCCAGGTAAAAGACATTATGTAACACTAAATGCCTATTCAGATGCTCTCTAGGACAGCAAAGTCAAACATAATGGGAATTTAGCCACCTATGTCATTACAGACATTAAAAAGACTCATATTCAATTGAGCAGAATCTCACCCACGTTGTGTTGACATAAGCCAGGTCTGATTTTAGTGTGGAGCTAAAGATTAAAGGGAAATTCATGTAGATGATTCTCTGATTTTCTTTGGGATTAGCAATACATATCTCTTTGGTGGTTTGGCTCCTTGGGCAGAAGAGTGGAGAAAGAGTCAAATTTGAGCTCTCTAAGAAAGGCAGGTTTGTTCCTTGGAAGTAAGAGTTGAAATTATAGGTCAACATTGGCTCCACCAATATTTAGAATATGAAAGACATATATTGTACTAGAACATATACTGAGCTGTATGAAAAATTATAGCTATTTCAAAACAATTTGATATTTTAATGTAGATGCTTAATAGGGCTTTATTTTTCATTTTTCCTGTTTCTAGGTGCTGTTTTTCTCTGCCTTTGGCATTTATCATGTATTCGTCTTGCAACAAGATGATGGCATTGTCATTATCCAAACTCTTCTATTCTTTCTCTGAACCCTGAGTAAATTAGTTGAGGTTGGATTCAGAGCTGGAGATTTTTGGTCTAGAATCCAAACTGAAATTGAAACCTTCTGTTTCTTGATATCTTTGCATAATTTAGAAATTAAACTGTTCAAAAAAAAGACACCCCCCCAAACAAACAAACAAACAAAAAAAACAACTATAAACATCTCTATTAGCTGATTACATTTGAGACAATAACACATGAAAAGAGCAAACACTACAATACTGTTTTTCTCAAAGCAGGCTATCTTCTCTCCCAATTAAAACACATTTCTACTGTAGCCATCATCATATATATGCACAATCTGTAAGCAACAATTAAAGAAATAAAACATTATTTCACATAACTTTTAAATATACACTGATTTGAAATAAACTCCAGCTGTTATTTTAAACGTGTATTCTGAGTCCATTGTGGACCATTTATTTTCTTTCAAGATGTTTTGGGGATTAGAGAAGTGTATTCAGTTACTTCTACACTGGCATGTCTGCCTACCATATGCCTAACCAAGCAAGTATTTATAAAAAGTAATATTAAATGTATCATAATATATGTTGTTGATGAGTAACACTGCAAAAATAGAAAGTCTCACATGAAACAGATAAATAGAGAAAAGTCTAGCTTCATTCTGATATTAATATATGAGTTTACTGAAATATTCTGTCTATTTTATGTTTTATCTGCTTCTCCAGATTTCTTCTCTACAATTCTGTGTGAATGTCCCTGGTAGAATTTATTTGTCCATGGTAACTTGTGTGAACTCAGATCTGTAGTTGGTTTATATCTAGAAAGACAAGTGAAATCCCAAAATGAGTCAGAATCCATCTTTTAAAGTGAATGTTGATGCTCTATAGCATCAGGAAGAGGCCTTTTTCTTTTTTACTTCTCTGTTTTCTTCCTCTTTCAGCAAAAGTATTCCCAAAGAAGACAAAACCAGGTCCAAAACCTTTTTTTTTTTTTTTTGACTTGTAGAATTATGTAAATGATATGTCCTTTTATATCTTTTATTTTTCAAGTCCTGTTTATAATGCATTAATACACTGGTGCAAGAGAGTAGAGAGTAGGACACTAGAGAGCAAGGACATGAAAAAAGTTTTACTGCTTGAGTTCAACAGTTTGCTTCTTCTATGATACCTCATTTCAGCAATGATGGTAGTGGCTTTATCAATATCTGGATCATAGTTAGAATAAGCACATCCTTGCCATCAATTCATCATCCAAAAAAGAGCAGATTTGTAACATTTAATCTCACCACAGAATGGCTTGTCCTATCTTGGAAATACTTTTCATTTACAAAGCCCAATTTTGTCTCTAAGAGTTGCGTGTACATATTAGAAGAATAATTGTGCTAGACTTTCTTTAGGCAACTGAGAATGCCTCCAGAAAGCAGTGCAGATCCCCTGACAACAGTAGAGGTTGAGGACTTTTCTGCTTTGTTTTTATGTGATAGATGTTAAGAAGTCTGCCTTGGTACTTATATAGCTATAATGAAACTTTAATCCTGAGCCTTTAAAATTTATCAGCTACAGAGGAAATATAAAGATTTCAGAGAGATGTGAAGAACTCCATATCTGTCCACTTTGGCAGCCATAGTAGGCTTCTATGGTAGTTCCATTTGTATGCTGCAGAATTGCAACATTACAAGCATATATGTACAGAGATTTATAGTCCCTTTCACTTTGAGGTGGGATTGGTTTGTAACTAAGTCTAACTGACTTAATTGCAGTTTTAAAATATCAACAATTTTTGTCTGTCTATATTCATGCATGTGTTGGAAAATTAGACTGAGCACCTGCTTCTTATACCTTTGATTTCAATGGAAAAATCTTCTGCTTACTGAGTTAACCATTGAATGATTGTTGCAAATATACATCTTCTTTCAGCTGGCTGGGAAGCATTTCAAATTAGCTCTCCATTTAATTAAATTATTTTGAAAGTTATCACTTAAAATGCTATATGTCTTTCAGGCTTTCAGGCAGGAAAAACAATGGAAAATTACAATGATTGACCAATAATGATCAAACGGAAAGATCAGGCCTCCTGCATAAAAGAGAAAAAAAAATAATCTGAATAAACATCAACTTGAGTTATGATATATTATTTTAGAAAGGTATTAAACAACTATTTTAAGACAACAAATGGTGAAGAGTCCTCTGAATTGTTAAGTGAAAAAAAAAAATCATAGATTTCTGATTTGAATTTTCTTGACTTCACAATGAAAACTCTGAATTTGAGTATATTTTTTCCTTCCAAAATACCATCATAACAAAAGCAGGAAACGTCCCAGTGTGAACAGCTTTTCTTCTCTTTTGCACCTTTTTCATAATAATACATTTTGCTTTTCTGATATAAGGCACTTCCCTGTGTTATTTACAAGTAGGTATATTAATATTCCAATGTGTATTTTGCAAAGACCACTGTCTTTAATTGCATTAACATCATATTGACAAGCCAGGAAACAGAAATTATTGATTAAAGCAACTGCATACAAAAGGCTAACAGAAGGTAACAGTAGTATTACAACATTTCAATAGAGATAAAATAAATAAATAAATAAATAAATAAAAAGAGGTATAGCTTATGGAGGTATAGCTTTGTATTCCTTCTTACGATCATCATCTTCAGATTCTTTGTAACTTTTTCATTTGATCTGTGAGTATACTTGCTCTATGGAATTAGAAATGTACAGAGATACATAGGCTAGCCATAAATATGGTAGTTTAAGTATCAAGAGCAATTTACCTGCAGTAGCAACAACCTCAGCATTGACTAATTTACCACTCTTTCCATTGCAAAAGCAAAGATAGCTTTGTTTACAGTTAACTCTTGTGTCTTTACACTACCTATTCACATCTTGAGCTAGGGTCCAAACTTTCACTTGAATTTTGTGATTGTTTAATTAGACCACAATAGGCAATAAATTGCAAAATGTGTGCTAGTAACAATTATCAACTTCAAGACTTCTAAACCTCTTATTTACAAATCTAAAATATCTTTCTGAATTGTTTGCTTGTCCTAACTGCTTTGAAACTCAACAGGCTGAACAAACCAATGTTGTATGGACTTACATGGGCTACCTCTAAAGAGTTACTCCCCCATGAAGTAATGTAGATGCCTAAACACAGAGATATCTTGAAAAACAATCTGCAATAGTTTAGGTGGCAAACCAACTAAGATACCCAGTACAACTTTTGGTGCCTGAGCTATTTTGCCTTTAGTTGCCTCTGATGACTGCATAGGACTGCTTATGTTTGACAGACTACATAGACATATCTGTGGAGAAGATAACTGGGGAACAGAATTTCTTTTCAATAAAATATGTCAAGCCTTCTGGAAAAGAAAAAAATCTTTCCCTCACCATACTAAAAATAACATAGTTTCTGAAAAAATCCAGATAGGGATTTCTTTGGAATGCTATCTTGCTTTATGAAGACATTTATCAGTTTTGATTAGTGCCTTTGAGCAATAAACTTCTGAAAGCTGGACATTCAGCCTTCAAAATAAAGCATTTTTCAGGCTTAGGGAGACAATCAGCCAGGTTAAGTAATGAAAAGCTGTGCCATTCAGCCTTTCTTTTCTCTCTCATATCCTGTCATTCAATCTCATCTCCTGACTGCCTTGTCAGTATTACTTTCTTATTCCCATCACTGCTTTTATCTGGAAAAAAAAAAAAAAAAAGTTTTAATTGAAATTTTCTATGGAATTTGTAACACACTGAAAGAATATTCTATATTACAAAATTATTCTTGCAGATAATTCCTAGTCAGTTTTAAAATTCTTGAGATTCTGAAGAACATACAAGAGCACAGAAAGTATTTTGTAATTGGAAATATCTGTAATATCTTTTACTCGACAACTCATACTGTTCCCCTGTTTTCCAGGTCTACACAGAAAACAGAAGCATAACCATTACAGGCAAAAATGATGGTGTCATTTGTTACACAGTATTTGTGGGGCTGGAGGGAAGAAAAAAATTAATATAATGTTTGTAGTTGTAATTTTAGCTTCCCTTNTGTTTTTTTTTTTTTTTTTTTTTTTTTTTTTTTTTTTTTTGGTTTTGGTTTTGGTTTCTTTTTTGCTAGATATTCTTTCAGCAGGAAAATCTGTATTGTGTTTCTATTTGGAGGTAAGTGAGAAGTTCTCTGATTACTTGATAAAAAGAGAGAAAAATGCTTATAAATAATTCACAGTATCACAGTCACAACTGGAAAAGTTCAAGGGCAGTGAAAAGACAATGCAATTTGAACTAATTCCTATTTAATCTTTCTTTCAAAAACGTAATTAAACTTCTCAGGAGTACATTAAAATACATCAAGAAAATGTTTTATTTTGGAAGTATTTTTTTTTATGAACTCATAAAGATTAATTAGGTCTTATATATCCCTTTTAAACAGATGGCACTCATGTTCACTTTAGTGGGAGAATAAACACAGCGCCAGTGCTGTATTTCTGTGCCACATTTTTCCCCTGTATAGACCCTAGCATTGTATGAATTCCTGTATAGAGTACCAAAAATATCCCAGTTATTTGTTAGATTCCTGTCAGTGTGACAATATGATCACACACAAAAAAAAAAGAAGAGAGAGAGAGAGAGAGAAAGCGAAAAATATTGTCATCCCTTGGCATATTCTGTTCTTCATAATGTAAATCCCTGAGAATATCACTAATTTCCATGTTAACTACAAAACACTAAGTTCAATTTTCTTTTCTTTCTTTCTTTTTCTTTCTTTTTTTTTTTTTTAACAAAACACCTCTATTTTTACACTTCAGGAGATACAACATATATCATGGAGTTACGAGGTCAGAAATAAGAGATCTCTTCATTACATTTGTTGAAGACTACTGTCAAGAAGACTGAAATAAATGGAAATATTAAAATGCATGAAAAATCCAAACTGGTGCAATTAAATGGACCTCAGTCAATTATGAAGATAAATTCAAATGTCCCAATTTGTTTGCAATTTCATTACAAAAAAATAATTGTATCTAAAAGTATTTTTTTTTTCTGATTTGACTTTAAAATACATAGATTAGTTTTCAGTCCTGCTTCTTGAATGAGACTATGTTCACTTTCTTCATGGTTTCCACATCACTCCATTTATTATAAAGAACATTCAGCTGCAGTTTTCAGTTGAAACTAACTGAAAACTTAGAGACTGGTGATGATAAAAGTAATGCTATTCAGCTTCCACCAGAGAACATAGACACATTACTAATGACTTCAATAAACTGTAGTTGATCCAAACTGAATAGTAGTTGCAATCAACTGCAATTTGGTTTTAACTGGAAAAAATAATAATAATAAGGGGGGACCATATTACAAGAATCCCAAAGGACTGTTCTGATGTTATTTTCTTGGAACTCAAAAGAAATTTCTACACTGTAGATGTTTCAGATTAGACATGAATCTGGACACAGATGTCTAAGGGGCTAAAAACTCTGTGAAGTAACTCTGTGAAGTCTGAGAGTATAGTGTTAGGTACATAACAGGACTTAAGTTCTCCTGTCAGTCTCTGGCTGTTGAACCAGAAATAAACAGCACAAATTGAAGAAGAGATGAGAAATGACACGAAACTTAAACATGTCCTTTTCATATCCCAATCTGATTTGTTCAGCATTTTCCACCATGTAAGCACTTATTTTTAATTCTGTTTGCAGAACGGACAAATATATTTCTGTTAACCTCCAAAAAGCTAAGTAATAGTAGCCAAACGACAGAAAAGATGTGTAATTTTGTTTATCTGAGGAGCTCCACAAACTTATGGATTGAAGATAAATATTCAGTTCATGCATTCTTTAAGAAATTGGTGATGTACTCAATCCGGAGGTCCAACATAAGTTGGCCCAACGCTTCAGGTGTGATGTTCACATTTTTTAGCTTTATGCCAGTGCACTTATATATAAATTCTGAATAGTTAGCTAAGCTCTCATCTAATTTGCCTTTGGACAGGTTAATTTGCTGTGATTCAATACAAGTTTCCTGGCATTTTAAACTTTGTGTTCCAGACTCTAAAGTCTGTAGCAGCTTGGATCCACATGTGCTGTCCTCTGTTTATATACAGAGGTCATAGCTTTCCCTTTGGTCAGTATGGATCTGGTTGCTTTGTGTCACCTGAACATAATACATTTGCCCATATGGTTCCAAAGATTTTCATCTATCATCCTGTGGGCATTTTGTCAGTGACCTGACCAATCTCTTCATGACTGCGTGCAGCTAATAAATAGGCTGGATTCTGAGTAGAAGAACTTTTGAGATTCACCAAGCTTTTCAAATCTTTTTAATACAGCGAATGAAATCTATCATTGAGATGGTCTATAATAATAGGTTGCAAACCTTTCAAAGATAATGCCTCATCAATATTGTTACTGCTATCTTACTGTTATCTATATGTTTATGCCCTTTCAGGAATCTGTCCTGAATACACTGTTGTCAGTTCAAAAGGTTCAACTGCGAATAGCAAGATCTTCTCAAATCCTTCAGAGTTTTCATTGATCTGGTTCTTTTCTTCCATGACTTTTGGTCCAGCAAAGAATGCTCATCCCATTGTGTTTTGGATGCTGAGACTGATGAATTTCAGTGGTTGCATTTTGCCTTTTTTCTCATTTTGGGTGCTGTTTGGTTTTTCAGTTGATCTTTGGATGAGAAATGCCATTCTTAGATCAGAATGGAGGCGTGTAATCTTGTTAATCATTTCAACAAAACTGCAAAGTTGCATTTTTTGCTGAGGGAATGAAAATCATAATATTACTAGAAAACTTGCCAACTGCCTACTTAAGATTCCTCATTTCCACCAACCCTAAGATATATGAATAAAACATTAACATGCAAAGTGAGAATGATAATTAATATTAAACTCATTTAACACATATTCAAAGTACTCTGGAAAAAAAATTTATAATCATTCTCAAAGTGCAGAAATTTGATAACATGCTTTTAATAAGTTTTAAATGTATAAGAGCATCACTCTCTGAAGGAAAACATCTTTAAAAGTATGTGGCACCACTTGAAAAAAAAAATTCAATATTACTTTTGTAGCAATTTTACACATTTAAAAGAAAACTTTGAATGCAAAGTTAAAATCCATGTTTCACTGACTGGTGTCAAATAAATTATTTTTATCATAAGCAATTCACCAATGCCCGCTCTTCACATAATGGGCAAAAATGAATAAAAAGAGAAATTAAGAAAAATGGTCATAGTAAGAACAACCAAAGGTGGCTTTTAGAAGAATCATCAGTTACTGGTTAAATCAAATAATGTTATCTATGTGTTTTATACAAGCATCATATATGAAACAGTTACTTCATTCTAAGTGAAGATATATGGCATAGCGAAATATAAAATATACGTGAATACATTCTCCATAGATTTTGAAATGGGAGTTCATATATGTGATAATTTCATAAACTATTTATAAACTATATTTTTATAAACTGTAATTTTTTAATTACATTACTGATACAGAAATAACATTACAATGTAACAATGAAACTGTTTGGGAATACATAAAAACCATTCATTTTCTTCACTTTAAATGTTATTACCTAATAACTGATATTTGTGCCAACTAAGTTCAAAATAGCTGGTAGAAAGTAGTAGCAGGGCACATAATACGCATGTTGAACCCAGTTTGAACAGGTGTCAGTGCTAGTGCAATATGCAAACCACAGGAGTATTTGAGACATTATTTTTTTAATACAACCATGTCCTTAATTATCCTCACATATTATATAGCCTGTTAAGGTTTTATTCTTTTAGCAGTGCAGGTTTTCACAGTGATATATATATATATATTTTTTTTATAGAGGATTAAACAAAACTTAGTCTCATCATAGTAGAAATAATTGCTACAAGCCAGAATTACTGGGCATTGCATTAACATTCAAAAAAAAGGCTTTCTCATGAGATCTAAACATAGCTTTCAAAAAATGGTACCTTCCAATAGCTTGCAGGTGCAGGGACCATCTGCACAGAAAAATTCACTGGCTGTGGGCCATTACAATGTTACCATACAATATCTGTCACTAAATTACAATGTCATGTTGGTAATACATTTTCCCCACATTTGTAAACTTTAATTGTCTGTTTGATTTTACATGGTAATATTTTACAAGTAAACACAATCATGAGATCATGTACACGTGCGTATAGATGCACAAATAATTCAAACAGTCAAGCTGGATTATTTTTAATGGTTCAATGTTTAAATTTGTTTGCAACTTTACAGATAAAACCGGGATGTATAAAGCCCTAAGGGTTAAAATGTAATGTGTCCAACGTTCGTTCATTCCAGGAGTAATAATTAAATCATAAGCAGACAAATAAACAATAACTTAAGTAAACAAACAGACTATAAAAACAGATTGCTCACTTTACTTCTGAAGTTGCCTTATGTGCAGAACAATTTTGCATGTCAAAAAAAAAAATAACAAATAATAATAAAATCTCCACTTCATATTGTTATAAGAAAGTGGTGTTTTAATGTTACAAATTCAACTTTCAAGTAACTCCTTGGAAGATGGCACAGTTCCACTAGGATAAATACAGTCATTAAGTTCAACAATACTATTTCACTTTATCATGTGTAAATCATAAAGTATACACACATCTTGTTGTAAATAGCATCAGATAGACAAACTTTTTGTTCATTTTTTACAATATATATATATATATATTTCTCTGAAACAGTGAAAAACAGCATTCCTTATGAGGAGCTTAATCTGGAGTTACAATCATCTGTAGTTACAATCTAACAGTTTGAACATTGGCCAATAGCTCAATTCTTCAATTTCTTCTCTTCTGAAAATCACTATCTATCTTAGTTTCAACGCAATAGACTAGACAGTAGTTAAAGTTTTGATGCTGTGCCAAGACATATGCAGACAGATATGTAGATATGTAGATATCTCTGACCTTATATGTGTAAATTTTAGCTATAGGTTGCCACTTTTATACTCTACCATTTGGCACAAGTGAACTCATCACTAGGAGAAACTACATATTAAAAACTAAAAAAAGTAAAAAGAAAAGTAAAAGACAAAATAGCTCATGCACATCAGGTAGCACACTGCATGGTAAGGACTGAAAAATGCAATGTGCTACTCATAATCTGGCAGGATTCAACTCATGTTCATAGACATATCGCAGCTGGTGTATGTGGCATCAGTAATTGCAAGGTCACAGTTAAAACACTGTGATCAACATTCTGTCATCACTTCCAATATAAAATCATATTTTCAAGATTTATAAGCTTTATAAAATTATTTTTTTCTCCAAAATTATCTTTTTTAAGTGTATCCAAAATAAAAGATTTATTTCACCATAAAAAAAAAAAAAGTTGTTTCTGTATGACAGTAGGAATTCTTTGTATCTTCATACAATGTTTTCTGCTCACAATCTTCTCTTCTCCCACCTTGAAGTTTTTGCAATAATGAAATGTGGCAGGTACTTAATCACCATTATGTATTTAAGTTTTTGAAAAATACAACTTTACAAAAAAAAAAAAAAAAAAGAAGAAGAAAAAAAAGAAATACTACAATCGAGAAGGTACCTTCTGTCTGCTTTCAGTTTATGAGGAGTAATTTAATTAACAGGTACAGCAAGAGTCATTTATGTTATCTTTCTAAAAGATGTAGCTTGTTTTTACTACAGTAATACTCAGGAACCCTGTAATCTTTCATATGTTTATCTCTGTAGCTTTTATCTAAGGTAAAGAGCTGTTTCCTTTAATTTTCTCATGGGGAGATAAGTCACAGATTCTCAAAGGTACCCATATATGATTTGTTATAGGTCAGACAGGATATAAGTATCAAAAGCTAGAACTGCATGCTAGAGTCCCCAGATAATTTCATCACCTTGTCTTGAAATATATTTTCCAGCCTATTGATGATGCTAGGAAAAAAATCCTTGTTTATGTTTCAAACTCCAATTCAGTAAAGTAGGTAAATGGAAAAATAAATTAGATAACAATAAAATTCTCCAAATTCCCAGAGATAGTCACATGGTAATTTTTCTCATTCCTTTTTCTTCTTCCAAGCAGTTTCTCTTCAAAGGGAAACAAACTGGTACATCTTTGTTTTTTATGAAAGTGTGTGTGCTGATCTATATAGGAAAGAGATTAATATAAACATGTTTCAAAATATACTTTATAATGCCTTTGATTTCACATGTGAAGAAAAGTAAAATAAGTCTTTTCTAGAGAGAGTCAATAGAAATTACTTCACTCTTTTGGGATACATAATTCATCTCAAAGAAGGTAGATAACATAAAGTCATTTTCCCCTTCATTCATCTGGTTAATTGTGCAGCAATCTCTATAGGACCAAATGGACAGATCATGTAAAGCAAGTAAAAGCAACAGAAGAGAGGTTCAGGGAGTCTATGGTAGACCTTTAGCTATGTTAGATGTAACTGGGAGCAGGAATTTTTCTTTTAATTGATTTAATGATAGTTAAAGTGTGCCAGAAACTGACAGACTATCCAGGAGAATAACTTTATCTTTCCTGTTTCATACATTGTTTCTCTGAACATACAATACTGTCTCTGTTGGAGATTTGATAGTAGCTTAAATGTATCTTTGCTCTGACACAGCATTGGCACATATATATGAAGTATATTATTATATATGTCGTGCATGACACTCTACATAAAGCATGGAATATGCCTCATCCTCTTAAATCAAGTTCTGCAGAGATAAAATATGATATGATTTTCTTTACTTTTCATAAAATGTTGTTCTCACTGTTAAACTATTTCATTCAAAGGTTTCTCTGAGAACCAAGGAACATCAAAGTACAAAAGCTCCACAATGAACTGGAGCTTAAATGAGGAAAGAGATCTCCAGTTGCATATAGTAATTGATATAACAATATATAACAGAGGAGAGAGAGGACCAAATCTTTAAGTCAAAGGAAGCATCTCAGGGACCTCAAATGAAAAGCACACTCTTGTAAAGTCATATAAATATATTGGCCAATATAACAGTTAAATGAGGAAACCATCTTAAAGTGGTGATTTTGGAAGTAAAGCATTTTAAAAACAAATGTTTATTGCTGTCCTTTATTACCTTTATTTTGCTATATATATTATGTCATAAAATCAATGAAAAAAGAGAAGATAGCCCAAATTCAGAACACCCACCCCCCAGCTGTACCCATGTGGTGGTTTTACCCTGCTGGGCAGCTGAACTCCACCACAACCACTCTCTCACTCCCCCTCCTCAAAGGAAAAGGGGGAGAAAATATGATGGAAAGGGCTCAAGGGTTGAGATAAGAAAAGGGAGATCACTCACCAATTATCGTCACGGGCAAAACAGACTCAGCATAGGGAGATTAATATAATTTATTGCCTATCACTAGCACGTTAGACCAATGAGAAACTAAAAGCACCACTAAAAGACACCTTTCCACCCCCACCTACCTTCTTCTACCTCCTCCCCCCTGAGTGGTGCAGAGGAATGGGGAATGGGGGCTGCGGTCAGTTCCTAACACTGCGNTGCTCCTGCGGGGGCTCCCATGGGCCGCAGCCTCCTTCAGGCCACATCCACCTGCTCCATGGGGGCTCCTCCATGGGCTGCAGCATGGAGATCTGCTCCGTGTGGTACCCATGGGCTGCAGGGGGACGGCCTGCTCCACCATGGGCCTCTCCACGGGCCGCAGGGGAACTTGTGCTGCGGTGCCTGGAGCCCCTCCTGCCCTCCTTCTGCACTGCCCTGGGTGTCTGCAGGGATGTTTCTCACTCCTCTCTCCCAGCTGTTGTTGCCCTTCCTTACCTCTGCTCTCCCAGAGGCCCAACCAGCGTTGCTCATTGGCTCAGCTCTGGACAGCAGCGGGTCCCTTTTGGAGCCAGCTGGAACTGGCTTTGATCTGAAATGGGGCAGCTGCTGGGCTCTGCTCACAGAGGCCACTCCTGGTAGCCCCTGCTACCAAACCCTTGCCACATAAACCCAATACAACTCAGAATGTATCATAACTCATAATTATAATATCTAAAATCAAATTAGCTGTAGCTAATTATACAGTCATTGCTCAAGAAATAATCTCTTTCCAATTATAAATATATTTTATTGATTTAGCCAAATTAATGGAACATACCTCCAATTTGTTGTTGGTGGTGGTGTTTTTAAGTATTCTTCAGAGAAAGATGAATAGAGGTGATATTTTATTTTATAAGTGAGAATAACACAGGTAGATCCCAACGTTAAAGGAAGCTATAGACACTTCCCTAACGTATACTTTAAGGCTTACATTTTCTTCTTATTTTTTTATCTAAAAAGTCTGAGACCTGCACAAAACTTGCCTCAGATGTCACATTTTTATTTGAGATATCTAGAGGGTGATGAATTAGCTGAACACTAATTTCATGTTATATATATAACAAAAATAACCTTTTTTTTGGGGGGGAGGGTAGTTACAAATACTGTTCTGACCTTATTATAGCTTATGTTTTATTACACTATAGAGAAAAAGGGAAAATGGAGGAGTTCTTCCACTTTTTAAATTGTTACCATTTAAATAAAAGAAATGGTGATATTTAATAAACACTATATAACAATGTCTGTACACCATAAAGTATTACATTTGACTCCCAGTTACACTCTATTGCAACTACCTATTACAATGACCAAACAAATTTATTCTACAAAAGTCTTTTTT
>VXAA01002995.1:21137-33053 GCA_013399115.1 Anseranas semipalmata | reverse complement strand
CAACCTAGGTTATTAAACTGAGTGTATTCATGTTTATAACGAATTCTGAGGTCTTCGGAGATACACATTTTTTAATATAATTCCTGATATTCTGATCCGTATACCACATTTCCAACATAAAAAGAAAAAAAAGTTTTGAACTGTCATTTCTCAGAAAAAAGCTTAATGGCTAAATATTTAATTGTAATTTTTTATTGCTCAGTTTTAATTACAATACATTTATGCAATATATTACAGAACATTTAATAGCAAGCCATGAAGGATTGTCGTTAATAGTTAGAACTGAACTGTACTGATCATACAGAGAAAGTACATGTTATGATGAAGTATCCATCTTTTTATTCTTTGTTAGCTTATACATTACTTTGGAAATTCAGAAACTAAAATGAGTCTGGAAAACTACTGTGAATTCATCAGGCTGCATTCTTCAAAACATAAACTAATAGTTGTCAGCACAGAAGGCTGTGAGAAAGGAGAAGGACTCAGGAAAATTAATAGTATTAATAATATGTGAAGATTTCCCTTTAGCAAAACCACTGAATAGACTGAATGCTTCTCTCACACATAAAATTTATGGACATGTTTAATCTCCAATAGAAGACAGAACTGCACAAGGATATTTCTTCTCATGTTAATTCTACAAGTTTCTTCTTCAGTGAATGGAAGAATCTCAAAATTTGTGTTCTTAAATTGTTTAGCACTTCTGACCACTATTCACTTTAATGTCGGAAGAGTTGAATAGTGTGGGAAAAAAAGAGAAAGAAAGAAAGAAAGAAAGAAAAAGCATTCACAATGTTAACCAAACCTATGAAGTATAAGAAAGATCCTCACTCTCCCACTGTTTCTTGTCATCTTTACTCTGATCCCATTCTCTTTTCCTTTGGCATTTCTCTTAACACAAGAGTAATTTTGGTAAGAAATAGTTTCTTTTTCATTTTTTTCCCCAGTCTTTGGAATTCTTAAAAAGAATGAAGGCAAAGATGAACAAAATCAAATTATTCCATATATTTGTTGTTAGTATCTGTTTACTCTAACAGGAATACATGATGCTGAGATCCATGAAATACCATTGAATTTATTGATATTTAAAAGCTCAGAAACTATCTTGTATCTTTTTCTAAGGGACCTACATTTTGCAGATTATTTGTCTGTTTGGACACTTCTGGAAAATTGCTGCAATTCAGAAATAAAACAGAAGACAATGTATAACAATTAAAAAACATGAAATGTATGTCACAGAGCTGTATTCTCTCAGTTCCTCATTCTGAAACAAACAAGCCAATATTCACCTCTTGGCTCTGGTCCCATAAGAAAAATCTTAAAATGAATAGACAATGTAATTATTGATTGAAAATATAGTGACATGATCATATTTCATTAAATTACCTAGCATGTCAGTTTTGATGACAGACTTTTGCGAGTAGCATTTAGCAAACATAACCTGTGGTCTCTAAGTAAGATATGCCTTCCTTGCCTACCTAAAAGTATGATCTATTTTTATAAATTATGCCCAGTCAACCAGGGTTTTTGCCATTTGACACTAATTTCTCATTACTCTGAATTTTTGAAATTGACTGAAATTTTTAAAAATAACACTAGCTATAGCTTTGAAAATTTAGAATACATATGTAAACTTAAAAAAAAAAAAATCCAAAAAACTTCATATCCTTCATCCTGCTGACTTTTAATGCCTTCATGTATTAAGGCATTTCTGGAAACTTGAAGCAATTCTTCTTCATTTCATAATAGGTAATCAGGTTCCAATGGGATTTGTGGAATACAGGCTAGTTGACAATGTAAACATTGCTCTGAATCCTCTCTATGCTGAAAAGATTTCATTAGAGAGAAAAATCTGAATGACAAAACTCAATGCTTTCTATAAAACGGGCCTGAAGTGGAAATGCATTTACACAAAACTCTAAAGCTAATTAGTCATAACTTTAAGCTCTGTGGTTTTCTTTTGTGCTTAGCTTCAGTGGGGAAGTACAAAACAGCCAGAGAAGACCTGTCCTTTATTCTTGTGATCAGATGAGTGAATTTGAAGATATTTTTCTAGCACCACCAGGATTTTCATTACTTCTTGTTTCATAATGATTAATACACTGCCTTTATCTATCCCTCTGTCCTCAGGAACTATTTCTGTATGAAATTCCTAATGGCACACACGTCATGCTTTGAAGCATTGAGGCCACTCACGAAGGCTTACATATAATGCATTATGTCTGACTGCACTAGGTGTTTTACATTGCAGCAGCAATGTGTCCGCAATCAGACTAGGACATCAAAATCACTTTTTTTTTTTTCTCTCTCCCTTATTTTTTTATTTTTTATTTTTTTAGTACAGTAAGGTTAAACAAAGGAGAAAAAAAATATTTCTGTGCCATCCCTCTGTGAAGATATATGTTTTTTCTGTATTTTTGCTGGGTAATAACTGATTACAATAAACTGGGAGAATCGTGTTTGTTTCCTACCACACTAGGATGTTGAGAGTTGCCTGGCTTTTTCTCCAAATAACTGTATTAAAACTACAGAAGTCACACGTGTATAATATCCATAAAATTGTATGTGTATGTGTATCCATAAAATTGTGTACGGAAGTTTGGAACACGGTTTAATCTTTACTTAAGTTTCATTTGACATTTATCAAATAATATTTAAATGATTGATGGTAAATGGATAGCCACTCTTAAATTCTTGCCTTTGTTTAAAAATATAAAAATTATAAAATATTATAAAAATTATGCATATTTATTTAGATGATTATACAGACCTGTTCTGGATGTCAGATTGTAAAAATTTCCTGTTTAAATGTTTGAGGTGCTTGTGTAAAAACCACCTCTACTCTGTATGCTTTTGCAAGTGACTGGTTGGCATGCTTAATGACAAGCAACCTCTCACTAATAAAACAGTGGAAGCAACAACTTTTTAGGATCATAACGTATCCCTGTGACAGATAGTGTGGATGTTGGAAGGGACTTAATCCGTTTTTTAAGAGTATTGAAAAGGTGGTATCAAACTTGGTATATTTTTTGTGTTTCCATGCTACAAATTGTATCATTTTCTGCCTTGGCCTGTTGTCTGGGGGTCGGTTCCCATGGAGCACAATACTCCTAGTATCTCCTGCTTCCTTGCACTTTCTCACTCATGTAGGTCTACAATTATTTAACAATTTAACCTTCAGATTAGGACAATGAAAGTCAATGAAATGCTTTTTTTTTTTTTTTTTTCTTCAGAGGATCACATATACAACCTGCATAAACACCTATGGGTTTCTTTTTCAGTAAAATTCTGCAGTTCATCTCCTAATTATTTTTTATTCTTTATGAACATGGATCTAGGAACAGAAAAAAAACAATCTGTACATGAATGTTTAAGTAACAGATGTGCATGCAACATCATTATTATTATTATAACATGAATAATTATCCTATACTATTATGAATAAACCAACTCATCCCTTGTGACAGCTTCCTCCTGGAAAATATTATCAGGCCATTGAAAATGGGAATTACCTATTTACAGGAGGTAAACTAGACCCCAAAATTAGCAAATGTAGATCTCATAACAAAGAGAACTTTTGAACATTACATTTTCCATCTTTTAAATAGAGTTTGGTGGCTTAAGCACTGCTGAGCATTTATGTTCTCTTAAAGGTTAAATTTCTGTAAAGAAGGAATTGAAGGCAATTTTACACTAAGACAGAAAAAAATCCACTTAAAAATGAGGCTAGAACAATGCCTCAGGAACTTGGTAAGGAACTCTCCCTGAACAGTTCTAAATATATTTATATATTCTAAAACATATTTCATACAGGAGAGACACATAAACAGGCGAAATGTGCAATACAAAAAAAAAAAAAAAAAGATTGGATAGTCTCTGTGTTTGTCTGCAGAAGCCAAAGGCTGGGTTTGGAAAGGAAAAACAATATGAACTCCTCAAAAATTAACACCTGTTTTCTAGATAACAGACTGCATAAACAACTTTCAGTAACATGCCAACACACTAGTATTTAATGAAAACTTACCTAGTTTAGCTGACCGACCCAAACTATCACAGTTTAAATCTACATCTATGATCAAAATGTAGAAGCAATGATGTACTATACTTTCAGGCTATCTAATACGAAAATATGGTTTATTCGTGGTATAACTAGGTTTGCAGATGAATCACAATTCCTTTCACATCCAAACAAAGCTGCAAGTGCTGCAGCAGTGGGCCTTGTGACAAGAAAAATGAGTTAACAGCAACAACAACCGTGTCTCGTGACATGTGTTAATACACGGAACCATATATCTTGCTTTTTTTTTTTCCAAAAAACAATGGACACAATGTATGTGAGGACCTAGAAACAGAAGAGCAAGCATCAATCAGACTGGCATTTCATACTTCTAGGCCTCCTAGCAGAGAATTCAGCAGTATCATGGTGGGACAGATTCTTAGTGAAAGCATAGCCACATTCAAATCTAACATTCACATATGCTTTGACTTCACAATATCCTGTACAATAATTTTTACAGCTTCATCAGCTTCTGAAAGCAGAACTACAGACAAACCTCTTTTTTTCCTATTTCAAATGTATAGAAGAAAATCTATGTATATATATTTCCCACTGACAATTAAATCAGTACTCTGTATTCCACCTGGAAGGACATAGAAAATTATTGTAGTAAAGTTTAACTATTGCTGAGCAAATAGGAGTAAGAGAACCAAGAAGACTGGATGTTTGGCAGTCACCATACCATATATCTTTGGGAATACATATTTTTGTTGCTTCAGTACTAATCTAAGTATCTGGAAGGCAGTCAGTCAGGATAATACCCTTGATCTCAAAGGCATGAGCTGGAACTGGACATTCCATGTGTAGCACAAGCCAGAATCATCTCCAAACTGAAGATAATCTTCTTCCCAGCTGAGCACTTGGAGCCACTTCCTTAGAAACAACCTTTACCCTATTTTTTCTCATATATCTGTAACATTAACACTTGAAATAATAGAAACTACAGTCAGCTTTCCCACAGCATTTCCAAATTCTTTAACATTCATACTACTTACCCAGTTGAAAACCTTTAAGACCTATATAGTTTCCTTTCTCTTGTCTTACAATCATTGCTGATAGCAGATACAGCTGGTATTCATCTGAAAATACTTAAAAAATGAAATGTACTTTACAAGTTAAAAGATTTTACTAAGTCCACCTTCTTACTAGCAAATAAGATTTTTTTTTTTTTTTTCCCCCAGGGTTGAATTGCATCACATAGTATGTATTTATAGGACTAAAGATTGTGACCCATGATTTGAGAAGAAATCTTTGGACAGAATCGATTTGCACTTTCATGTTATTTTTGTCCTTCACTTTTCATACTGGAATAAACAGAACAAACATTTAATCTTTATAAATGCTACATTTCATGGGAGTGCTCTCTTTCCTTTTCTAAAGAAATGTAGTTTCTTTTTTATCATACCATGGGTTTCCTTGGTGATAAGCTGTTGAAAGAACAAGAAACAATAATAATGGTGTCTGAGGTAATTTTCCTCAAAAGACTGTAGTTCTCAGAATACTTTGATATTCAAAAATGTGATGTTAGGTGGATATATGAGTATAAATAGGGAACTACTTCATGTAAGAGAATATGGAGACTACCTTTGGAATGCAGTAAATGAGGAAGGAACAAATACGTGAGCAGATGATGTTTTAAAAGCATATAGTTTGTCTTGAATTACCAGTTTTATTAAAAGAAACTTTGAATCTATGTGAAAAAAATATGTAATTGTTTTACTGCAGTAAAATGAAAAAAGTACTTTGAACACACTCATAACTGACAGACTGTCTAGAAGAAGCTTTATTTCTTACGTAACACGTTTGGTATTTCAAATTCTTTTTTTGTTCAGTACAACAGTTAAAGACATTTCTGAACAGCATTTCTGATATGGTGTTATATCAGAATGCTAATTTCTAAGGTAAAAAAAAAAAAGGTTTCTTACCAAAAAAGATCCAGAAGAGTCTAAAATAAATCCATAGTCATCCTCCAACAGAGATGATTTTAAAACTAATTGACTCTAATAAGATTTGGGCTTTGATTAAAAAAAAAATGTACTAAGATTTTAAATTTTGTTCAGAACCCTCACAGATCTTAACATTCAAGAGTTATTTTCTTAATGGTTTAATATTCCTTTCTGCTGATATTACTTGCATAAACTCAGAATCTGATCAGATAAAAATCCCTCTCTGAGCTATGCACGTATCTGATTAATTGCAATCAAATGCCTCTGGGTATGTTGTATAGAACACCAAATCCTCAGACAGTCCCTTGTCCTATTTGCTAGAAATTGGATAAGCCACTGAAAAGTATAAAATTGTTTATATCTGCAAAAGGAATGTTTCAGCCAAAAACATAATAAATTGTATGCTTAATAAAAGAGGTATTATAAAATTAGGATGTTAATATCTAATGAGCAACAAGAAAATTAATTAAAGAAAACATGCACAGAACAGCCACGACACAATTTAAATAAAACTATAGACATGGCCTAAATATTTATGGTAATATAAAGAATAATTATGCACCATATTTTTTTTCAAACAATGGAGTAAATACTATTCTTTTTTTGTTATTAGTTTTTGTTGAAATACAATTGCCAGTGTTCAGCCAGCTCAGATGGATGTTGTTGGACTTTGCATTTGCTAAATTTGCCAAATTATCTGCTTATCAGGACCAGAATTACCATGTGCATATCATGAGACAGACTAGATTATTCCCTACATTTGATTTTAGTTTAGGTCTACATATTACATAAATTGATCAATTTCATGTAAGTTTAGCTATCTAAAAGCTAGTCTTCTGAGCTATTTAGTGACTGTTTCCATAAACAATGTAGTGATAAACACCTTTAGAAATTCATTCATCCCATCCTATGAGAATGATCTATTTCTGTTATCTTAATAGAATATTTAATCATCTCAAGATATCTGTATCTTTCCCTTGGCAGCAGAATGAATTTAAAATATAATAGTGTAGATGGTGCCACCTAACTTTAGATATCTGAAACAAAACAGCCAGTATCTGGTTTCCTTTATAATCAACAAAGAGAAGTAAGCATTTCCAGGCTTGATTCATCTCCTCCCCAGGTAGGACATGATAATTTCTATGCATTGGCTATGTAAACATGCTAGGATCACTAGCTGGGTTCAGCACTGTAGATGTCAAAAACTTGTAAGATGAATTTTACAGGACCAACATTAAGGTAGCTACTGTTTTGTAAGATAGATCCCTTCAGCCATGACTAGGCTGTTTAATTACAGACCAGGAGCTGAATTTTTAAGAACATTATTATCCCACAGACATTACACTTCATTTTGTACCTGAAATATTTTTTGGATCAAGAGCAATTCACTGTCACTGAAACAGGCTACCAGTGATTCAAGTAATATATTAGATGTTACACAACTTATATGTTTCTGCTCTGGTGTGTGATTATTATATTAAAATATTTTTTTCTTTAATGGTTCCTCTTTCTGTCTCTTCATGGCTACTACACAGTATTTTCAGAAATATTTTCATGAGTTTTTTTCAGAAAATTTATTTTCTATCCTACTCACGGAGAGTGTTCATGGATATATTGTTCTTTCTGACACTGTTCTGCAGTGACTTTATATCTACATACAGAAATATTTACTTTTATCATGAACATGTTAAAAGGCACATTCCATATTGTAAGATTATAATTTAAGTGATCATAATTGTGTTATCACTCACTGAGAAACAATGATCTGGTTAAACATGCTAAACATAGTCCTTGTCTATCAGGATTTAGGTGCAATGGCTTTTGTCACTTCATTTTCTAAATGCTTGCTAGGAAAGCATTAGTCAAGAGGAAACTTCACTGAGCACTTGTGAACAGCCTCTGCACAGCACATTCCTTGAGCATTTGAATCCTCTGTCTTTCTGGTGAAAGTATTCCGTATAGAAGATTGCCTGAATTTTAAACCTGAGTAGCAAGCATACATAACAATTCAACAAGTTCAGACTCTTTTTTCTTATCCTTTCCTTTTTTTCTTTTTCTTTTTTTTGTAATTCTCAAATATACACATTGCACACCACCCCCCAACCCCCACCCCAAGACTTTCTTGTATTCCTGTGGGTGATGCCATCAATGAAGCTGCCTAATTGAGGACCTGTTCTACTAACTGCAAATATAGGTATTCACAGGTATATATTTCTGTTATCTTGGTAGTTCATCTAGTACAAGCTCCCTGAATTGAACCTACTCCTCAGCTGTGTAGCTTACATGCTATTATTGTTTATGCATGGAGGCATGGTAATATTTCCTTATGTGTTTATATTGTCCACCCTTTATTTATTTATTTTTTTTAACATATGTCATAGAATAATTTTAAATATATAGCTTGTCCTCAGCTGGTACACTGTCCTCAAATTGCTATGACTGCAAGATACATCTTGCTATTTAATGTTCAAGCAAATTAAATTCACACTAAGGTGTAGGACTAAATGTAAAGATAAACTTCTCTGACCTATCTTTATTCTGACGAAGCACTTACATGTAACTCTATAACTAGGACTACCTAATTAGAAGACCCCAAGTAGAAAATATTTAGTAATACAGTTCCAAACTGATGAGAAAATTGAGTACTAATGATGATGGAAATGAAATTATAAAAGCAAAATTCACACACAGCTTTGTATTTAGATGTTAAATTCTCCATGTCCTCAGATTCTTAAATGTTTTTTAAACACCAGAACACAAGAGAGACCTAAGTTTAAAGGGATCTTTATTTATTTTTGACATAGGAATGAACAACACAAAATGACAAATGGCCTATTGTAGTGCCCAGTGATAGGATGAGAAGCAACGGGCACAAACTGAAACAAGGGAAGTTTCATCTGAATATGAGAAAACACTTCTTTACTGTGAGGGTGACAGAGCATTAGCAAAGGTTGCCCAGAGAGGCTGTGGAGTCTCCTTTGGAGATAATCAAAACCCGCCTGGATGCGATCCTGTGCCACGTGCTGTAGGCGACCCTGCTTAGCAGGGGTGTTGGACTAGATGATCTCCAGAGGTCCCTCCCAACCTCAAACAGTCTGTGATTCTGTGTGACATTCATAATTTCCTATATATACTGAGTGTATTTTAACATAAATATCCTTTTGCTCAGATCTAATGCTAAAGGGTATCTTCAAAGTAGTATGAAACATTCAGATAACACTGAAGAATATAAACTGACAAACAAAATCTCTTGCTTATGATAGTATAAAACAAATTTAAATATTTGTTGGAAAATGTTTAAAACGGTTCTCTGAGCATTCTTGTGATGGTGTAAAAAGAGTAGTTTTGCCCTTTAACTTTTATTTATACTTTTGAGCTATAGGACTAATACATTTTCCAATAAGGGATTTAAATAAGGTGGAAGTGTAGCAAAGCAGTTAGTTCTGCAAATTAGATAAATGTTGTGGAAAGTGCATCTTCTACCACCCTGTGGCAGTTTAGAATCACTGCATATTAGCATACCTCATTAAGCTTATTCAGCTTAATTCTTACTTCCTTAGTGAATTTACTCATCAAGCAACACTTAAAAAAAATAAAACACAGGATCTCTGTGCAACTCAACATGTGCATATGCAATGCATAAATTGTGTAAAAAGTATTCACTATATTGAAAATGTTGCCTTTTTAGCAAGCAGTGCCAGTTTTAGGCAATGAAAATATAGGAATACAGAGACCTGTCATTTGAAATTTCTAGCAACAAATTCTACTACTATACAAGTTATATTTTGTCCTATACCCATAATATCAGCACAAGTTCAGTATCTTTTGTAATTTTACAACACCGACTGATGATCTAAAGCAAAGCCACTCTTCCATTAAGAATCAACATCTATTATTTTCATTCTTCTGCATAGCAATATTGTTTTAAGATGGTCTTTACTTGTATACTTTTTGGTTTTGCAAATTATATAGTCAGTGTCAAGCTTATACAGGGAAAGATATATTTACTATCATGTTTATTTTGCTCCTATAAGATGGAGCTTATAAAATTAATTAATATTCATATAGGTAAATGAGCTTAGAAATTATTCCTATTTTCAACAGATATTATAAATTGTTTTGTAGTTTCGTTTAGACTTCTGGGCTTTCTTTCACAGTGATTATTCTCAACACAGTAGATTAACCTCAACATATCATTAGGAAAATTTACACTTGTCATGCTTTCATCAAGAAGCACTGGTCACTTCAAGAATTTCAGTAAAATGCTAATCATTTCTGCAGTTTTGGGGATGTACCTTCTTTTTCTTCATAAATATCTTTCACTGTTAAAAAGTGCTAGGAAAAAATATAGTAAATCAATCAAAAGCTGTTCTGAAAAACATACTACTTTTCCAAAATGAAGGGTAGACTGCACATGAGGCCAGTTCTGGAAAAAAAAAAAAATAAATCAGCAGTTGTGAGCCTGAAGACGTATTACCTACATTTTATCATACTGGAAGCTTTGAACCAAAACGTTGTTGTTGTTTTTTCTTGAGTTACAGGCTAGCTCTTTGAATATTTTTTAGCAAAATGTGAATACTTTCAAAAGGTTAAGTCATCCATGATATATACTGCTGTGCTTATGGGCTTAAAGAGTAAAATAAATGAAGTGTGAATTTAATATGATTACAAGACTATGCTTACAGAAAGATAAATATATTATTAGCTAAGCCATATATAAAGCTTGAACAGATCCTATTCAAAGGAAGACACTCCAATGGTGTTAGCAGTGGTATTTTAATTAAACAGATGTCAGAGGTAAAAATTGATAGTGATTTTATTTATTTTATTGTTATAAAAATAATATAGATGGTTGTGATTTCATTCATACAGTAGTAGATCTATATTCATTATAGATAAGATGAATGATTTCCTGAACAGTTAGTGATAGATATATTTTCTTAAGTGAATTTGAAGCCTTTCCTTCCCTTCCCCATCCAGTGTTTTGTTGTTGTTGTTGTTGTTGTTGTTGTTGTTTATGGAGTTTTGTTTAGTTTTGTTTAAATATTTGTGTATATTAAGTAAAATAAATTTAGTGATCCATACTCATAGAGAAAAATTTAGCTAATTGCTAGGCTGGCATAAGCTAGTGGTTTGTATGTGTGTCTACATTTGTTCTACATATGGTGTGAAACTATCCATGTGTTAAACTGCAGAACAATGTGACAAATTACATTTACCATGCACCTGTGACTACCTTACTTCCTTTGTAAATACTGAACCCTGTCTGCTAGGATTTACTCTAACATTCCAATTCTCTAAGCAGCTTCAAACAGCATATAAAATATGTAAAAACCCTGACAGATAACAACTACCTTGTAGTATTTCCCCTTGCTTTATGATGATGTGAGTTCCAGGAATGTCAAGGAATTGTACCTTTTAGCTAATTTGAAGAATGATAGGATGTCTATCACAGAAAGAAGAATCTCAGCTTTTCAGTTCCTCAGTGGGTTGTAGGAGTGTAGAAAGGAATTAATGTTGCAACATGGATATCTTGAGGACATTTTTTGCCTCTTATAGAATCATAGAATCATAGATTAATTTAGGTTGGAAAAGACCTACAAGATCATCAAGTCCAACCATTAACCTAGCAGTGCCAAGTGTAGCACTAAACCATGTCCCTAAGCACCACATCTACACATCTTTTGAACACTTCCAGGGATGGTGACTCAACTCCTTCCCTGGGCAGCCTGTTCCAATGCTTCACAACCCTTTCAGTGAAGAAATTTTTCCTAATATCTAACCTAAACCTCCCCTGGTGCAACTTAAGTCCATTTCCTCTTGTAAAGTCTATTTCCCCCACATTATTCCTTTATTATATTGGAAGTTTCTATCCCCTACTAATCTTTTTTTTTTTTTTTTTTTTTTCCCCTT
>VXAA01002995.1:1311-12435 GCA_013399115.1 Anseranas semipalmata | reverse complement strand
CCAAAACAAAAAAAAAAAAAAAACAAAAAAGACAAAAAAAAAAAAAAAAAAGGTGTATGTTTTTAGCTTCAGCTGAGATGAATAAAGACTTCACTTTTCTCTAGCAGTAACATTGCAGCAGATTAATAAAGTTCTTTTTTTTTTTTATTGGCTTTATCAAGTGGTTATATTGCTAATATTGAAAACACCTGTGCAGCTACTCACAAAAAATGCACTTGTCAAAACTGAACTGTTGCGAAACATCAGTGAATACAAATCTAACACGTTTCTAATGTTCTCACCAAGAGAGAATTTTTGAAAGCTGTTGAAGTCTGTTCAGGATTTTCAGAACAACACCTGTGTATTAGATGTATCTGAGAAGTATAGAACACAACCAGAAAGAAATCCTGGCAAACAATAGCTAGCAACATTTTTGACTTCCTCTTCACAGGGCATAATTTCAATGGTGAAACAGGACAAGAGACAATGGGCACAAGCTGAAACACAGGAGGTTCTGTGTAAACATCAGGAAGTACTTCTTTACTGTGCAGGTGATGCAGCACTGAAACAGGTTGTCCAGGGAGGTTGTGGAGTCTCCCTCCCTGGCGATCTTCAAAAGGTGCCTGAACATGGTCCGGGGCAACCTGTTTGGACCAATTTTGCTTGGGCAGGGGGTTTGGACCAGATGACTTCCAGAGGTCCCTTCCAACCTCAACCATTCTGTGATTCTATGAAACAACTACCCACAGGCTGATTGTTACCCAGTAAGTCCTGGCTATGGGAACAAGTAGACAAAACCTATAGAACTCATCTGATGTATAAGAAGAAAAGCAGTTTCTCATGAGCAGTATGAATTTTTCAAATTTCTATAAATATACTTAAGGATTAAGAATATTTAAGGATTAGGTAGAATTAGTTTATATATTATGGATAATGAACCACAAAGTTTTGCAAGTAGTCCCCCCACTCCCCCAAAATACTCTGACATTTTACCTTTACTTCTTTGAGTTGTAACTTTATCTCATGGCTATTTTCAGTCTCTTCTGAAATTCATCTGTTCAATAATAAATGTGTTATAACTGTTTTCAGTAATAATTTCTAGAAAGACAAATTTAATGCTACTCTGTCCAAACCTGATGTTTCAGCTGTATAAAAGTGAAATTATATACTTCACTAAAAATAATGCATTCACTTATTTAATATCCAAAAGTTCAGATGATGTTTAATTTAGCAAAATGTTAGAGAACTGTGTAAAATTTAAAATTAAGGGATGATACTTATAACTAATTGCCTATTTTTTTATAAGATAAATCCTTATAAAAATGTTTTACAACATAAGATAACAATGATACTAAATATTTTTCTTGAAGTATAAATGTATTCTTAGGAGATCCGTATTTTATTTATTTATTTATCATGCAAACTAATATAAAGAAATTTTTAAGTAGTCCTATGTATATTACATGTGTACAGTAGAATTAAAAAATGTGGTTATTATATGCATTTTTGAAGACTACCTTGATAAGAGGTTGTTCATTGAATACTTTTTCTCTTCAAATTCACCTAATTTTCATGTTAATGTCTTTTAAAATGTCACTTCAGTACTTCTGTTACAGACCTCAACACGTAGACATAAATAATGCATTAGTGGCAATATTGTTCTAATAACTTATTTAGGGCATAATTAATTTACAGCTTTAGGGATATTTAAATAAGGGTCTGCTTTTAAGTTTGTAGCTTTCAAATGAGCATGGCTGAGGCTAGTAAACACAAAAATCTGGGGGAAAAAAAGGTGAAAACAAAGGCAAGAAAAAATACCTCATGGTTCTCATTTTGCAATGCCTAATCTATAGGAAACATATGCTGCAAAATAAATTACCTGAAATATCTTAGCCCACACAGCAAATGTCTTTCACCCCCTCTTTAATTTGCTATGAAGTTTATAATAGACATCTCTGGGTTCTTCTTCGCTATTCCCCAATTCCTGTTTTTCATGCAGAGGAGTTAATGGGGTTATAATTTCATAATTAAAGCAGATAATTTTAATTTCTCTGATGACTCTTTATTATGATAATCTTGTTAAGATTATGGTGTTCATTTGTTGCTGCATATGATCATTTGGCTTTTGTAGAAGCTGTCTGTGCTACTGAGCCACTAAATAGCTAAACACGCAGAGTATTCCAACCAGCAAAGTCTTGCTCTTAATGGAAGACCAAAGTCAGATTTAACTCTCTGTAAACCTATTAAGGGATTCAGACAGAGAACATACCACAGATTTACTGTCAGTCATCAAATACGAGATAAAGCTTCATTAACTGAGTATCTAATTTCACATTTAATGAAGAGCTGGCCTTCTAGATTGGATGACAGTGTAGGCTTTCCTAAGACAACAAACATAAAATGAAATGCTCCTAAACTAATTAGTTAACTATGAGGAGATCAATAGGAGGCCCAAGAAGGAAGATCCTGGGGAAGAATATCTGATCCATAATCCTGAATAAAATGCTGCTCAATTGCTTTAGTCGTTTTCTGCAGTATAGCATTATGCATGTATAATAGTGAAATAAGTGAATCATTCACTTTCGTTCTGCTGTTTGCTGAGTTTGTGTGCACATGACTGACCTTTCCTTTAAATTCTGGAGTCAAAGACAGTTGAAATAATAACTACGGTACATTGTAGTGCGACAATGCATTCCTATGCACCATACACAGAAAGAGCCTTTGCAAGCACTGAATATATTGTGTCACTATAAGTACTTCTATTTGTTTAAAGGCTTTTTCAAAGTAAACACTTGGGTGATTTTTATGAAGCTACTTTTATTGCTTTTATGTTTATGGAGGCATAAACCACAGAAAATTTAAGCTTTCCAGACACATTAGCTGTCTTTTCAGTGACGTGGGATGTTTCAGATAGGTCAAATTTTTATTCAAAAAGCATTTGAAACTAAATTGGCCTGTTATAAGGGAGAGTAGGAGGGAAGGAGACAGATCAAGAAAATTCAGTGGTATGGTAAACATTGTTGCCATAAAAAGCTAGACAAAGTCAGGATAGATATTTTTAAGTCTGGTGAGAAGATAAGAAGAAATTACAAACATTCTGAGATGGCATTTTTGCATTTATAACAATATTCCTATAATAAATTAAAGTATTTATTCAGGTTGTATGTATTCACCAATATTTTAAATAAAAATTTACTTTCATGGTATTTGTAATAAGTTCATAATAAAAGGGAGGATATTGTTACTTACAATAAAATAAGGTAAACATCAAATTTAGGATAAATGTGTCAGTTGATAATGTGATAAATGTGTAAATTTGGAATAAACATTACAGTTGTTAATTTCAATACATCAAGAACAAAAAAGCTACTTAGTGAAAATACTGTCCTCTGGTCACATAGTAATTGGATGTAGTTTTCACATTTTCCCAACCTAAACTTGAAGCTAAATTCCATGGGAATTACTCTAACTAGTTTATAAAGCAAAAATATTCAAGAACACATAACCAACATTTTTATAAACATTATATACATTTCCCTGAATATGTTTATGTCTAGACAAAAAATAGCTAGATTTCAATGAAGAAACATACCAGACGAAAACTTAAACTGGAGATTATGTCTTTTATTTAGTACATATCTTACATGTTATGACAGTAGAAGTTCTGGTCATTTTGTTAGCTCCTTACCGAGTTCCTTGTATTTTAAGAACCTCAGCAGTTTTCATGCTCCTATCAGACAGTAATTTTTATTGCTATAGGACATTATCTCTTCTCCTGCGTAAATCTAGCTCCAGTGTAAATCTGCTGTTCCTTAGCCATAAGATAAAAGTCAATGATTCCACAAATTAAGAACCTGACAATGGAAAGAGGATGTATGACATTGATTTTCATTATATGCAAAGTTGTATTAAAGGCATTGTGACTACTCTATCTATAAAGATTCACTTGTGGGAGGGGCAACCTCCAGCCCAGCCTATGAATAAGGCTGAATATATTTCTACTGAGCTTTGGTGATTCACCACATTGACTTCTGGCCCATTATAAATAAGTCTTTTTTTTCATGTGAATACTTAACTAAAACAGATAAAATATTAAAATATTAAAATAACAAAACAAACAAACAAACAGATATCTATCTCCAACATTATATAAATTACAGCCAAATTGGCACAGGCAGGTCTTGTAACTGTTGACATGAACTGGCAACAGAGACCTATAAGAAGAACAGGAAAACAAATTGTATCTACCAATGTTGTTTCCTTGAATTATATGCAGAAAGAGACTAATAGATAAATGAAGACAGAAAATGATTCTGTCTTGACTGTGGAGTTTTCATTCTGGAGGCTGTTTAGAGTCTGTCTCAGCATGCACATTGTGTCTTTTATTCCTGATATGTCTTCTTCAGATGATTCTATAAATATAAATGAAATCCTACAGAACTCCAATAGGTTTATATTGAAGCCTTTGCAGAGATGAATAGTCACAAAGGAATGGCACAAAAAATACATAGACAAGATTTTATCCATCAGATTTTTTTCAACTTCACTAAATGATGCATGTATAAAATATTAGCACACTTCTGACAGCTTTTATCCTTATTTGATAGGTCATGTATCAAATGACACATCTGATCACAATATCTGCCTATCAAGTAATAAATGGTTTGCTGTTACAGGCAGATTATGATACCCTTATTCACAGGAGTTAGAAGTGAAATCAGGGGGAATTCTCAAAGTGGAGAGACTATTCAGCATGTGTAAGTGAAACAGACTATGTCTTGTGGACAATACATTCTCTTTCACATGACTTAGCATGAATGATAATTTATGGAAAATAGACAATCATTTTTAGATTAGTTTTTAAAAGTTATACAGATGATTAACCATTAAACTTTATTGAGCATGTAACTGCAGGAAGTCTTGTGCCTGCAGGAAGAAATTATCCAAAATTATCACCATGTTTTCTCTTATCCTTAGAACTCAGTCTGACTACTACCTTTCAGAGGTCTACCCATCTCTTTGGGTAACATTTTGAGTTCATGATTCTGAACAAGTAAATTAGTATTTTTCTTTAGCAAAGAGAGACAAAGAGGAATGAGTTTGAACATACGGTGATGTGTTAAGTTTGCATTACCTGTAAAAACAACTGTAAGATGTAAGTACCAGGGCAATAACTGGACAGAAAAATGAAAGTCAACCAGAAGGTTAACAAGGGAGCTTACTGTAACCTGTGCTCTCCACAATCCCTGTTGGAAGCATCCCTCTTACCCAGAGGTTTTGCTGCCTGTTTGGATATATCCAACACCCACCCCAGACATGGCATAGATGCATAACTTTAGCTCAGAGTACTGTCAAAAGTCTGTTGACAGAAAAGAAATGCAAAAATTACAAACTGAAGGAGAATTACTTGAGATGTGATTGTTATGTTGGGGAAAAACATTGGACCAGATCTGAGAGCTCGAGAGAGGTGAGGGTGCTGCAGCCCCATGCCCCCAGGTCCAACCAATTCCAAGTCTAAGCATATATTCCCAGCAGACACATGCACACAGAGCACACATATACAACACATATATATGTATATACAGAGACAGACACACAGATCACAAACAGACACACAGAGCACATGCACAACAGACTCATCCTACTCCCTTCTCTGGCTGAGGAGGATGAAGGTCTATTACTGGGAAATATTTGTGTATACATGTATATATATATATATATATATATATATGCATACACAAATAAGTACAGTGTAGATCCCTCTAGCATCTGGGCTGAGACATTCATTCTACCCCTGGATCCTAGTCTCCTCAGTTTCTGGTACCTGGCTGTAGGAAACCTTGAGGCAAGACCAATGAGAAAAACACCTGGGTTTCCATTATTTTGATCATCATCCCCAAAGCTATGTGGTCACACTTGATAAGCTCCATGTCTCTCCTGGCTGTATCATTAGTGGCCACAAGCAAGAGCTGTAAGGGAGCCTGAGGCCTGGACAAGCCTTTACAGTATCTCCACAACACCGCAAATCTGAGATCCCAGCAATCAGCAAACCTCCCCTGGAGAAGGTTAGAACAACAGAGGGGGGCATCCATTCTCTGCAGTAGGGAGCCTCCCAGTGCTGTCACTTACCACTGGTGTTGCTGAAGGGGCTCAAGCCCAACTGGCTCAGAGCCTTGTTCAAGAGGGCTCCCAGACCCTCATCTACAATCAGGTCTCACTGACCTTATTCTGTAGTTGAGGTTGCAGGTGGAGCAGGAGCTGTCCTCCTGGTGACAGAAGTCATGAGCTTCCAGCCTTCATTGTCACAGGAGTCTCCATTTCCTAACCCAAAGCTCAGACTCCGCCTACCACTCCTGCACTATAGCTGGAGTCCAGGCTTTTTAAAATGCAGGGTCTTGGAGAAGATAGTCAATCTCTTTCTTGTCATCCCTGATGCTGTGCAGTCTGCTGCACTCTTCCCACAGCTCCTTTACTTGGCAACACAAATCCTCCAGCAGCACTTATATTTTATCCACCAAAATAGCCCTTCTATATATGAAAGACCTTTTATGCCCAGTCATCTCAGTTTAACTGTTTGCAGACTCAGGATTTGTAGATTGCTTTGTAGCCTGATATCTTACAATAAAAATAACAAAATCAGATGTATTGTGACTCTAGCTTTTATTTTCCCTGGAAAGGAGAAAAAAAGAAGGAAGGGAAGGGAAGGGAAGGGAAGGGAAGGGAAGGGAAGGGAAGGGAAGAATTTATGAGTTAATATCAGGAAGATATGACTATATCATGCCAGACAACTGCAAATAAGTAATTTGATAACGGATATTGCAAAGAATGAATGGTCAACACATTTTGAAACCTTAGTTTTGTATGGGAAGGGTGTATTGAAAAGAGTACAAAAGTCCTGAGGCATTTTAAGATTCACTGATTTGATGTAGATTTGATGTAGATTATTTATAGAAATAACACAACTCAAAAAGGTATATTCATCTAGGAAGAGAGGAAAAATTAATTTTTCAAGATGTTGAGAGGAAGCAAGCTTTTGGGCACTTTGGTTAGCTAGACTAAACTTGTTATGGAAATGAGGATGTTTGACTAGACCTAAGAAAAACATATAATTAAAACCTGATAATTTTTATGAGGTTTATATAGGCTTTTTCTGTGAGCCAGCAGGATTTTGTTGTTGTTGTTGTTGATTTTCTAAAAGAAGGTTTTATTTAATCCATCCACATAACAAATAAAATCTTACCACTTACTAAATTGAGAAGCGAATGGACAGAAATGAATGTTTGAAGTCAGCTCCCTAGAGGGTTTTCACCTTGGGGAAAAAAATGGAAAAAAAAAAAAAAAAAGGAAACAAAGTTAATATCTTCTATGTTGAATGATTAAGAAACAATTAGAGTAGATACTAAGATGAAATTAGAACCTCCCATCTCTTTCTTGGATGAGTATACTTTTTTGAATCTTACTCTACAGGAGGAGTATTGCATATACTCAGTCATATGTTATCATCATATAGAAAGCATACATAGTTTCTGCAGCTAAGCAAAATGTTTCTGCTTTGAAAAGCTAAAACTATATTGTTGGTGGAAAATATCTGTGAAGTTAACTTAAAAAAAATTATTGGCACCTTTTAGTGTTAATAGATTTGATGATATGTAGATACTTTACACATTCAAACATGTCTTGGATATGATCCACAACCTATTAAAATCAATGGGACCTTTTATGATTTCAGCAGATTATTGAAATGGAAGACAAAACTATAAGCAGAGAGGACGACAGATAAACAT
The DNA here is from genome assembly GCA_013399115.1 of Anseranas semipalmata. Taxonomy (NCBI): domain Eukaryota; kingdom Metazoa; phylum Chordata; class Aves; order Anseriformes; family Anseranatidae; genus Anseranas; species Anseranas semipalmata. The sequence goes on along the minus strand of VXAA01002995.1, from coordinate 4,672 downwards.
GTCAGCAGTTACTATGGAAAAAGGAGAATAAAAAAAAAAAACTACAAAAAGAAGCATAGTGTTTGGATAATGGACCCATTTGAATTTTAGGCCTTGATTTCATCAAAGAATTTATAATTAATGGTACAATAGTCCACTCATAGGGCCCTTCTTAAAGGATCAAGACTGCACGGTACTAACTGTGGGACACCTAAAGAGTTATTTATTCTTGAATAAGGAATAGCTGATTTTGAAGATGTGTTTTCCTTTACATTGCAAGATAATTTTGTATGCGTTTTTTCTCTTATTTTATTACTCTCATCCCCAGGTCAGTATTGTTCACAAATGTAAAGTGATTTTATCTCTACTTATGGGTAGAGAATTTTTTTGCTTGGACTTCAGTAGATAAATCTCCCTATATGACTAAGCTGCTCAAGTAAAAAATAATTGATCAAATAAAAACAACAACAACTCTAGTCAAAGTAGGATTAGCTTAGGTCAGGGTGTTTAGCTTTGAACTTAGTAGTGAAAACTGTGGCAATCAGTGATGTGGCAGCATTTGAATTCTCTAATGATAAGAAGTTTTTCCTGATTATAATTTTCCATTCTCATGACTTGTGCCCACTGCACCTTAACACATCTCTGTGTCTTTTCTGGGAGTTCTATCTTCTTTAATAGAAAACTGAAGACGGCAATAGGATCCCCTTTTAGTCTTCTCTTTTCAAGGCTAAACCTACCCAGTTCTGGCAGAATCCTTGCATGCCACATTCTCCAACCCCTTGCCAGCCTACGTCAGTATATAAATATTTGACTTGTACTTAAGAGCCCCAAACTGAACACACCACTCCAGATGCAGCCTCACAGGTGCTGAATAGAGGGAAATGATAATCATCCTGTACCCACTACCTAAAATCTTGCTAATACAGCCCAGGATGCAGCTGGCCTTTTTCACTCTTTGGACAACTCCTGGCTCATTTTCATGTTCAGCACCCAGGTCTTTACTGAAAGCTGCTTTTTTTTACCAGTTGACCTCCACTTGTAATGATGCATTGGGTTATTCCTCTTCAGGTATAGGGCTTCATAATTTCCTTTGTTGAACATTTTTAGTCCTGTCAGCATATTTCTCCACTTTGTTGAGGTGTATCTGAATAGCAGTCCTATCCCCCAGTGTATCACCTAAGATATCATCTATAATACCATCTGGTGTCATCTAAGAACTTGGAGTCAGTGCACTCTAGTCCATTGTCCTCCTCACTAATAAAGACACTAAATATTACCCACACCAGTACCAACCCTTTAGGACACCACTAGCAAACAGACAGCAGCTGGATTTCGTACTAACAGTTTTCCACCTGCAGTGTAGTCCACTTATTCAGACTGTATCTTACCAATTTGGCTATAAGGATACTATGGCAGATTGTGTCAAATGCCAAAGGCAGATTGTGTTAAAGTCAAGAGAAAAAACAAATCTTCAACTGCTCTCTCCCCATCCATTAAGCCAGTCATCTTGTCATAGAACACAGTAAGGTTTGTCAGACACTATTTGCCCTTAGTAAGTTCAAGACGACTGTTCCCAACACCCTTCATGTGTTTAGATATGGATTCCAGGAAGACTTGCTCCACTGGCTTTCTAAAGACTGAAGTTAATCTAATTGGCCCATAGTTCTCCAGACTATCTTTCCCTTCTCTCTTCCCATGCCTACCTATCCTTCAAAAGAGAATAATGAAGTCATTGCTCATTTGTTTAGGCTCCTAATTGTCCAAAGTACTTTCAAATTGTGAACATTAGTTTCAAATAAGCATCAGGCTGAGGAGTAAAAATCTGACCTAATGGCATATTTTTCATTGGTTGACTGGCATTTTCATATGAAAGCTGTGAAGAGCATTAGTAGCCTAGCAACTTTGCCCATTTGCTACTTATGAAACAAAGGTGTCCGTCTTTTGAATTCCACTCCAGGAAGTAGGTGATTGAATCTGAATTTTTGTCCGATAACTTACAAATATAAAATGACTTTTGACTCTGTGTCTCACTCCTCATTCAAAACTCATCTGGCTTTTATTTTGCAAAATACTGCTGTCAGTCCATGGTGTGGATAACTTGTTCATGTTTGTGTTTGAGAGAAAAATTGCTTGAACCCCAAACCCTTCTTGCCCTGGTTCCACCCAGATCTCTTTAGATTTGGTTTCTTCTGTTGCCTGGAAACAGACTAGACTTTCATTGTTGTTGTCGTCATTTCCTGGAAGGACAATTACATATAACTAGTAATGGTTTTGATCCACATCTTTTGTTATCTGAATTCAAACATTACATCAATGCAGACAGATCAAATAAATGGTTTGGGTTTATGTCCACTTACACTGGATTGTTTCATGCATTACTTTCACTATTGAAAGCTGATTTACTTCAAGAGTGAGGGGACTATTACATTTATTAGTATATGTCCTGGTCCTTGATCTCAGGAAGATACCCTTAGTGGCACATAAAAGACAATGCATGGATTTTTTGTCTACTTTTATTCTTTCCACGTTCAAAGTGGGTGACAATGACATCCTTTAAATTCTATTTGGCCACCTGCTTGTGCTGAAACACTAGATTTTCTGTTATTGACTTACTAGTTTCTCATTAGTGTCTGTCACAACCATAGTCAAATGTCACAGCCAGCAAACAGACATATTGTTAGCAGTAGCTGCAGAAACAGCAAAAAGAGGAAATAATTATCATAGCACAGTGAGTTCAAATTTCAAAAAAATCCAGAGTTGTTAAGAGATGACACCTTTACATGGAACTCTGTAAAATCAAACATACTTGTTCACATGTTGCCTTCAGGAAAAATTACAGACACAACTGACTCCGCTAACAACTGGAGAAGTCTTTAGAGCCTCCTATGCTTACACAAAACTGTACAACATCTTGAAGTGCTGCTCCCTATCTTCATAACTTAGTTTCTAAGCAGAGAAAACCCATTGCCTCACCTTAAATGAGAGCCAATTTATGTAACCACAAAATCAGTAGCTTAGTCAAGAAGCTTCTCAAAAGGTAAGTCTATAGGCACCCTGAATATCTTCTAATTTCTAATTCTCTTTATCTTTCTTTATCTCATCATGGTGTTCATTTCTCCCATGATGTTGTGGTTTAAATCAGCATGCAGATAAGTACTACACAGTTGTTTGCTCACTCCTCCACAGTGGGATGGGGGAGAGAATCAAAGAAGGATAAGTATGAGATAAAGACAGTTTAATAAGAAAGAAAGAAAACAGAAAAAAAGAAAAAAACAAGAAAAAAAAAAGAAAAGAGAAAGAGAAAGAGAAAGAGAAAGAGAAAGAAAAAGAAAAAGAAAAAGAAAAAGAAAAAGAAAAAGAAAAAGAAAAAGAAAAAGAAAAA
>VXAA01002994.1:145263-184500 GCA_013399115.1 Anseranas semipalmata | reverse complement strand
AAAAAAAAAAAAAACAGCAGCTAAGCCAGACGGTCATTTAAATTGCTCAGTTTCTCCAGTACCGAAGAGCATTTGATAATTTGAGGACAGCCAAACGACAGCCTCCAATGAGGCTGACTCACTGTGCAAGTAGATTGCTTAACAATGCCTCCACCAAAGTCACTAAAGCATTACAGACATTCAGCTTTGGCAGATGGTTTCTCAGCCTCGTGAGAAACTACATATTTAGCAGCTGAAGTTCATACAGGCTTGAAAACCTTAAGAGTACTTTATTGAAAACATGCAGTCCCAGCCCCCTCTCAAAAATATCACATCTGGCATTTCTTGCCCCCACCACCCACCCCAAACTTGCAGCCCTAGCAAACATGACACTTACCACTTTGGCCACTTAAGAGATAAGAGGAATGAGCACTTTGGAATAAGGTTTCTTTTTCAGAGAAAAGTTATCTACATCTATGTGATGAAGCAGGCTTTGAAAAAGCCCCTAACTAACACCACAAGAACCAAGAAGTTGCTAACCACTCTATGAATAACTGCACTGAGTATTTCAATCAGTAAGGGAACCACAAGAATAACCTTGGATCTCTTTTCTTGGACAGAGGCCATCGATGCTCACATCGTGAATCCAGACGGATCATCCCAGTAATTCTCCTCACTCTGAAAAACCAGGGGCCCATTTAATTCACGTGGCCTAAAAGCACCATCGTGTCCTAGCAGGAGACTGATCTAAGCAGCAACGAAACTCCAGGCAGCAATGCACAAAACTCAAATTGAGAAGACATTACTGTACCCCCAGTTACAGTGCGAGCAGAAACCCTCTGAGGTCCTGCCCCTCTGCACGGCTGCGCAAGACAGAGAGGTATTTTCTGCCCAGGAACGCGCCATTTGCTGAAACACTCATGCTCTTTTTGGAAAAAAGCAATACTGATCTATACTGGCTCTATGCTTACAATGCAGCCCCGCTGATTTCAGATCAATAAATGAGAGAGGCTTGGAAGCAATACTCAGCAAGCTAAAAGAGTGGCCACCCTAGCTTTACATAACACTGAGAGGATGCTTAAATCTGGTATTTCCCTGTCCAGTCCTAGCACTGCTCCTGCGTAACAGTTTCTAAGTTTTCTGGCAGGTTAAAACATACATTTGGTATTTACTCCAAGTCTTGCAACTGCTAGTTAACTACACAGCTACCCTTAGGCAGTATTAACTGCACTTGCAATCTTGCTCTAAAATACAAACAAAAAATTATTGGCTTAGGTTTATACCCTGTTTTTACCTGGCTGAGGTGCTACAATTCCCATTAATAACCATGAACAGCTTGATGACACCAGAATTTCCTCAAGTACCAAGCAATCAGACTTTTGATGCTGCCTGCTGTTTAAAAATACAGACAGATTGACAAAGCCTAGGTCTTCTCACTTTCTCACAGAGAAAGCGCATGGCTGTTCTTCCCTAGTTCTAGGGCAGCAGTAGTATGGGATTCATTTTACTACGCCCTAAAAAGGATTACAGTATTTTCCGATGTTCAGCTTTGCCGAAGAACAGTGGTCTGGAACTCTCCCAGCGTCACGTCTCAAGCCCACATCTATAGCACGGCATGTCAGTTTATCCCGATGCTTCAACTACACCACTCTAAACATCATGAAAGCAGCATAAAATGGAGTTATCTCCCTGTCAGCAAAGTAAAATCTGCAAACACTGTGGTTTAAAAAATATCCTGAAAAAAAGAAAACACAAAACAACTTGGGAACTGAAGGGCTGATTCCCCTCTTAATCCAATCACTGGAAACAAAGGCATTGTAACAAGACATTCCTCCTCAAAAGAAGCTCTACAGATAACTAACATGTGCAAACGTGTTTTGAGCTTTCCTTTCCCCAAGAGATAACTGTAGCCCAGCAGGGACCAAACATTCCATATAAATAAGGCGCGCTTTTGTTTTTTGCATAGTAGTTTATCAGTGATAGTCCCACCCCACTGAACCCGCCCTTGTCCACCTGCTTTGCCACCGAGCTGAGACCTGCTGCTTCAGATTCTGGAGTCTGGCAGAAAGCTTGTACAAATCTCAAAGGCTCCTTCACCCAGAAAGATGGAATGAAGAAATTCCTTTCAATATTGTATGACTGCTTAATCCTAAAAGCAGTCTCTAAACCCGGCATTATTTTTAAATGTTTACAGATCAATTTGGAGGCATTCTTTTTCATGCCAGGCATTGGTAATTATACCATAATTGTCTCGGGCTCACTGCTCAGTTTGCCAGTGTTCCTTTTGCCAATCAGTGCAGCAGTTCAATAAAACCATAAGCTTATTGAAATATCCAGAGCCTTTGCAGCACCATTCTCTGCTGCTACCAGATTTTTTTTAATATATATATATATATTTTTTTTAATATAAAAACACCTGCTATTAATATTCCACTGGAGCTCAAAGTGGCTCAGCTTGGGGCAAAGGCACAATTAAAACACCATGTTTTCTTACAGGACTCTGCATTTGTGAATTGTATAACAATAGAAATTTACAGCACCAATCCTTGGGTGGGGTGGGGATGCGTGTAGGAATGAGTCCTTAGAAGCCCTGTGCAGGGGCTTACAAGTCTATTTTTTTTTCTCCCCCCATGAGCGTGTTGTTTTTTAATCTTTGCTTGTATCTTCCCTTTCACTGGAATGCTCCAACTACGTATCAGCTGACCATGGGCTCCACATCCGTCTCTCTGTCCAACTCGTCCTGAATTTCATCTGTGTTTCCTGAGTCACTGCTGGCTACCGAGCTGGGAGATGGAGAATTTCTGTAGAAAATTCAGAGAAAGGTTTAGATAAAAATTTAAATACCATTGACAGACAAGAAAAAAAAAAGGGACCTTTAAAGGAAACGGTCACTTTCACTCCCTAAAACAATTAAGATTACCCCTTATTACTATTAAGCTTCAGTTTTGCAGTAAATATCAATAGTAAGCTTGAACGTCCGGTGTGCTGCCACCCCACGCACACCATCTCCTGTACAAACATAAAGGCTGCCTTAGGTTTACAGATGGGGGAAATGGAAATTAAGTCCAATGTACATCCTGCAGAAACCCTGATCATCCACAACACTTTCAGTCTTGAAAACTCAAAAAAGTTTATCTCCTTCATTTTTTAAGCCAGGATGGGTACTGTGGATGAGCAAGAGGTACGAAAAATCCCTCACGCTATATAAAAATGGGTTCTTCACACACAAGTAGATTAAAAAACAAGTTCTTCATACAAGTCCAGTCAAGACTTTTTGTTTTGTCTTCTTAAAAAGAGTTCTAGATCTGTGACATTAAGACCAAGCATCCATCACACATTAGAGAAGAGACGACTCCATTTATATGGCCAGTCCCTATTGGTGACAATAGTTGTTGAATCCTTAGAAGCATTACTGTGTGTAGGAAACTATACACTGTTACAGGGATCTATTTAAGACTGTTACTTGACCCTGAACAAGACAAGATTATCTAAAGGACAAAGCTTTAGGATAAAATGATGCTATTGCTTTTAAACAACTTGACAGGAAACAAGAGCAAAATAAATTCCTGAAGCACGCCCCAGGCAGCACGGTAATATCTCACTACCTGTCAGCTGAACCTTTGATAAGCCTACGACAGGTTTCCATTTGTACATCCAGGCCCCTCTTCATACTACACATTTCCATATATTCATGAAGGTGGCGGTTCATGTCACTCTTGGCCGTGGCCAATTCCAGCTGTAAGAGAGAGAAAATGATCAGCCTAAGGTGAGTTGCTAGCAGCTTCTCCCAGCCTCACTCAGCTTTACTCACTGGTGGGGATGCTAAAGCTGTCCAGGGCTAATCCAAAATGCCTGCACAATATATCCTTAACATCAGTATTGTCTGCTGCAAGTGTATTCATCAGCTTATGAAGTGTATTTTAATCAGAGCTCAACACTGTTTTTAAACAGCTCTTGTTCCTTTCTGCTGCTTGGCATCTTGTTTGTCAACATGCAGTAATTAGTGAAAGCATATTCTAGGCAGGGCAAAGACTGAGAAGCTACAGCTGTTTCGTCTGGCAACCTCTGAGGCCATCTCCTGTAAAATATCTGCCTGTGTGACGGTGGGTATGCAAGACAAATAGGGGAAAACAGTGCACATTTATTCTTTGTTCTGAAGGTTCTCTCTCTACCAGTTACAGATTTATGCTTAGTCAATAGCATTGCTGTATAGAGAATCGTATTTAGAAAAAAAATCCAAAGGGTATGTCAAAGGCAAATACCTTTGCATTCTTGATATAGATACACATTCCACCTTTCCCATTTGTGCATGTATACACGTGTGTAAAAGCCTACTGGACCAGCATACCGCACACATTTTTATCTATTAGTAATTATTTATATTGTCATGAATCACTTCCTTACCTCTATCTGCCCTATTGTTTCTTGGTATTCCTTGTCTCTTGTTTTAAAGAAAGACTCTGTTTCATGGATCAAGTTTCCCAGGTTTTCTTCCTGCAGGGGAAATTGGGACACAAAGAATTAGCACAAAACTAACATGGAATTCAGTAGCAGACTGCAGATTTTTCCTCATTTAACCTCACTCAGAAATGCAAGTTCTTATGCTCTTTCATGCAAAGTTTCTTTATACGTTGTTACACAGACAAGAAATACACTGCTTCTTAAAAGTGGCATACCAGGGAAGACATTTTTTCACCATGACCATGGCTTTGTACACACACATAAGAATGTCTCTGATCAAGGAACCTAAAGATCAAGATTCCAGCAGTTAAACAGATACCTGATACATGCCAAAGAACCCAAAAGCTGCATTTTCTGAACCTTTCAGTCTGATCATGCATAAAATAGATTGTAATGGTTCTCCAGCCACAAAACTTATTTTTTTTTCCTTTGCATTGACCACACCACTACTTACAGCATTACACTGGAATTCTTATTTGCTGACCTCGTACTATTACTTCTCAAGATTTTCCAGTTTCCATCATCTCACACAAACTCTACGTGCATTGTTTCCTGTTAAGATTCTTTACTTAAATGCATAAAGTAAGCTCACTCCAGCACACTACGGATAAAAATATCACACATAAGAGCATGCTGTATCCCACAGGAAGCATCCTTCATATCATCATTGCTTTGGATTCACAGTACAGTCCAGGCTACAAAACACACAGCATTATTTCATGCTGCCACAAAGAGACTAAGTGACTGTTTTCCAGTTTAACAATGTCACTATTCTCTCTCATGTTATTACCTACCTCCCTTTTTTAAAAAAAAAAAAAAAAAGTGTCAATTTAGCACAACTGCATTGATGAGCATTAATTTTGTTACCAACCTTTGGCCACATCTGTAGCAGCTTTATCAGGATCATACCTGGGATCAACGTCAGGCTAACCAGCCTATAGTTACAAGAATCATTCTACTTATCCTTTTATATGCAGAACCGCTTCATGGAGAAAGGTCGTAAAAGAAGGTGGCTACAGCACCACATAAGAACTTGAAAGGAATAAAGCCAGTGGAAGGAAGATTCAGGCATGTAAAGCACTATGTTAAAGACCAGGCACAGATGGAGCAGTCTTTATTCTGAATCTCCATCTACAAGACAAATCTACCCTTTCCTTGTATAATTTTCATTTAGAAGGATTTAAGCTTCTTAAAACCTTTAGAGTTCTTGCACGGAAGGTCTGTGTTCGGCAATATTCCTCTGATAGCTGCGCTTATACGTGCACACATGGGTATATGCAAATAAATCTGTCACTAATTCCAGCACATGGCTGCACATTATCACTCTGCCACTCTCCCTGCTCAAAAGACGACATACAGCTAAGTATGCTGCTTTCTGCAGTCCTAGCACTTTTAAATAATCTCCGCAGTTTCAGGGTATGCCAGATGATACACAAATGGGAAGATGTAAATTAACACACCCCTGGCAGTCAACACAAGACAATATTCAGGAGACTGCTGCCTCAGCATCTTTGTACTATAACAATGATGGGAGAAGGTAGGATTATTGCCTACCTACTGCTGTCATGCTGCTCAGTAATGAAATAATAGCATCACATTTAAGACTGCCTGCACAAAGCCAGACCTTGCCATTTCAATCTCTCTTTAGGCCTGTTTAAAAAGGCTCAGGAGTCACTGAATGAGGCAGCGTGCAGCCATTAGCTTACTTTGCATGGGATCTAAAGGATTAAAAGCAAGCTGTTTATTATCCACCAGCACCAAGAGATTCCTATTGACTGCGAAGATGGAGGCACAAGATTCATGGGTTCAGAAGATCCCTGGGGCCTTACGCAGTCCTGCGACCACAGCTTCTTTGTTTGTGACAGGCTGTATGTACTTTAGTATCACACACAGACCACATCAAGTTTATTTTTCTCCCCACAGGAAAGAAGATGCAATACCATCCCACACACCATGTGTGGTATTTCGACAGTTAAAGCGTGAATGATAATCTATAGAGAAAGTGAGATGCTGCATGGAAGATATACGGCTTTAGATAACCCACTGGTCAAGGTGACAGATTGCATGATGCTCCTACAACAGCTAGATGCCTTGGATCTTTTGACACTTGCTTGATATTTCTAAATACTCGGTTTGAAGGAGCACAAGAAATGAAGTTTGGTAAATAAACTCGTTGCACAGATTGAAAAGCAACCACAGAGAGAAAACACTAAGAGGATTTTAAAATCAAAGCAAATTTGCACAGCAAACTAGATCACCAGTCAAATATCCAAAGGCTCAAATGGCTAAAAGAGCAGCCGAGGGATACAATTTTTAAGAGAACAGTTTAAGAAGAAACTGAAATAAACTCACCTCTCCTTGGAGGTCAATTGAAGGATTGCAGTTTGTGAAGTCTTCCCAAAGAAGCAACGTTTCCTCATTCTCCTCCCACGTTAGACTATCACAGTCATCATCAAAATCAAATGTCTCACGACTGTTAAAATAACAGAAAAAGCGTTAGTGAAAACAACTCCAGCCCTGCTCCTTCAGTCCTTCATTTAATGTTCTAGAAGAAAAAAGGAGTTACAAGAACTGAATAGAGGAGACAAAGCAGCTGAAAATCCTGAAATACTTTAAAAACAGGCTTTGCCACTGTCTGCAAGTCCCTCACTCCTGGGCTCTTTGCCACTCCAAAACAGAATAAAAGATCCTTGTTAGCATTCCCAGATCAAGTACACAGTCCTAGTTCTGTCCTCCAGATGGTGCTGCTCGTTAGTTTCCCCTGTTTGTAAAAACCACAAAAATGTTTTAAACTATTCGTTTTATACATGGGAAAATGAACCCAACCACAGTTTGGGGAATTATACAGGAAACAGCCACTAGAAGACTCCCTGCTGATTTTCATGTTGAAGTTTAGCCAACGTTTTTCACTGCAGCACTTACAAAGATTAGTTTCAAAAATAACTAAGAAAAAACTGAACCCCAGAACGATGCACAAGTGAACATAAGTGCTTATTATGGAACAGAACAACAAAAGATACTACTAAAGCCACTTAAGACTGAGAAAAACCAGTAGCAGAAGTGGCCTTTAACACTGTTATTTGGTCAAGCTCCTTTAGTACGGTCAGTTGTGCAATAAAGGAAAAAGTTTCAGAAGGCACTCAAGTCCCGCTTGGTTTGAACAGCAGATGAGCGAAACACTAGTAGCTGCTTCTTGTCCTTGTTAAGGAGGTCTGACAAAAATCTGAAATTGCTCACAGCAGTAGCCTGCTAATTTCTGACTGATGCATTTTTGTTTCTTTAGCTCACTTCCTTTTAAGCAGATAACATCTCAGTCAGGAAGCCGAGTCCAACATCGTCTTTAGGAGGCTGAAGAGCTTGGCAAAAGAGATGGGCTGTTCGTCTATACTCAATACAACTTTGTGAAATAATAAAATAAAAATTTGGGACGTACATGATTCTGCCTTTTGCAATTCAATTTCTTCAAATCCGTTTCTTTTTGCAAGAGCTATCCTTGTCAGAGTGCAGACTCCCAGTTCTGACTGCTGCTTTTTTCAGACACACGTTGTTCAACACTGACTTTTTACTGCTTGGCACTTAAAGATTAAGGTCATCATTACAGATAAAATGCAAGTTGCATTTGGTTTCTGTTCATGAGGCCAGCTATTCAGCTGTTAATAAACTACTACCTTCTACCTGACAAAGCCTCAAACACCAGAACTACTTCAAAACATACCATCTTCAATAAGCCATGGACACTGTTCCAGATCAACCTGATTTGAACATACTAACAACATTCCTACGGCACTATGTGCCAAATAGGATAGGACCAAGAGAGAATTTCATTAGTGTGACCAATAAAAACTAGGTATCTCAGGACAGGTTTAAAAACAAAACTAAAAATTAAATACATTACCAACCTAGTGACTGAACTTCAGTCTCTTGCTTTTCTAAAAGATCTATATACTATGTGCTGTCACACTGAATTCTAACAGTGAAGTTAAAAATCTGTATTTATTACCCTGAATGAGCGTCTAAGACAACCAAAACAAAAGTCCTAACATGAAGAATTACCTGCACCATTTGGGCAAAACATGCCCTCCTACATGTGAAATTGAGGAGGGAAGAAAGGGACAAACGGCCTGAAAACAGAACATTTGGCAACAGCTGACAACAGAAGAGGAGCTAGCGCTCCTTACAGAATGTCTTGTATACTCCTACGTATTAAATACTGTCCCACATTGTGTGGGAAAGCACTGGGATTCTTTCCTCTCCCAGCACAGTCAATGCAGAAGTTGGCAGAAGAGACACTTATTCAAATGCTCCAGAAATCAGACCTACGGCACTGGCTGGGGCTCCCTTTGCCAAAAGAAAACGGTAAAGACCCTCAAAACTCTGACTAGCCTGTGGCCATCCTCATCATTTCTCAAAGAGGAGAAGAGAACAGCAGGGCATACCGCCAGCTAGCTTCCCGAATTGCTTTGTGTAACACCAAGGTGCACAGGGTCTCTTCTTGGCTGCCACAAGCTTCCTAACACTCCCATTCGGGATAAACCTTTAGGCAAAATAAATTAAGATTCTTCCACTCCAGGAGAAGAGGCCTTGCAGCAAGGTTTACAACACTGACATTTCTTGGTATCTATAAACTGTTGTCCACTGCTACAACTGATCTTCTGGACACATCCAGCACTGCCATTTGCCTACAGCTGAACTGAAAAATCATGCTAAATACCAGAGAAGTTTGAATCAGTTCTGAACTGAGCTTTCAGTAACAACATTGCCAAATTCCATCCAGCCCAAAAAGCAGCAAGGTTCTTTCTAAAACTCTATAAACTAGCATTTAGCCAAACATACAGAAAATAGACTAAAGTTTTGTACCTTTTTTTTTGTTTGTTTCTTCTTTTGCTAGCTATAAGCTAACATATAAACAACTAGTTTTACTATTTTTTATATTCTCTATAGGTCTCCCTACTTAAGGGAGGAATAAAAAAATCAGTTTCTGTTCATTTTATTTGAACTTCCAGTAAACCTTTGAGTATATACAACACCGGCAGTTCAGGTTCAACTCGCAGGGAATACTACTTAAGGGAGGAATAAAAAACAAAAAAACAAAAAAAACATACTTCTGAAAGCCTACAGAAATAACTCGAGTTCTGGGATCTAGTTTGCATTTCAGACTAAGTTTTCCCCATGTTCTCCACGATACTCACAGCTGATTAAACATACGCTTCATTTCATCCGTGATGTTCAAAGAACAGCTGACCTCGTCGTCAGAGAACCTGCCATTGTCCGCATCCTGCTCAGAGAGGTCATCATCAGACGCGAGTTTGCGTTCTTTCTTCTTGGAAGCCACCTTAATTGGAGAGAAGAGTAGTAACTGAAGGTTCATTGGAGATGCTGCGCCATGAGTGGCGGAAATAAAAAAAGGAGAGGCATTACATTTGGGTGAATAGAACTGTTCATCAGCTCCCAGGCAATTCAGGGATAGCACGTATTCAAGGCAGGAATTGCATCCGTTAGTGAGTGGTGAACACAGAGCACAAGAAAGCAGTTCAAAAATGGCGAAGAGCAAAGCAAGCTGCAGGCTGCCAGCGCCCTACAGACATTTGTCTGTTCACTGACAACAGTCTACGACCTACTGGAGAACATGCAGAGGTTAGAATGATACAGGGTAAAAGCATAAGCTGGCAGGAGCGCCCAGGCAGCAGGCTTGAGAGCAATGACAGAACTCTCCCTCTCCTGCCACCACCACAGGCTGTTGCTCCCATGCTGAACAACCATGAGAGTAGACAAGAAACCTTTCCGGATAGTCTTTATTTCAGGGTCATTCCCACCCCACAAGCAGAGCCAGACTGCTAGTCTCCAGACTGAGAAGAAGGATTAACTGAACCATGAAAATTCCTGGACAACCTCAAAAGAAATGAAGTTTGCAGATGTGCAGAGAATTCAAGGGACACCCCTGCACAGGGCACAGAGGATCATTTCTTCAGCTGAGGATTGTGAACATAAAAAATATTCACAGCATTTACAGATGGCACCAGAGTCACGAACACACAGTCTGCTTCCAGCCTACTGCAGTTTTTCCTCTAATTGGCATATGAGCCATCCCTTATTGGTATTGTTCTCCACGCTGATCATTTTAACCACTGCATGCTTGACCAAAAGTGCACTTTGCAGTTACCTTTGAGCAGAAAGACGAAGCAATTCTACTCGGAGACAAGAAGGAACCACCACCACAACGCAGTGGCTCAGTATGCTAGCAAAATTGTCTCCAGACAGGAGATTTGAATCTTTCTGGCTTTTTGAAAAAAGCCACCAAACATTTAGGCAGCTTTACCACAGCCAAAACGCACAACCAGTGGAGACCACAAGGATAGTTACAGTGTTTTTGTATGGCACTTAGCACACTATATGGCATCACTATACAGAGAAAAGCATCGGACTCATTCAGAGACTGAACACGACACTTAAACCAAAGTGGAAGGAAGCTGGGTTAATCACAATTGATAGTGCAGGTATGACACAAGACAAACTGCATTGGGAGTTACAGGTTTGCTCTACACAGAGCTGTAACTGCTTGCCTTTGGAGCAAATTAAATGACTTTTCCTACTAGCACCAAGGAGCCATAAGAGCTCAAGGAAAGCAACTAGAGCTTCTGGTCTCACAAAGCAATCATAACTCACCACCACAGAAGCGTTATTTCTGGCTGTGGAGCTTGAGCCAGAAATAAGAACATTCAGATGACAGTTCTATAAGCTTAAAACCTCTCACTTTTGAAGAGGAAGCCATTTATACAAACCTAGGCCCTGGAATGCTTTTTTCCCCCCTGCATTCACTGTAGACTAGGATCAGACTAACAGTATGTCTTAAAGGTTATCCTGAGACTTCTTTTTTTAAAACTCTCTACATTTTGTGCTTGCAATACTACAGCAGCTTCTGCAGAAGAGAGCTACACTCCAACACCGAGAAAGAAGAAAATGTCTATGCAGAGAAATTTCAAATAAAAAAATAGCAAGTGACCTGGACCACACTTCTCAACACTGCTCCCTCTTGACCCATCACTACTTGTCCTATCCTACGGAAAATTCACAGCCTAATCACCTGGAATATCTTGGAAACGTCTTCAGAGTTGCGCTGCTGCGCTACATCACACAGCTTGGCTGTGATATCGATTCGCCGACAGATGTCCATGTCCACCTTCATGGCCTTTTCTTGAATCTTTGTGTCCAGGTCTGTCATGGGCTGCAGGAAGGACAGCAGTGATTATCTTCCATTATTATACAGTTCAGGAAAGCAGAGATACCCCACAGTATCTCTCTAACCCCAGGGCATACCATTCTTAAACAATATTATGTCTTGTTCTCCAGGAAAGGCAGTACATGGACAGTCTAAATAGGCTAGACAGCTAACAGAATTAACATTCATATCCGTTTCCAATAAGATTTCAACTCAGTGATTTGCCGCTGAGAAACCTATACCCACCCCAAAACAACTTCTGTGTATGGCAAAAGTGAACTTTTATGGGTCAATAAAGCTTTAAAAATGGAGGAGAAAAACCCTGTTGAGCATGTGTGGAACAGAAAGAAATCTAAAACCTGCTGAGTATTCAATACTCCCCCAGCTACAGACAGAAAAGCTTTGCCTGCATGGAGAAGTTACTTTTAAAACACAAGCCAGGCTACACAGCAACCATACCTACCATGAAAATATAAAAATCAAGACTGGATCTAGAGAGATCCATGAAAGCTTGTGACACAGAAAATAATATTCAAATTGGCATTAACCTGACTTGCAGCCTAGCAAAAATTCTACATGAAAAGTATTTTGTCCTGCTTCACTCTGGGCAGTAATTATAAACATAATTTATAAGAGATACTCCTACTCAGACAGTACTCCTGGCTCCATATGAAGTAACACCGATCTGCAAAAAGCACAGACGTCCAGCCTCGACGAGACTTACTCTGTTGGAAAGCACCACTTCAATGGCTAGGAAATACTTCCACCTTGACCGAAAAAATGGAAAAACTCTTTGCAAAGCATTCTTAAATACCAAATCCCCTTTCCAACAGGAAAGTTTAGTTTTGTTTTCTTTGTTTTAAAATATTAGACAGGGTTCTTCTCCAGCTTTTGTCAACCACCTTTGGACAACTTTGGGAGGTTTTTATTTTCCAAACGCGCTGAGAAAAAGGAGGCTGTAAACAATGACACTCTCTAAACACAATCTTATCAACTGAATAGGTAGCAGCGATTCTTATCAACAGGAAGGCAAGAGGCACATGCCAACATTTTCTGTTTCTCTGCTGTAAATATTTACACGGTGGGATTCAAAACAAGCATTCTCGCTGCTTTCCTTAGGCTCTTTCACCTTGCAGCACTTGCAAAGCCCAGAGCATGCTTTCTCTCAAGCTGAGGAGGATGTCTGCATTCACCACCACCCTTTTCATAAACACTGAGCAACGCTTCTCCCTCAGTGAAAAAGCTACAAGCTGTGCAGCCCTAACAAGATTCTCCTTTTCGTACTGCCTCTAACCAAGCATGCCTATTCTTGATTAAACACCAGAAGAAGAGACAGCTAATTGCCAAATTTCACATGAAGAGATCTAGTGGCCCTGAAAGAATATACCTGACACCAGGGAGCAGGTTCTGCAAGCTTACATAAAGACCGGAGGATGTAGTTCTAAACAAAATTACTGAAGAAATAAGCATAATAGAACATCTTCATTAGACAACTGGCATCGGCACACTACTTCAGTCTTACTGAGAAAGCCACCTTACTTAATGTTCACCTAGCTCATCTTTCCAGATATCTGCGTGAGTACAGGATCAGTATGGCTAAATGCAAGACAAAATTACCCAGTCATAGCCTAAAAGATCCCCCAGCTTTGAAGGAAAGTCCGTATCAAATGAGACATGAGGAAATTCCTGAGAAAAATAAGTCTTTTTTTATTCTTATTATTTTATCTCAAATCTTAGGTTGACGCAGCACTGGAAAAAAAATTCAAATACCTGAACCAGTGATACTGGGTTAACGTCTTTCATAAAGGGAGCTGGAACACACACATAGCATTCCTTTCTGACATTACTTTCTTGCATATTTCAGAGCAAAATCCCTCTTGTTAGAAGTACGTCGTGCTGCTGCATGGTGACTGAGCCCTTTTCCCTACCCTGCGAGTTCTCCATCGTTTTTCCCCATGGCTGCAGATTTGAGTGCCAGCATTGCCAGCAGTGGAGAATGGGGGAGGGAGGGAAGAGTCCAGGTTATGGGCTAAGCAGCAAGTTAATGCATCTCTACACAGACCAGACAGGAAGCAGGGGGAAGGGTGATCTGTCTGATGCATTAGATTGTCAAGGCAGCCATAATACTAACTACAAAGCAGCACTCACTAAGACCATAACTTTTTTATGAATGAAGCCATTTGCATGACACACACATTTCACAAAGGCAGTGGGAGTTGGCCACTCTGCTCTCCAGCGTACTTACATCACTCATCAGACCCTTAAAGACCACGAGTTCTGCTTTCAGTCTCTCAATCTTTTCATTTAACTCCTCCTGGAGAGCTTCCGCTTCCTGCGCCTCCTGCCAGAGAAAGCACACAAAGCACTCAGAGGCCACGGGGCAACATATGCTTCCTCGCTTAACCTGGGGAGGGCCGATAAGGCACGTCGCCACCCCCACATTTCACTCGCTCCGAAAAGTCAGCACCTTCCTGCTTCAGCTTCCAGGCACTAACACCGTTCTCTAGCATACAGCAAGGCATTCAGCTGCTGTAACTGGAAGAGAGGCTTTTAATTGAAAGACAACTTCTGTTCAAATGATTAATAGCATAATAAGAGGTGTAGGGAAAGCCTACACCATTCCATACATACGATGGGAAACGTACCTCTCGCAAGGTTTCTACCATAGATTCCAGGCTCATTCTTCTTGTCAGTTCCTCTTCCCATCTGAAAGAGAAGATTTGCAGATGGAGTGTTAACCATGAAGAAAAATATATTTTTTTTTCCAAATCACAAGTCTTCCGATAGCTGTAGGATGATGACAGCTATTTCAAACGTCAAGCAGATGGTTCCCCTCACTTGTACACCCTCAAACCAGGAACATAAGCCTATAAAAAAAGTAAAAGTGAAATCAGCTCTCATTGGGATCATCACCCTTCCTGCTCTTCTATGCAATATCTGGTTGCAAATAAGGTGGGAAATTTTCAGTGCCATGGGAAGCACTTGAAGCTAAATTACCTGAATCAGCAGTCTCACTATTTATCTGTTCAACCCAATCAATTCAAGCATTTACGTGCCTTCTGCACCAAAATCCTCAGGAACCTACGTGCCTCAGCCACTTCCCAGCACCACAGTTTCAAGCAGAGCACTCGGACAAGTGTCTGTGAATGCAGGGTACATACACTCACTGCTACCGCAGTACTGAGAGGGTACAAGGAAAGGAATTACAGTTACAAACCTCATACTACAAACATCATCATGTTTGAGTTCGTTATTGGATTAAGTACAGGAATACCTGGCAGTTCCTCTTTTCAAGCATAGAAACCTTTCTAAAGGTATTGTCAAATACTGCGTTTTGCTAACTCGAAAGCAAAGTTCTTGAAAATGCAACTACACGTACTCATACACGTGAATATGGTTTGAGCTTAGAAAGAAGTAAAACGTGTGCCACTTTTTGAAATAAATAGTAATGCCACAGGAGACCTGCCCAGTCTATTATAACAGTATGAATTATACCCCTGGAAAAAGAAGTTTGTCTGAAACATTTAACACACCAGACAACCAAGAAACAAAAACCCAAACAGTAACTTCACCAAGCAATTAGGCATTCTCCCAAGAAGGCCCCCATTTCTTTTTATAGCTGAACAGAAGTGTGATTTTGGCACCTGCAGTGAAGAGGAACCAGGGTCTGCTGACTTCGTTGGTGAAACCTTCAGAGTTTCCATTCAGCATGCCTTCCCGACGAGCAGGTCACACCGTCTGCTCGAACGTGTCACTCCTCAAATCCCTTGGAAAAGCCCAGGAATTTGAAAGCCTACCTAGAAACGTGGGCTGACTGCTACCATCAAGACATCTGCGGTCAATAATCCAGTAAATATTGGATGCCACACAATTAAAAACACTCCTGTGAGCAAAATGCCCGAGTACCATCATGATAATTTCTGCTGCTACTTCCATCTGAACCAAAAATCTATTAAATCATTCTTGAAAACGCTAGGTTGCAAGGCTAAATCTGCCACAATGCATCATTTCAGCCTATTTTCAAATTCACAAAAATCTGGCGATAGCTAGATTGCAGGGTATTCCCACTGAGGTAGCTGCACACACAAACATCATGCTTCTCAAAACATCTCTGCATTAGAAGTGCAAGTTTAATCCCATCCGAAAGGGAAGCGGGGAGGACCGCTTCAGCAGCACGGGATGCAGGCAGCCGCGGCGGTGTTGCAGCTTGCTTTCTTCAGGCACCATCAGCGGCCCCTGAACGGGTTACATCTCAATGCAGCCGCACCGAGCAGCGCAGCGCCGAGATGACACGCTGCCTACACCCGCTGCTTCCTGCTATTGTGCTGCAGGAACAGCCAGCGAAACAGCGTGCGAGCCCTCCGCTGTACAGCCAAAGTGTGATTTATGCAGGAAGACTTGTTGTGCATCGTTTTACCAGCAAGGGTTTCCTGCCAAGCAGAGTAAAATATTTAGGCTGAAATTTGCATTTGTCATCAAATGTTTTAGCTTGTATTTCCATAACCTATTTGTTTTTTGACTACTAATTACACGTACATTTCTATAAAAATAGTAACTTCGTTCTTCAGATTTAATATTAAAGTCAAGAAGGTGAAATTAATTAAAGCAGTCAATTATGTTCGCAATCTGTAAGATAGTCTCCTTCTGTTACAGTAGAAGTGTTGCATGGCTTTAATCATTCCTTCTGGTCTTTCTGCCAGCAGGCTGTCATTTATGGACGCAAGTCAAAGCAGACATTGCAAGAACTGATATGCTGCTTCTCAAGGTTTTAGCTGCTGAAATCAGGAATACCGGCCGCATTCAGGTTTTCCTGCTGTATTATTTGCGTTCCTACAGTGCACTGTGCATTCTGCAGAGAGGGAGGTATTTTTGGAAGACGTATCTGCATATTTTTACTGACTATGCCAAAAAGCTAGCAAAAAGGATTAGCATTCCTCCCTAGCAGTTCAGCCGTTCTGGGCAGCTGCCAAAATTACGCATCTCAAAGTCTGCTCAGACTAACCTTCCTCATCCTGCAAAAATTCCAGTAGTTCCATTTCTTCTCTTTGTGCCAGTTAAAGTGCATTTCACAGAACAGCGATTTACAGCCCTAATTCCCTTCCGTCAGACTCCGAGAAGGGGAAAAGTCTGCCTTCTTTTACACATATAACCCCCCACCCTCCCCAACCCCGCTCTGGTTTCTGTTTCTCTTAATTATAGGAACAATCAGGTCATTTTTAAGCAAAAAGTTCATGCCTGGCAGAAGAAAAGAATTCACGCTGGACTGATAAGGGTCCTGCTAATCATTAGTATCATATTGTAAACCTCAGAACACATTTTTCCCACCCACCATCCAGCTGATTTACATCCTTTAACAGTTACAAACATCAGTCTTACTTTCTCCCCACACTTAAACCTCAGGAGACCATTTGCAGTGAAGATGGGAAGGAGACGACCGGGAAGGTAGAGGATGACAACGGGACAGGAGATTAATTCTGCACTTAAACTTCCAAGCAAGTGAGACAATAGAAAGATTGCTCATTCATATGATCATCCTCTATTTGCTGTAACACACAGGCCTTTAAAAGGGACCTTGGCAGCTGCTGCTACTACACACTCCAACAAACGCTGCAGTAAGTAGACAGCCAGCATGCCACCGAGAAGATGCTAACTATGGCGCTGACGTCTTTAATATTCAACACGTTATTCTCCCGGTATTTTATGCTAATCAGTATCTTCCTCCTCAGTTGCTGTTTTAAAGCAGAAGACGCGGTCTTCCACAAGGCTTAATCGCGGCAGGTTGCGGGTGCCCTCTCCTTAGCAAACAGAAGCAGTGGTGCCACCTGCGTGTGCAGCCCAGGATGCCCAGGACAGGGCTCGGAGCCTGCTGCTCCCTCCTTCTCAAGGAAGAGCGGGTCGAGGCCGAGCAGACAGGTGACTCCTCCACTGGAAAGCCGCAGGAGAAGCAGCACCAGGAATAAGGAGGACGATACCCAAAAGGGAAACGGCTGTGCACACTATAGGTTAAAAACCAGCAGTCTTTACATATTTGCAGCAGCATGTTAAGTATACAGCTGCTCTTGCTCGTCTCGCATACGCTTATTTCTTGGCTCCGATGCATCGATTGCTATGATTTCCAGCTGCATCCAAAATCTTTTTTCTGACCCTGAAATGCAAATATTGCTATCCACATCTACCAGACTCGAAGAGCTTCTTTTTGTTTTATTCTCAGTTCTTTCTAAAAGGAAAGAAAAATCAGAAATATGAATTTCAAGTCTGACCAAGCTTTTTTTTCCTGTCTTCCCCACCTACCACGGATGTTTTAGACATAACCATCACCCACCCACCCCCAAAAAAGGGCTAGTCTGCGTTTGAGCAGTTCCGGCCCTATTCCCCTTTCACCAGATGTGACACACTACATTCCAGCGGCATTCAGTCACTGCAGCTTCGGGCCCCAAACTACTTCTGCAGTCCTGTGATTAAGAGTAAGTGTCTTACATGGCTTAGAGGAGAACAAAGGATGTTTGCTCTCTTTAAAGGGAATAGCTACAGGGATATTAGACAAACAATACACATGAATAGTCGGCTAGGATTAAGGTTGCTTAAAGCCTTATTCTTGTGAAGCTGAGTCACACCGCAAACTTGTGCATTTCCTCTGAAATTGGGAGAGCAGCTATGAGTTCACCAATACTAACATTTTCTGCTACACAGAAGAAAGCAGGTGGAGACATCTCAAGAACTGGATAATATCCCCTTAAAAGCTTCTTTAACATTTTCAAATCTTATTGTTCACGGGGTTAAAGCAGTCTCTGTTGACAAAAACAGCTTCAAACCGCTATCCCACTCCTGAATACCTGTGTCCATGAACATGAACTTTGTCCTTTCTCTTCTCCCAGCATCACCAAACCAAATTTGAGAATACAGACTGATGAGGAGAATTGCCCATTGGGGCAGATTCAAAAACTTCTTTAGGACAGAAAGTTAGTTTTCAAGAAATTTGCCTTTCCAAAAATTGTTCAGTAATTTTCTGTTAAAAATGCAGGATTTGTAGATGCGAGTACAGTATTATTTAGACAACAGACAACATGCTTACAAAATATGACAGATAAACCTACAGCTTTAAATATGTTTTTGCTCAAGGCAGAAAGGCACAAGTAGACTAGCTGATAGTCAGTTATGCCTGATGGTACCAACTGCACCATTTCTTTCATTAAAAATATCCTTCCTTAAAGAAGCAAATATTCCTCAAACAACATTTAATGACAATCTATTTTCCCCCCCATAAGAAACTCGTTAGACCCATCTTCCCAGTGGTTTTATATGGAGTCATGCAGAGAAGGAAAATAAAACAAAAACCAGCCAACCAAAAAAAAAAAAAACAGACCAAGGGATTTACAGTGGTCTAGGAACACCCCCTGCCATTCCCTCAGGTATGGACTTTGAAGCTTTGAATTCTGCTTCATTGCTGAGGGAGCACCTTCCCATCAGTTCACAGGGAGAAGAGCAGCCACAGAAAGGAAAACCAAATAGCTTAAGTCCACAACAGGAACAAAAGTGTGTATTTGAACAACGGCTGTAAAATGCTCATGAAAATACATGATTCCTGAAGACAAACATACTGATGAACTCCCTGTGCCATCTCAGGGAATAGCATAATTGTTTTCTCTTGCATGCTAAACCACCACTATTCCATTTTTGGCATGAGATGCACCCAGCCTTGCTCATCTGTAAGATATGAAGCATCTGAGATGCATTCTCTGATGCACCACACCTGCAAGGAAATGGAAAAAACACCCATCCCATGGCAGGACCGAGTAATTACAGCCCTGGCACTGCCGTCACCGGCTAGAGACACGTCTCTGTGCTCGCGTTCCTTTGTGGCAGCACCGCTTGTTCCTTTGTGCTTTCAGCTCCTTTCGACGCCCATACGTTGTTTACGGGAACTCCAAATGGCAAGGCGTGCTGCACTGCTCACCAGCGCTGGCACGAGATTTAACACTCCACACGCACAAGCCCAACCGATTTAATCACCCCGGATTACTCACAGCAGTTACGTGCCGCCTCTCGTTGCGGGTCTGCAGTAACATGCCCATTAATCCCCTCTCCAGCACCTAGATAATAACTATCAACATTACAGTTTATAACTCTGGTTATTATACGCTGATTTCATTTGAATCGACTTAACGGCCCCTCAGAAGTACAAACTTGTTATTCCCACACAAAAGGATCCGCAGCCTAATCCTGTAACTGGCCGGAGGCAGAAATTTGGGCAGGGCACGCTGTTCGAGAGGAACACATTGCGGTACCTTGGGAGGAGAAAGCATCATATTCAAGACTTCTTGAACAAAGCTTTACGATACTAAAATCCTGCTGCAGCGTCAGTCTCTGTTTACCCACTTGCCAGATATCAAATGGTGTTTCTCAGTCGAGAGCAGAACCTGCATTTGCAATCTCACTAAACCGCTCCTGATTCTAGAAGGCAGTCTTGGATTGTAAATACAAATGGTCATCTGCATGCTCTCATTAGCTCAAAAAAACTGAACCATGCAAGATGGATTTCATTAAAAACAGCAAAAAAAAACTTTCTAGGACACTGTCTTCTATCTTGTTTTGTTAAGCAAAAAAAAGCCAATCAACAATGCACCATTTTCTCTGCTTTTAGAATCCTGGCTTCAGAGCTCATTTTTCCATCCAATCTGTTTTGCACTACATAGATGCAAGGTTGCATTAAACAATTAGCTTATTCACAAACGTTACCTCTTGATTAAGTGAGCACTTGTAAGGTACTGTCATACGGGGACTCTCCTAGATTATCCCAAGCGCAGGCCATTTTGATCCCACATGCCCTGACTTCTATTGAAGCAAATTAAATGTTAGTTGATGGGCTCCATGTAAAACGTATTAATTTAATGTGAACGTCTGATTCCATTAAAGCCTGGCTCTAACACAACAGCAGCGGCACTCGAGTGAAGTCATCTGTTGTTTGCAACAGGCAAGAAAGCATCCGCTCCGCATAAGTCACGGAGTCTCCTTGCTAGAGGTCCGTCCCTGCAGCATCGCATTTCCCAAACGTCGGCGCGAGGGGCGAGTTGGTGTCCTTGAGCCTGTAGCAATGGTCTGGATCACACAGGTAAATTCACTGCGTAGCACAACTCGTACCCTTCGCACTGTTAGAACTCGGGGGTTCATTACAAAGGAAAGGTTAATATTAAAGCCCTGTTCTAGGCTGACGCTCTACTTAAAGCAGAGTACAGGCCTTTGAACAACGGCAATTTCTTGTGAAGAGAATTACTGAAAGAACTCACTATACAGAAAACCATTGCATAATTATACCTTGAGTACATTCCCCTGGAATGATGATGGAGCCTGTTAATGGAACCACAATAAAAGTCATCTGCAAGTTCATTTGTTCATTAAGTTCATTAAGCCATGCATAAAGTCACAAGAGTTCAACAACTTCAAGCAGAAGCAACAGCCATGCCTGCATTCCTTCAGAGAGCCAGTGATGGTGCTTTTAATACACTAGGAGAATTTACATATAATTGTGCAATATTCATAGCAACATTAAATATGTTTTAAGCTACATAGCTACAAGACACATGCTTCTGCATGACTTATTCTTGCAAACACCACTGAACTAAAAGGCCAGTTTTTAATCTAAGGTTATCTTTTGATACTCGAATAAGCTTCGGACCTCTCCTTTTGTACTCGCACCAAGCCCCAAACACAGAAGTCCGTCAACACAGGCACGAGATACTTATTCTAAATAGGCCTAACATGGCACGTGAGGCTGCTGGTGGTTGTTTTCACTATATTTCACAGCCACCTGACAGAAAGCACCAATGAGATTTCCTGTCCTTACAAAGGAGTTTGCATTATGCTGAAGCACCAGTTATGAACCCCAGCTATTTTCAACCACATAGCCAACCAAGTGAAGAAAAAAAAATCCCTGAAGGTCTGCCATTTACCAGTGCATCCAAGGCCATCAATGTTGGTAGTTTACTTCCACGCCACATAGTAGCAAATGCACTTGAAATGCTGCTGCCTCAAAAGAAATCGTGATTTTTTTTTTCCACTGTACGTGGATTAAGAAATAGTGTAAAACAGATAAAGCCATCAAGCTCACTGCTGGCCAGCTCTCTCTCTAAGCAAGGCCAGACTCTGAGAACCACGTCCCATACTGTCTCACTGCTCTTGACTGAAGCGCTTCGATTCAGCTTGCTCTCAGAGCGTGACGGCGTTTGAGTTCTGAACTGGACAAGTGCCATGCAAAGAAGTCTTATTTTCCCTTGCGTTGGTAATCTAATCAGCGCCCTAGTTGCTAACCCGTTCCATAGGAGGGAGTCCAGAACTTCTAGAAGTAGACAAATAAGTTACTTTCATGGGAAAGAAAAATTCTGTACAACTTCCTCCTTCCTTAGGTACTGCCCACTCTTTACTTCCCAAAACCCATTTCAAATTCTCCTAAAGAGAAAGATCATGCCCATGACAACATAACCTAAAGCTGCGTATCACTGACCTGCCTATTCTGCAGCTGCAAATGATTTAAGTATTGATTAAGACGTCAAGCCTGCGAGAAGTGTTCCAAACCACACCTACCGGCAATGGGCAGCAGTACACCCTCCCGGAATGAACCCGATTAGGTAAGGTAATTCTTTTTAGTGTTTTCACGCAAGCTCACAGCATCTTTACATTTCTGCATAGCTGTTCTGCTACGCCAGTTCATGTCAGGCATGTGGAAATCATAACTGCTGTGCAGGAATGGAGCTTTTGCACTTTAAGGAGCAAAACCACAAAAGGCCTTTTCTGTTCAGCATTTATTTATGAAGCATCCATACTTCAGAATCAGAGTATAATTAGAATCACATTTATCACCGGAGTTCTCCACACCTTAAGCCAGTGCACTGATCATAGGAACACAAGCATTTCCTGCAGCCTGCAGAAAAAGATTTCTGGCAAGTCGTAAACCGCCTCTGGCCGATAAGATACCAGCAGATTGCGAGCTCTCGGAACAAGGTTTATGATGTAATTCCTGATATGTTAACTATTACATAAGGTAAACTAAACACTGCTTTCCATATCCTCCTCTTACGCTTGCCAGGGTGGCAAATAGCTTTACAAATCCGTGCCCAACCTGTCCCACAACCTGCAGGAACACAAGAAAACAGATCCAGCTGCATTTGTTTAACACAGAGGGGTGGGCACAGGCAGTCTGCAGCAAAGGGTTCCAGGCAGGATTAATGCTTGCTGTTTTCCACTCAGCACCAGCAGCTTAAATTCATTTTTCACTCCTGTCAAAATCATCTTGACAGTATTTACAACCCCTGAACAAATATACTTCTCTTAAGCATGAACAAATAATTCTGCAGCGTGGCTCTATTGCAGTTTTTGACAGCTGAAATGCAGTTTTTTCACTGGTGTAACAGACCCCAGGGAAGGGAGAGGGATTTGTTCGGTAACACGAGAACATGGGGACTGCCTGCCTTCCATTTTCCAGTAAGCTTTGTGGTCACTGAAGCTAGCCCAGTTCAGCTTCTAACAAAAGAGCCTTGTGAAAAAGCAATTTGGGAAAACGCAAGGCCTACACACTCAGCCTGTGGGCTTGCTGTCTTAGGGGGGTGGGCAAGGGGTTAAGCATTTACTCTGTACAAAAAAAAGGAAAAGCAGCCAAGAGCACAAGGTAAGGAGAAAACAATCAGAAAAAACAATATCAATAGCTCAAGACTAGGCAAAGACATAAGAAGTTGGGAGGGGGAAACGTACTATGCAGAAGAGGAACCACTTGAAAGCCTACATCTAAGAAGTTCCCCACTGCAAAAGGCAAAATTTATGATTAACGTAGAATTTTCAGTTACTGAGATCAGTCCTTAGACAGCCTGACAGCTATCAGAAACATTTATACCAGAAATGTGAGCTGCAAAACTATTAAATTAGATGGATATTGACCTCAAGCAAGCTGCTCTTTGTCACTCGGATAGGCAGCTACTATCCCCTACCCCACCAGGACACCCCGTGTCTACGGAGAGCCTGCACAGCTGCTGAATGCAGCAGCCACCGGGGAATGGGACTTCCAGCACCACGTCTCCGTGCCTCCGAAATACCTGCGGCAGCACTTCATTCTGAAAGCAGCAGTCAGACAGACTGAGAGTTTGCTCGGCAAGTCAGCTCCGATCCCAGGAATTTGGAACAGCCCACACATGGCATAATAAATGTGATTAGGTCGAACTACGAAACATCTGATCAGATTTATACCAAGACACCCATTTGACATAGATCGATATAGCATGACCCTTTTGGCAAGATGGGAACTGGAGCACTACGTCTTGGGTTTCTTTTTCAGCTCAACTGCGCAGGAAAAAAGACATCTTTGTAAAGATTTTACTGCAGCCTAGGTAGCTACTACATCAGTCTTTTGGGGACAACACTCAAACTCTCAGTTCTCTTCCTCTTGCATAAGTCAAGTCCAAGGCATTTCCCCCATTTTGTAGGTATATCCGCTTATTTGTCCTCTATGTATATATATATTTCTGTTAACAATAAAGAGGAAATTTAAGAAGATGGACACATCCTGATTTCACCATACTGGAGGACAGCATCATGTTTTCCAGGCTGTTTCAGCTACTTCCCTTGCTGCTGCTTTTATTATTTACCTCCGAGGGGTCTCCCGGAGCCGAAGAGCGCTCGCTGCGCCAGCAACCCGACAAGCACAGTTACAAAACAAGGAGGAAAGAGAGGAGGAAAGAAACCCCGTTTCTACAGAGATCAGACCCATAGCCTCAAAAACCACCTCTATACACAAGAGCTCTGCATGCTCCCAACTGCAGAAGACAACTGCAAGCACAGCTTATGAAACTGCCACGGCAAAGAACATTACATTCCAGTGAAACTGTTGTCGTAACTGCAGATAAAGTAATTACTCTGACTCATTTTGAACCAGGTAAGCTGAAAAGCACAGGATTACATGACTGTATACCGCTGCTAGCTACAAGTTAATTATCAAGTGCTGAATTCCCATGTAAGGAAATCTCTGACAACACAAGTACTACAAACATCGTGCATTAAAGACAGCTGATCATGTATAGAAGTTTATTTTACAACTCTGCCTATGAACAAGCTACAATTTTATGGTAGTTAGCACGTCAGACTTTCAGGTGCTTGGTCCTAACATTTTGGCACATGCATACTAATAAAATCACTGTAAAATCCAGCTGAGTAAACTCGTTATTCCTGACTAATGACCACTCTCTTCGAAGAAAATATTTCCAAGATACAGTGACAGATGTCACTGGACAAAGAACAGAACGGAGACTATGAGCCTGAAGAAGTAGTGACTTTTTTTTTTTTTTAAACACAGAAATCAAAAAGCTGCCCATTATCCTCTGCTCCCCCTGAGAAACTGCTTTATGTTTAACCCCCTGCTACGGTATGGCGAGGGGGTTGTTAAATTTCATTATTTGGGTTTCACATAGACACGTACAAGCATCTTGGAGCAAATGAGAAGCAGAAGTTTGACAATAATTTTTTTCCTAACCTTACGATAGCAGGGCAGGAAACAGTAGCCCATTCAATGCTTTTAAATCATATTGCAATTATTGCACAGACTATTCAGCATCTCAAATTCTTTCAGCCAACATACAGAAATAGCCTGGTACAAGTGTTAATGTGAGAAACTTGTAGAACTGCAGTCTCCTGTGCTGAAAAGGTCGGGCAAAACAAGCTTTTAGAGACCCTGCGCAGACAAAGGGGACTCTGAACTGTGGAATACAGTATGCCATTATCAGTGTCCCAAAAAAGCCATGTGATTCCTTGGGACAGTTCATCTCCACTATCCACATCATTACTGAAATAAATACAGGCTACAGCACAACAGAACAGAGCAAGAAAAGTTTCTTCATCAAATTGTAAGGTAGGATGTTTACAAGGGAGTTACCAAGAATACTTCAGTGCTCAGTTTCAGGAACAAAACTGCACAATGAAAGGGGATCATTATAACTGACTCACGTTATAATCACAGAAGAATCCATCCATTGTTTAGGGAACTTAAAAATTGCTTAATGCTCCTAATTTAATCAAATGTATTTAAACAGCACAAGATAGGCACCAGCATGCCTGTCCCAGAGTCTGACGCCTTGCTGGCTTAAAAAAAAAATAAAATAATCAACAGCCTTATTCCAGGCCTTCAATGCAGCTTTAATAGGTCCTTCACTAAGATTTAAGATGACTAACATTAGTATTTTAGAAAAAAATACTGTGCAGTTTACAGTTGTGTTAAGTAGTGTTAAGCAAACATTTATCATAAATAAAGGCTTTCTGCAGCCTGCCACCAAGTGTGGTTTTCAACTCCTATCTTCTGTGCTAAAATTTTTAACCAGTGATCTGATCTTGATATCCTGTGGTTTCTAAAGGAAGAGGGTCCCATCCTGCTTCTCTTTTCCCCAGCATACTCACATATAACTCTCAAACTCTCAGCCCTTTACTACTTCAGCATGTTACCATTAGAGGAGTAACAAAGCACCCATTAATAAATCTAACAGGTTGGTGAAAGTATTACCAGCACAGAGGACCACGCCAGACCTCGATGTGACTTGTTTCTGAAGCCAAGAACCCCAAGAGCTTCAGATCTTCCAAACAAAATTTAGCACATGAGGCTCGAGCTGATTTTCAACTTTCTCCCTCTAGTCTTCAGCAGCACAAGATGAATCCACGTTTTCCCACAAGACAGCTGTATTCTTCCTTCCCTCACCATTTTATCCTTTTACCCCTAATTCTCAGTTATCTTTCCTTTTTTTTTTTTTTTTTTTCCTTTCCTCCTGTTAAGTCCCCAGGAATGCGGGAGACACTTCAAGAGCTGGTAAAAATATTAGTATGAAAGGAGCGTTTTTGGGTGGCAGGAAAAGAAGAAAGCAAGTAAGGCACACAGTAACAGATTTGAAATCTACTTGTGGTCAAGAGTGCTTACTGCACCAAAAGAGTATAGTTCTATATAGTTCTGGCCTTGTAGCAACTTTAAAAAGATGTCACAGAAGCGTACTCCAATATGCCATCACCATTTTAAAAATACATTTGCATTTTTATGGTGTTCAGGACATTCCACTTCTAATTTCCCACCTCCTCCTGCTGCTGAGAACTCTGCAAAACACAGACACCTTGCCAAAAGTCTGGCAGCTGAGGAGACAAGTAGTTACAGAAGAGATTTAAAGCCATAATAAGATCTAATGCTAAGCTGTCGGAAAGTACAGGCAAACTTCTGTGGCATGAATTTCCCTTCTATTTTCTATAAACACCTAATGAAAGCTTTCATGAATGTCCTCTTGGAGGCTGCCAAGTTAAAATAGTACATTATCTCAGCTGATGCACATGACTACATGGAAGATTCTTACATCACAGCTCTAAGGAGTAATCTAGCAAGCTTTTAACTACAGGAAATTTTTCCCATGTAGGGTGAGGATTATTTCTTTTCAGAACTGCCTCAGGACTTCATGGCAATCTGTTACTAGGAGGAAAGCCTGGATGTGTCGAGAACTGTGGTTACGGGTCTCCTGCTCTCCGGATGGAGCAGGGATTTTCTGGCACCGGAACATTTACACTCACGTGGATTCTGTGGGCTCCAAGCTGAGCTCCTCCGAACGCCTCCCAGCTAGGGTCTCCTGAAGAAGTGTTTTCACAGTAAGCCAGCACGAAGCCCAGTGTTGCACTGGAGAGCAAACCAAAGATGCCCGCCCCATTTCCACAGTTAACAGCTGAAAAACATCCCGCTTAAAACAACAGCCCTTCTAAAGGATTGCTTTCAGGAATATAACAGACTGAACAGCATGTGTTGCGTTTGGGCTAGCTGGCGACCTTGGAAGTGAAAGAAATACATCACTGTCACTGCACAGAATGATCAGAGAAAGCACCTTTTTCAACACATACTGCAAGCTACTAACACACCAAATCCACCTCCTTTTCCACAGTATTCCCATCTTCTCTAGTTCTGACATTCAAGCAAGCGATCCGTTCTGGGGCCGCACTGAGCCATTTCTGTAAGAACGCCCAACCACGCGATGCAATGTACAGCTGGCTAAGGGGAGCTGTTATGGTGTGCTCAGTTCAAAACACTGATGTTTTAACAACTCCTCTCATAAAAGGTCGACTCTTACCGATTTCTTGAGCAAGTGCTTGCTGTGAACAGCCAGGCCCTGTGCTGGCCAGGCTGGAACACCCTTGGAGTATTTCGGGAAGGCATACACGCTGGTAAGCCCGAGTGACAAAAAATTGCCATTACTCTTCTGCTGAAAGGAACCAGAGATCCTGCTGGAATGTATTACCACAACATTTTCATTCACTTCTGCGATTTTTCAGCCTGAATAATCACAAGTTGAAGCTAAAGCACTCGTTGCTTTTCTTTACCTTCTCTTTAGGTTTTCCTCTCTGCCCTCCCTCTCCCTCCAACTCCTTCAAGAACCAGCCTCAAAACCAAGAGTAGATGTCGTCTTAATCTCTGCCCCAACACTGAAGGCCTTTATTGAACCTAATAAAGATGAAGGAAGCTGTTTTATAGAATGAGACCATGCTTACCAGCTTTCAGGAATCAGGAAGGCAGCTGAGATAGGATGTAGCAAAGTCTCCAAGTTCCTATGTGTCCAGCTTTACCTTACCTATATTTTAAGAGTTGGATTATCTTTGCAGAGGTAAATGTATTTAAGCATAGCCTTTACGTGCAACGTCAGGCTTCTAAGAACACAAGGAACAACAAAAGGTAGGAAATAAACAGCTCTTCAAAGACTCCTCCGACACTGGAGGAAATACAGGGTACTCCTTACACAGTCCTCCAAGAAATGTGAGAGTGCTCACTGTTTAAGCTGCTTTAATCACTTTAGTACAATAGGCAGATTAATACAGTTTAGTATTCCTAGCTAATTACAGTGACTGGTCTTTACAGAAGTACCATTAAACCACGGGACTTTGCCACTTAAATGGAAGCGAATTAATAAAGACGACAGCTACGAGGATATAAAATTCAAGCTTAGGCATTTTTAAATATTTGTAGAAAGGCAGATCGGTCTTAAATTCACACAAACATAACAGTTGGTTTTGCTGTTGCATAAACTCCCGGTGACATAATTGTTTAGTACTTAATTCACAGATGAACACTAAAAGAAATGGATGAACACTGGCCCGAAAATAACAAAAAGACCAAAGTGGCATCTGGGCTCTGAAGGGGAGCACGCGCAGTTTGCCTGCTGCTGCAAAGCAAGTTGAAGTAGCTACATTTTCACAAATGAAATCCGAAACACTACAAGTTGCAGGCTCCAGACAATCTTTCTGTTGTCAAAAAAAATCTCAGGGCTAACCCTCCTGATGAAAGGGAAGCTGGAAATAAATAACAAAATAGGCAGAGGCACCAGCAGCCAAGCCTGCGGTACGCTGTGCCACGGGAAGAAGCGAGCAGCCCTGTTGGCAGCTTTGCACACAAGATGCCGAGCAGGGCGGCTGCTGGCAGAGATCTGCTCCAAGGAACAAATGCTTACGTTACCTGTGCAAAACGAAGGCGTTTCTCCGCTTACCGAAAATGGCTGGGCAGTTATTAGTGGGATGCGAACCAGGGGCAAGCCTGTGTTGTGTAGGGGGGGAAGAGAAGAGGGACCTCAGAAGAGCTCCCGCACAAAGCCCAGCGCGGAAGGCACGGGGTGACCTCATTCCCCTGCCCGGCAATTATAGGAGGATGCGGCTGAGTCACGGACCCAAACCCCATCCAGATCAAAGGCATCTCCCCAGGAGAGCCATACCAGCACTGCACAGCACATAAAGCCACACAGATCCCCGTCCGAGGGTCTCAAGCCACGTCTGACCCTGGATTTTAGCAGAGATCAAACAGTAATTAACGCCTCACCGAACACAGGAGGAGGAGGAGAAAGCTGGTACATCTGAAGACAGGATGCCGCCTACCAGGGCGCAGCAACGCAAGCCCAGCTCAGCATACGGCCACCTAGCTGACGGCACCAGCACGGCTTACCTGCACGTCACCGTAAGGCTCCTGAAGTCTCCCACATAAAACAGTCACTAGAGGAGACAGCAAGCTCCTTCCAGCCGGCGAAACTTAGCAGGGAAGAGCCTGACCGCGTTGCACACATGGGGATAGGAGGATCTAATGCCCTAGAGGGGAAGAGAAGCTATGAAGGAAAATGGGTTTATTTGCAGATGCATAACATGCTGCCACCAGGAGCTTGCTGCCCTTTAGGGACAGTTATCACAAAATGAGCTTACTTAGGTCCCACGGCCGCTCCTGAAAGGATAAAATTCAGTACAGCAGCTCTGCAAGTGGGGCTTCGTTCCCAGGGTCACTTTGTCCCTTCTAACGAGAAAAGCTGATCTCCCACTGACAACCGGCGGTTCCACGCTCTGGTTAAGAATACAGATTAGTGGAAAAACATTTTCCTGTGATTAAAGAGTTCAAGTGCTTTGCACTCCTTTTTCTCCCTTTCTTTTTAAGAAAAAAAAAAAAGTGGGGTTTCAAAATTGCATGGATGAGAGAAACAGTCAAAGGTCAGGGGATTCTGGTATAGTCATCTGGAAAAAATTCTGTAGAAGAGTTAGGAACAGAATCCAGACTGCCCAAGGTTTCATCATATGGCCAATGCTTTGCTGCAGAAGTTAGAAAGGGATATAACAGATTTTCTTATACCTGCAAGGGAGAAATGTTCTTGTGGCAGTTTTAGTGACAATAGCTTTTAAAACTCTTAAAATGTTCTCATTACAACTCAATATTAATGCACCTATGCCATTCTACGGAATTACACAGAATTATACCAATACCTAGTTTTTTTTTGTTAACTAGGCTTGACTTCTATGACTGAACAGACACAGACCTGATAAATGTAAATTCTGTTCCTGGCATCAGATTAAGCTTCATTAAAAAAAAAAGAAAGACATAATTCTATTCCCCCCCCCAGAGACACACAGACAAGTTTTACCTGTAAGAATCTAGAAAGGTAAATGTATTTTCCACCGAAACCACCGATTTGGAGTGAATACTAAACCAGGATCCCTTTGATCTCTAATGCCAGCATCAGTGGCTGGACGGACTGAACACATCTACTGTACTTAAGGGCAAAGAGGGATCCGGTCCTATTATTATCACTTCCTTCTACATCTCTGTTCTCTGTGTTAATGAGCCATTGTAAATTACTAAGCTTGCTAGAGCACATAAAGGAGACCAAGTTAATTCCTCCCTGGCTTTCCTCTCCTTAGTACAGGGTGTGCAAGCTGTCACATCTTTCAACCAAGATTGATCTCTGCTTACACACACAAGAAGCCATACATTTACATTTAAAAGTAAACAAAAAGGAATCTGTAAAGCACACCTGGGTACTGGTAATTGGCATTTTACAATGCAGAACTTAATCTGAAGCACACCTTTTAACAAGGGCTTCATAGCTTTGATTCAGACCTGTAAAACCATTTAAGACTGGAAAATCAAAACATTTGGCTTGTCAAGAGATCTGTGAGGTTACATGGAATTTAATCTGTAATGCCAAGCTTTGCTTTCAATTGTATTTCAGTGTGAATTCAGAATATACCAACCGAAATTAGCAGACTGAAGATTAGGCTTGGAACCCCATCACAAACAGCAGCAAGGCAAGCCCTCCGTTAGATCTCACACACCTAAAATCCTTCTCTAAAGCAACACACGTTGATAGTTTCAAGACTGAAAAAGCCAAAAAAGGATGAACTGAACATTACTTGAGTGAGAACAAGCTCTGAGAAGTAGCAGTGGGCTTATTTTTGAAGCCAAAAGCTTGAAATAGAATTGTCAGCCCTGACAGACGTGACTGGTTTCAGTCCCAAGACCTACTTGGAAGGGGACTCAAATTAACACACTTTTGGGGGATACGTCAAGTCCAGCAGAACGCTTCCAAGTTGAGTCCAGTAAATACCACGTCACGTGCAGATGAGCGTGGAAGCGCTCGAACAAAAGGCCGAAGAAACGCACCCCCCGCCATTCGGGGCGTGCTGCGTGCTGTTAACGAGCAGGACACGTCATTATGGGCACAGAGCGCCCTTTTCTTGGGGCCCGCTGAATGTCCTCCTTATTCGAGCGGATCCAGAGGCCCAAGCGATGTCAGATTCGTTCGCTGATCAACACCGCTCACAGCGCGGAAGAGAGAGACTCCCACACGTTTTTAACTATTTTAAACAAATGCTAACACTTATATTTTTAAAATTCACTTGAAACCACGTACCTTGCTAATCCCGCCATGGTAAAAGTGACAGTTCTAGAAGAAGTCACTGAATCACCGACATTTTCACAAACATCCAGCACGACCTGCGCAAGCCAGGGAACACGCTAGCGGGCACTGGTCCTACCCCAATCTTTCTTCACGCCTACTTTGAAGCAGAAAGACCCAGCGAAGAACCATCTCTAGGCTAGGTGACAGCCAGAGATTATGGAACACCATACACGACTCACTTCTTTCGCATCGAAACCAAATGCCACCCTCCTAAATGACTCCTCCTCAACCAGCAAGCATGGGCATCTCGAGGTCACTAGCTACATTTGTTCACCTCGAACCCCAAACAAAGGCTTTTTAACAATATATTTGAAATTCTATAATTTATCAGTGGATCCAAGCTAGCACCATACTACAACAAACTTACTTTTTTTTTCCCCCTATTCTGAACATAAAATGGAGACATGTTCCTTCACTTCTGTTCCAAGGGCGGGAGGTACATGCATGGAAACCTGAGGATAACGCCAGCACAAGACAGCAGCCCAAGGACACTACTACAAAACATACCTGGAGAGAGTGAAATGCAGAAAAGACAAATAATACCCTAGAGAAGCCAGGCATATTGTGGGGCAGAGCAGAACACAGTTTGAAAACAGATTTCAAAGCACAACCTTGCTATACAGCTTCCCTGCACCCTGTTGACGAAGCATTTGTTCTGTTTCTTACCATGAATCAGTTCAGGGTTCTGGGAACAAGATAATCTTTTATTATGGACGGGTCACAAGGCTGCAGAAGAGCTTAAGTTAAACTAAATGGTGTGCAGATACATCCTGTTGCATTTGTAACCTTATTTTTGAAGGCCAAACTGTAAGAAATCTCTTCCCTTCTTGTACAAACGCAAACAGCGTGGCTGCACTTAAACTTTAAGATGGAGACTTGAAGCACAAAGAGCTTGCAGAGAACAACATCCTGTGAACACTTTCAGCAAACTAAAAAAGATATTTAGTCACAGAAAACGCAGGAAGCCAGCATAAGACCTGGCAGAGCATCACCACAAAACCCTAACCACAAAAAAGCAGCTGTTGAGCTGTACATGGGTTCAGCGCTTTCTTTAGCTACGAGCCCAGCACCCAGGCTGCATCACTGCACTGAAAGGCCATGATTACCCGCGATGAAGCCAGAAATAACTTGTTTTTACGTTTGTTTTCACCTCACCCCTAAATTGCAAGGGTCTTTAGAGATTATTTGGGTTTGAGATCAGAGGTATTTGGGGGGTTTGCTCCCCTCCCACAGACCTACGCGATTCTCAAGCTCTGCTTTGAAAGTCTGTTTTTCACCTTCACAAAGTCCGAGGCTTCCCACTGTGAGTCACCGGAGGAATCAAAAGGTAAATTCAGAACACACACAGAAAGTCTTGTGGTTCTCTTTCAACAGGGGAAGCTGTTCTTTGAAGAGCACGGCACAGATCCTGGCCCAAGTTTCTCTGAAACTCTAACCACAACACGACACGGTGATTTTTCTCTCCACCACATCCAATTTAGCTCATTTGCAAATTCATTATTTTAATCAGAACTCAGAGTTACTAGTTAGGCAAAGATAAAGTTCAGAATAAATAGCTAACACTCACCATTTGAAATCAGTCCTAGCATCTCAGCCCTCCTGGCTGCTCCCATTACGAGCCAGCTCAATTAAGGCACACACACACATTCCCCTACTTAACTACTTAGCAAAACACAGCCTCAATCCCACCTGGGTCTGTGGAGCACTGTTGGAAAGAAGGATCAAAGGGAAACGTGCTCCTCTCCTCCCGAAGCTTCTCCTACATTACTACACTCCAGAAATCCCAGTTTCTAGTTATACCAGGGTGCAAAAAAAAAAAATTTGTTAGAGCACTCCAGATATTCACATATAATCGTATACAAATGCACGTCTCTGCAGCAGCATTTTAGAAACAGGGATGGCAGGATTTGAGGGCAAACACGTCTGACACCTCAGCAGACATTAAGTGCTTGAGTTGCACCGCTCCAAACAGTACAGCTTCCCAACTAACATTGATAAGGGACGTATATTTTTGCTAAAAGGCCAAGTTTTTCCTCGCATCAGCCAGTTTTATCCGTCCTGCATACAGAAGACTCATGCCCTTCCAGCGCA
Source organism: Anseranas semipalmata (assembly GCA_013399115.1). NCBI lineage: Eukaryota > Metazoa > Chordata > Aves > Anseriformes > Anseranatidae > Anseranas > Anseranas semipalmata. Next base: position 150,504 of record VXAA01002994.1, on the reverse strand, counting down.
AGTAAAAATATCTTTTTAAGGCTGAATATCAGGTTTCCCAGGAGTGAGCACTTAACATCGAACTTCACATCTCAAAAGGGGTATCCAAAAATCTCTAATACCAGGCTGCGTGTCTGCATTGGAACCGGTAAGGAACAAGAAACAATTTTAGTGAAAAGCCACAGTGAAACATAACTACATAACTACCCCTTTAAAACAGAAAAGTCTAAATATCAGAATTAAATATATATGTCAGCATATGGCTTTACACAGAGAATGCGTTATTACCAGCTCTGTAACCAATTGAAACGTGGACAGAAGTCTAGCATGCTGATTACATTCTTCTATAGGGATAAAAAAATTATTTGTTTTTTATTGGGTCTATGCGTAACATTTGCATCTTGTTACCACTGCTATTTTAGCTTTAAAAGTTTTCAGACATTCCTCCAGGGTTTATCTTAAGCACATTTTTATTAAGTTCCCTTCTTTAAAAAATGAGATCCAGTTAGTTTTGACGCGCACTGCCTTTGACAATGATAATCTTTGTCCTTTCCAGCTGCAGCAAATTTAAGATAATCTCTTTTTCAAGTGGACTTTATTAATCTTCCAAATGAAATACCATCCTGAGGTAAAACAATTATTTCCAGTTCAACTCTTAGTAACAGTTAAGTCCCTGCTGGAAAAGACGACCAACATCTGGCCAACTCAATATCTGCACCAATTAAGAACAATTCTGAAACCATAATATACAAATCTATTCAAGCGCTCAGAGTAAAGCTCGCTACAGACAGATCAGCAGCCTCCTTGCAGTTAAAAGGAGGAAAAAAAAAAAAAAGAAGAGGGAGAGCTGGGAATGACTGCAGCAGGTTTTCACCAAGTCAGCAGACTCGCTGGCCACACGCAGCAGCATTTTGCCTGTCATAACACACAGCGATGCACTTAGGTCTTAAAGGGAGATCTCTGGGCAGGTCTGGAAGCTGCAAGGTGAGGAAGCTCGCGGTTATTTGCCCCCGAGGAACACCGAGGAGCCACCTCTTGCCAGGGGCACGCTGTCCCCATCTTCCACGTGCGTGCGTTTTGGTGTCTGCCTCCACCAGAAGACCGACCGTCAGCGCTTCAACTCCGGTGGCCGGGTGATTTGGCTGACTGGGGGGAACACATTTGCTTCCCCACTCCCATAACCAAGGGGATTTACCTGTCTGGGTGCGCGCTCACAGCAGCAACACAGGGCATCGCCCTTCGGTACGACTGCCCAGGGCCCCGAAGCACGAGCGTGCCCGAGGGAGGCAGGTACACGACAGCCCGCCCCGCTTGCGCGTCCAGCACCCTTCAGGACGCCGATTTTCCTTACGAATAACCTAAACAGATCAGGGCAGCCCCGACCCCCTTTCAGGGCAGTGGTGCGGTCACACTCCTGCAACTAAACCTGCTTATCCCCCTCCGGTACCCACGGAGGGAGGGCAAGATGGATCCCAAATTCAAACACTGCTCATTTGAAAACCCACGACTGTTTGATCTCACCTCCGAGGGGGTGAAGCAATACAGCTGGTTTTTTTTTTCCAGTCTAGAAACATACTTGTGTGTAGTTCAGCTTATGACAAATATCTGACTTTTACCTACATTTCAAGTCCCTGGAAGAAAGCTTTTTCCATCAAGTTAGACTGCAAAGAAAGTGGACAATGTTACTGTTTTCTACTAAAAGGGTAATAACATAAAAAAGGTTTGGAACCAGATCTATTGCCAGAAGCTCTGCTAAATGCAGCATAGGGTGGGGGGGAAAGAATTTTAAGTTCATTTTTCCTGTAAACCTCCTCCAACTGCTAACTCCAGCAGCTGAAGTCATAACGTACCCTGTAAAACCATGACCATTGCTAAAAAAATACTGTAAGATTAAGGCAACATGTTAAGCAGAAAGAGATCCAAAATTTATTTTATATATCATTTGGGTAAAATACATGGTCTGGGGGAAAAAAAGCAGCACAATTTTGGCCTGAAATATCTGCTAGGCTCCTTGGGGGAACAATTTCTCATTTGTACATCAGATACAAACAAAACATGGGTAAAATATGATCTAGGTGCTCTATTGACTATGCACTCCAGTATTTTTTTTTTTAAATACCTCAGAACTCCAAAGTTGTTTCCAGCATTTGGATGTCCAAGAAAAATGATTTTGGGGGACACAACAAAGGAGTTGGACATGTTTTCCTAGAAGAAGCCATCTGTAATGCCGAAAACTGCATAGAAATTCATCAGAAAGAACATCTTAAATGATTTCAGCTATTACTTTTAAGAGTAGTAGTAGCGCTACCTTTAAAACACAAGAAACAGAAAGGAATTATTTCAACTCTGAATTCAACCATTGCATTTTTCAATTCACTAGCATGACATAATGAGTTTGTGCCTTCAACAACAGGCATCACATATGAGCCTACGTTTTTGAAAAGAGGTATTCACTTGAGCAGTATTCACTGACTTAGCAATGTAATCATCTGCCCAGTGTTTTCCTGGTAAGCAAATAGTTTAAACAAGGAGCTGTGCCCTCCTAAATCAAGCAGCCATCCTGGAGAGAGAGAAAAAGCTTCCATTGTTCTAGGAAATAAAGGTAACATCTGCTTAAGCATTCTTGCATAGCAAGTTGGTGCCTTATTGGTCAGGTTGTAAGGCCTTGATGCTTCAAAAAAGGCTGCCTTGTTCTGCTGGCTCTGGAGTTAAGCAAAATTGTTATTTTCCTGGTGCGAGACAACACCAGCAGTGAACAAAACCACTCCAACAGGCCCAGCAAACGCGGTATTTCCAGCACGAGGATACCTGCGACCCGGAGCTGTGCCACTCCCAAGGACCACCACCCGCGAGGCGAGGGGCTGCACATCTGTCTGGTTTTTCAAACGCCCGCACAGCTTTGCAAGATCACAAATCTGCGTTAGGAACTCGTGCACACGCTCAGCTTTACACGGGCCCTCACAACATCGTCAGGAGACAGGCACAAGACTCATTTTCCATTTGGAGATCATTTCCCTAAATAAAACTTGAACATGAAAGGGTTCCCAGCAAGATAATGGAAACCCAGAGCGCACTTTTATACACACGTACATACGTATGCATACACGTGCCATGGACATATGCATACACGTGCCATGACAAAGAATCTGTTCCCTGCAAAAAAAACACGAACATGAAAATACTTGTACCAATCCTTGCAGGATTGCTGACAAACACTGCAACACCACATTAGCTGAGGGTAATGAAATCGAATGGACTAATCTACTCCAGCTGCAAGAATTAAATTTAAAACAACACAACAGTACTTCGTAAGCATGCCAAAGTGTGCTCAAGGCCACGAATGAGAAGCCAATCCACGCCGAAAGAGCATAATGTGTGGTGTCCATCTGTTCAATGAAGGTCACAGAAGAGTGGAATAATCACCCCAGTTATGTGGGAATGAACTTAAAAGACAGACTGCAAATATAATTCTAGTGTGATGCATGTTGGTATGTACTAATCGAATTTTATTTTCAAGCATTAGGAGAAAAACCTGTTTCAAGAGCAGGAAGGGTGGCAAGAATAAGGCTTGCGATTGCCTACAAAGAGGTCTCCTTCACTCCATTAAATTTATTTGGAGTTCTCAATAACTTTGATTGCGCAAGGAGTTAGACCTGAATAAGGAGAGTGGGGTGAAAATTTGCTGTACACCAGCAAGTAAATGCACACTGGACAGCACCAACTACATACCAGCACTAAAACTCAACCTGCATGACCCATTAGTCTCCTCTTTGGTAAGAAAAAATAAATAAAAATCACGTACCCATCAAAAAGAAGAAGTATCCCCAGCTTTTGGTGACACAACCCACACCCAACACATATCTTCCTTACCCAAGCCATCATCACACGCCACTTCCTCCCAGCACCACTGCTCCCATCTCCTTGGTGCCAACCAGAAAAACAAACACAACCCCACGGCATGACGGCGCCGACTGTTCTACACCAAAAAAAGAGGCCAACTTCTTTTTCCATCCAGATGCAGTGGGTGCTGCGGCCATGAAGCACAAAGCTCAGAAATGAAGGCACGGCAGCTTTAAGAGGATGCACTGAAGTCAGACTTTACTAGTAAGCACGTAGGCCAGAAATTATTACCTGAACGGAATATTCCTGCCTGTAAAACCTCTCTAAACCAGGTTAATTCACAAGAAGAGTTCTGCTATAAAAGCTGGAGTATGCAAAGAGCACACTGCAGCTCTGTTACCCTGGACAGAAGACATTCAGGCGTGCTTCACAGGCCACACAGCCGAGAAATGCTGGCTGCCTCCAGAAAAAAAAATAGAAAAGGATTAAATTCATTCTCCAGAAAAAACACAAGCGAGAAAACACATTTTAAGCCTAAAGATGACAAAACCCCAAAACAGGGGCGCTCACGTCAGTCCCAAGGGACAGGTAGCTCGCAAACAATGCAGGAATTTCCCTGCAGAATGGTAACTACCTTTTTTTTTTTTTTTCCTGGCCTCCATCTCTGCCACAGATACGTTGAGCAGGCAAATACAGCAAACCGAAGGGAGCACCATCCATCACCAGGAAAAGCACACCATCTGAAATCCCAGGGCTTCCCAACGGGCTAAAGGAAACCTCACGATTAACCAGGGCTTACAAAGGCTGTCGTTAGGGCTTTTGTTTTGTTTTGACCAATTCAAAGAAACATCTTTGCGCGCAAACCTTCCCCTGCAGTATTTGCAACCCAAATATTGCAGCACTGAGCTAATTTAGGAGAGCCGGCGGATGAAACCGACTACTGATTAGTCCAGAAAATGAAGAACGAGCTAAATTTAGGAGGAACTAAGCGATGCGATGTTAACAACGGATGATTTCCCTTCTCCAAAAAGAGGGTTTTTTTTGGGGGGTGGTTAAATCGAGCTGACACCGCTCCCCACAACACCCAGCCTGCAGCCGCCCTGCGGCTTTGTGGGCGCCCAGTGAGCTGCAGACCCCCCCGGGGAGGGTCCCCCCCTTCCCCCCAACCCCTGGGGCCCCCCCCAGGGCCTCGCGGGGCAGTGGGGGCCCCCCCCGAGCCCGCAGGGCCCCGCCGCCCGCCCGGGGGTCCCCGAACCCCCCCCAAATCCCCGCTCAGGGCCGCTCACTTTCTCTTGTACTCGTCCCGCTCCCGCTTGACTTTGGCCAGCACGTTGTAGAGGGCCCGGATCTCGGGGGTGATGGTGTCGATCTGCACCCCGACGCCATCCGGGTGGATCCAGGAGACCCCGGGGCCCTGCACGG
>VXAA01002994.1:56793-136955 GCA_013399115.1 Anseranas semipalmata | reverse complement strand
CAAAATTAATTAATAAGCAATCACCCCAGCTTCACCCAGCATGAACAGCCACTGCAATGATTTCAGATGGTCTCGGGGAAGCTCTTAACCACAGNCCCCCCCCAAAATGTCTTACAAATAAACTATTTGGGGGAGGGAGGTTGACATTACTGTCCACCTAGTGGTTTGGTTCATCAATCCGAGTCATTTTTACCTGTTTTGAGGCCATTNCTTGCTCCTCTCTTAATTTAAGGAAAACACTTCCCAAAAATGCTTGCTGATGTCCCAAGCTGACCCCTGCTACCCAAGGCCGCTGGGGGTTTTGGGGCCTGGCGTGCATCGCCTTTGTGCAGCACTACAAACATTTCAGTGCCTGCCTCAGCGGAAGCTTTCCAAAACCTCTTCCAGTCGTTCTTGCCCCTCTCTAGCTCTTCTGGGGTTGCCACTGCTCGTCATCCATCCCTCCCAGGTTATTCTGCTCGGCAGAAGCGCTACCATGCTGCCTGCCCCTTCTTTTCAGACCGGGCTTCCCCATAGATCACAGCCCTCTCGTGCTTTTGCAGGGAGGCACTTGATGCGACAACTTCATTTTCCATGATACAGCTCCGGACCTTTGCAAAACCCTCTAGAATAGCTTGAGTCGTTTATTGCAATTGTGCTTGCATCGGTAAGGAGACAGTTTATGATCTCAAGATCCTGCTTTTTAGCAGTTGCATAAATGTCAGTCAACAAATGGTCCCCGGATTCTGCTCCAGGTAAGCTTAAGGATCTGCTGATACAATTGCACTGATGGAGAAAGAATTGTTTTACTGGTATAAACTTTACCAGTTCCTGCAATGGCAGAGGCTGTTTTCACAGAAGACCTGTGCCAGCATAAACGGAGTTACACCAGGATTGGCATCAGCACAAACCTGAGCTACGCTGAAGTTACCCTGTTAGCGTGGGAAGAAAGTGCGCAAGACGTTTGTCACATCCTCGTTTGTTCCAGTGAAGCAACAGCTGTGAAGCCAAAGCCGAGGGATTGCTGGAACATTGGGGATGTGCTGAAGGGGAAAAGATATTTCTCCAGTTCTACTTTTCCGTAGGCAGCAGGGCAGCTTGGTGTTCATCCCTCCCCAGCTTCCCACATCACATTAACAGTTCTTGTCTCGAGCTCAACCAGTCTTACACAATCTTACACAAATGACAAAGTCAAAATGTGGTGGGGTTTCAGCCTTGCACCTGAACTCTCCCTATCATAAAAAAGCTGCTTTCACGTTACCTGTTTACTGTTGCCTTCAGAAATTATACTGACTTGAAAGGCTCCTCACTTGAAAGGGGATTTTAGTATTGTCCAAGCTACTGTACACTGGTATTGGTAAGCAGTGCGTACATCCACCCATCGGCATGCTACAGCTGCTTATTTGGAGAGAAGACTGTTAGGTTTGACTTTACAGTGCTTTTAAAACAAAGCAAGTTTTTCTCTTTTATGTGGTGCAAGGGATATACCGCACACTGGTTGCAAGTGTAATATTGCTGTATTAAAGAGAAACCAACTACACACATTAGCCCCCCTCCTGCACCTTCATAAGGCAAGACAGATTTACCCAGCTGACAAGACACTAACCCAAACTCCTCGAGGTAACTTGCTATTCAGTACTCCTCCCCAGGATCACATCCAGCTGCCAGGAGCAAAATAAGCACCCATAGAGGCGAGAAGAAAAACACTGCGCCTTCACCTGTCTGCTAATCGTCAAATCACAGTACATGCTCAACGCTAACAAAAGGCATCAAATAGGTTGCCGAATTATCCAGCCTCTAAAATAATTATTATTTATGGGGCACTGCATGATGGGACTGCGTTAGGATTGCAGAAATTCAAGTTCAAACAGAGACGAGGAAGACAGGGAAAGCTTTATTAGATTCCAGCTTAACCACGTGTCAGCTGGGTTACAGGACAGCAGAGGTGATGGTGAAGGTAGGTTACCAGCATGCACAACTCGGTGAGAAAAGGCAAGGCTGTACTCAAAACAGGTACTTGGCTTCAAGTCAGGGCATGCACACCAAAACGCAAGCTTTTACTAGCAAAAGAGCAAGTGACCGGCTCAAGAAGCACGCAGCGTCTATTTTCCATGCGTTTTCCAAAGATGAAAATTTTACCAGATAGAAAATAAATTTGATGTGAGTAGCATCCCTCTGAGAGCTAACGTCACCATCAGTATGCTACAACATGCACGCTTGCTTTGAATACAGCCTTGGTGAGAGTAAAGTCAGGAGAGAGTCTGTGATACGCAGCATGCCTTGGAGAGGGGTAACACGAAGCGCCAGGGGAGATGACTGCAGCTGGCACAGCTCCCCTCACCCAGGTGAGGAAGGGGTAGAAGGAACAGCTGTCCTTGCAATCCACGAGTCTCTAAGGCTCATGTCCCACAAGGGGAAACCTGCTCTGCATGTACAATCAGTAAACACAGTGTCAGTCTGCTTCTTTGCTCACTACAAGTCCTTTGTTTCCTGTGTCTCCTTGTCCAGACTATGGGCCGGAAAGAGCAGCAGCTCTGAGCCCTGAAAGAAGGAGCTCTGAAAGAAAAGATGGGAAAGAACTTGGCATTTAGGCTACTGCATGGTTAAAATACTAGTCAAACCCATCTTACCCATTTGTTTGATTTATTTAACTTCAAAGAGGTGCACACTAAAGCATTAAGATTTACTGGTATGGATTCCTCTCTGTACAAGTTCTTTCAACCAGCTCAAATACACAAGGCTTTACAGTCAGAAGCACTGGAATAAAAGATAAAACAAATCTAAATTCCAAATCACTCCAGGAAGAAAAACTGTAGAAAAAAAAAAGAACAACAAAACAAACAAAAAAAACAAAAACAACAACAACAACAAAAAAACAATAAACTGCAGCACTCCTCAGGGAAGGGACAGACTGCACAGGGAGGAACACAAAGGGATGGAAGGCAAGCTAGTGTAGTCTCTGCCCAACGCTTCTCTGTGCTGGCGGCTCAGGGGATGGAGTTCAAAAGATCCTTGAGGAAGCTGTCGGGGTCATTGATTTCTGATAAGAGTCCTTTGAACAAAAGAAGACAATACAGAATAAGTAGCTCCACAAAGCAGTTTCTTCTGCCAACGTGACAGATTTGTGCTAGGGTGTATGTATAGTAAGTTAATAAATGACAGCTGCAATGTTATTTTAAGTATGGACCAGATGAAGATAAACCCTTGCTGAATGTATATGTTAAATCCATATGGTACTTGCTCTTGTGGAACAGAGCTTCTATAGAGACCCTGCTAGCTCCATACACTGGACAGTGAGAGACTGGCCTGGGGCACTGGTAACTCTTAACAGAAGAGCAGCCTCTCTCCAGGTGACTTTTCAGCGTCTCCTGGCTCCTGGGGATACTAAAATCCCTACAGCAGGCACTCTCACTGCACTGAACTGCTGCCTCATCTGTTTACCAGACCTTAAATCACATATATCCCCCAAACACCTTTAAGCTGTGATGTAAGTATTTATGTTTAACAGAGCAGGGGGAGGACCTGCAGGATCAGGTGAGAGAAATTTTCCTGTCTGGGGATGCTCAAGCGTGCCTCTCAACTGTTTTTGAAATAGCTGAGGCAGTAGCTGGAGTGCCAAGGTCTCCTCCTCTCGCTGCCTCGCACAAACAAACTGCTGCCGCCGTGTCAGGAATGCTGCTGTCTCAAGTCACGAGTTGCATAAGACAGCCTATAAAAGGGAAAGCAAAGCGCACGCTTACCAGCCACATCCAAAAACTCGGAAAATGTTTCAACTGGCATGAACTCCTCCTGGAAGGTCTTCAGGGCCTTGTCTGCAGCTTCGTGTATTGGCATGTCATTGTGTCGTATGAATTCAGCAAGAGAGTAGGACCAGCCTCCCTCTGTGTTACTGGTAGGCACCTTCTATGAGAGGGGGAAATGGGACCAGTTAGTGCAAATCAGCCCAAAGAACTCCAAACTCTGCTGCCTTCTCCTGTTGCCCTTGGACTTAAGTCCCCTGCCTCTTGTAAACAAGCCACATAAAAAGTTACCCCATAAATGACTTTTTAATCTTTTTGTGCAGACTGCAAAAAAGGTTGCAGCCATTTTCTCACCCTAATTATTTAACCCTCTATGGAAGCTACAAGCTTCTATTTGGTGGATGTCCCCACCTCCTTCCTCACCCAAGTGTTTCCCCGGTGCAGTTCTGAATATCCTTGGTTGAAAAATAAGCAAGTACACCTACAGGAGGAGTGCTGCAAACTGGAAAATTCCCCCAGTTCTTCAGACACCAAATTGCTGGGGTACAATAAGCACAGACGGCCTCTTGCGGCCTTTCTGTTCACACAAGGCAGCTCAAGTTTTATGTTTACAAGGATCTCGGATAAAGGATTTTCATATTCTGCCTTTAATTCAAATGCGTGTAGTTCCTCAGGTCAGAAAGCAGTGACAGACGAACCTTAATGTTTTTCTTACCTTGAACATGTTGTAAATGAGATCTACAAGGGCCCAGAAGAGAAGGCCAGAGCGGTACGTTGCGTATTCCTTCACTGCCTTATCTGCCAGTCTAGGAAGATAATGAAATCAATCTTTGAGTTAATCACTTTATTATGCTTTGGTAACCGATTTGATGAATAGCACGAAAGCTGAAACGGCCAAAAAGCCTATCAATAACACACGTGGGGAATGGCTCTCAGTAAGCTCTGTTATGTGGTCTTGGACATGAAACAAACGCTGGGCATCCTTGATTTCTGTGCACTGATTCCTGTGGCTAGGAAATTGCTTTACAAGCTGTACCTACTGAAACCGAAGCAGGTGAGGCAATAAAAACTTATTTCACAGGAAGAAAACAAGCACAGAAGCAAGTGGACTGCTAAGGCTACATAGGAAGTCAACAACAAAGCTGGAAAAGTAATGTACAGCCCTCACTTGTATGCTCACTGGTTGCAGCATAGCAGATTCCCAGAGAAATAACTAAATCCAGGTCTTGCACATAGTCTGCAGTAAGGACAGAGAACACAGTTTTGTTTCTAACTCATAAAAGTGTTTCTGAAAGACTCTTGGGGGTACTCTCTCGCCCTGGCCCCCCAAAAAGGATCCCTGACAAAATGGAGGAATTTCTATTTAATACCTGCTTGCTTATTCTATGGCCATGAAAGGACTTCTGCTTTTGGACTTTCAGCATCCAGCTGCAGAAATGCTATAAAAGGTGCAGAGTTGTCCTGGGATAACAGCTCCCGAAGTTTACAGGATTAATCACCAACAGGTTGAGGCAAGGCGGAACCTCCTGCCAGCAACTCTAATGGGTCTGGAATTTTCTTGCATGCGTTTCTCAGGTACAGCTGCCTCTGTCACAAGCCGCTTCCTGCTCGCCACTTAAAAGCTTTGAAAAAAAAGCCTTTTTTATGTATCTAGAACCAGTCCAGCTGCCACTGACAGAAGTCAGCAGGACAAAAGGATATCATCTGACCACCAGCTGCAATCTGCCACGAGTTGGTTTGATTTTTTTTTTTTTTTTTGTGAAACAAACATCTTGCTGCTCTTATTTTAAGAGGTTATGTCTGTGTGACTACATGATCTTCCCTTCCCTTAAAACAGACGGCTTGGTAGGTGGCAGTCTGCTTGGGCAGCTAGGCTTAATTATTTAAAGGAAAACCAATTAGTAAAGGTGACTAAATTTGCACGGGAAGAACAGCAACTTAGAGCGAGGCTAATTCTAGACTCCCAAATACTGCAAGACAGAATTTCTTTTTATGTGCCTGGTTTTGATCTAATTGGAGTCTGCTCCTTTAATTGAAAACTAAAAGGCCCTTGTGGGTTAAGTCTGGGTAGCTACCTTCTGGAACAGCTACTTCATAAATAGCTGCTGCTTTTTCATTAATGTAAGCTGGTTCGGGCTCATCAGCTATGCATGGATTTCCAGCAGAAAGTTAGACATTAACACTTTGGGAGCCTCATTTCTCTCATGAATATTTTAAAAAGGTCACTGTCAGGAGCACAGGGAAAAAAAAAAAATCAAAGGATATTCTCCCCTCAAACCCCACATGAAAGCTACACTGCAGAGTGTCTACAGGATTTTTCTAGCCAGAATTCTTGGTTCATTAATAACAGGCAGGTAATCAGCCACTCGATTCATTTCTTTGGCATTTGTAAACTATATTTAAAAAAAACAAAGAACAAACCCAGAACTTCTATCCACCCTGCTAACCTCATCTTTGGGTTTAAATACATAAGCGTTTCTAAAACGCGGAAGGTGCTGAGCGTCTCTCCCTTTGGTCCTGCAGACTAACTGCAATAGCTGTAGCTGCTGCCAGAGACAGAAGATGGTTCAAGTTCTCTGAGGGACAGGGGAAGCAGCACCAGATAATGAGCCAACAGCTACAAGAGCCTTCCGAGGTGGGTTGCAGTAATTATTCACTCTCATCCTCATCTGGGGAGATGAACGCCTTGGGGTACAAACTGTTGGAATACATGAGTCTCACATTTTTGGCTAGATTCTCCCCAGATCTGTCTTGCACTTAATACACAGGAAGGATGCTGAGCTGATGCTGGGTAAAACACCCAACCACAGGACATGGCACAGGCAGTATTTGTTGCCTTCCTTTAGTACAGGGGAATGCATAGCACTGCCTGCATCTCCATTAATAAGATTTGCAGTCCCCTTTTAGGAGCAGGAGGTGATCCTCAGCTGCTTTTAGATGCACTGATAGTTGCTATAGCAACTTCCCTCCATCTCTGCCAGCAAAAGGTGGCAGCGAGTCCTCGAGTCTCCTCAACCTTCAGTCCACAGCACTCCGATGTACTCCGGATGGTGGCATTCCCAGATAACACCCTTGTACTGCTCCTAATGTGGAATGCTAATTTTAATCTTTTGTATGCAGACATATTACTCTGACGTTACAGACACTAGCTTCCTCCTTGCCTCAGCCTACGAAGCCAAGGTATTGGCACTTATCTGCAGAGCACTTCACCGTCCATCACCCTCCTCCTGATTTTCCACAAGAATAAATAAGCTGAGACCTTGGAAATAAGAATTGCCGTATTTCTATTTCTGAGAGGTATTATCAGTGGAAGGCTTTGTGCTCTCTTAGTCTGCAGGGATTAAAGAAAGCCCTTGAATAAACCTTGACATAATTCCTAAGAACTATTTCTGAGTATTCTCCCCTGAAATTCCAGAGATCAGGGGGCTGGCTGGAAGTTTCTTGCTGCATCCATTTCAATATGCTTTTGTTACATACATACCTAGAGATAAGTTTGGAAAGAAAAATCATTCACGGAGGGTTTTCAAAAACACCAAACATCCACAGCAAACCCACACAGGGGCTTTGCTTCACCAGTCTCTTCCACAAGCCACATGAAAGGCTGCATGCCCTCATTTCTGAGCAAGCAGCCCTCCAAGATAGTATCTCCTGTAACTGCTACACCCCCTTTCCCAGAACTCGGGCAGGGGTGGTGGAAACGGGAGACACAAACACAGAGCAGGCTGAGCCTGAACAGCAGAAACTAACCCAGAAATCAATACAATAGCCCCTTTAAGGGCAAGGAAGCTCTTTTGATGCCTCTAATAGCATTGATGCATGCTGTGTTGTATGTAACTACAATGTAATGACTTTATCAAACACATAATTAATGTCATCAGAATAAGAATGCCCTTTAAGGCGACTTAGAATAATAATGAATTTAGTCCTAATTATGACAGCTATTTAAAATCATCTTTTCAGAAACTGGAATTCCCTTTCCTTCTCTGGAAATACTTTCTTTGTGAGGCAGGCACAGCCATTTATTCTCGTACTTCTCAAGTGCTTGACAGCTGCTATTGATTTTTTTCTTTTTTGAAAGCAATGGCATTTGATTTCTATTTCTATTTTTCTATTTAAGGAAGCTGTTGCACTGATCATAAAGAGAACAGAAACGGCCCCTTCAGCGAGGCAAGCACAGAGCATGCTAACAGCTCTGAAAGAGCACACAACAGAAGTTTTACTCACAGCATTTTACTTGAGGCAGGAAGGAATCAGCATCTTAGTCTTTATCTACTTTTAGCTACACACCTAGGAAAAGCACCATTTCCACTGATCAGCTGACAGATCTATTCCAAAAATCATCCAAATCGAATGTTCCTTCTCCTACCTCTGCAACAGTGAGCACAAAACTACTTAGAAAGGGTTAATATCTGCCATTCTAAAATATGCACGCTCCTTTCCTCAGCTCCCCATAGCTGCCTGTGTGTGGCTCTGACTACTGTGACAGTAACATGAGCAAGCTGGCAGCTGCTCCGCAGCAGCGGGTGGTGGCTGACCTGCTGGCTCCCCCTGGTGACACCACTCTCGCGTGGGAGGTAACGAGGAGCCGCTTGAGGATCTCCACTCGCATGGCTTTCCACTTCTCGGGGGGCGAGATGTGCAGTGCCAGCACGGTGTAGTAATGCGGCCCATCCACCTCGTAGGCACTCTCCACCCACTTCTCCTTGGGATGCTCCAGGAAGCTCTGGAGGTTTTTCTCCTCCCTCGAGGTTGCTCGAGTTCTGAAACACAAGAAGAACTTTAGCAATTGTTCTGGCTCTTGCGTGTTATTTGCTGCTTCCCGGGAGTTTTGAGGTACTGCATTCATGCAGCTCTACACAGGAAAAAACACTGCTAGCTTTACACCGTCAGATTTTTCCCAAATTCATCCACTGACTGAGCATTTGCTCACAGTGAAGCCTAGCAAACTCACTTTTCCCTGGAGCTGCATATACTACTAGAGAGGTTTGTAGGGCAGTTGGCATTGCCCCAGTAGACGACAATACTATTGTAAAGCTGTTTTTCCTTTCGTTAGGGGAAAGAGTCAGGCCAGCCATTCCACGCGTTCAGGTTGTACCATTGCCTGACACTAAGCACGTGACTGCAGCCCCTACAGCCAGACCTTAGGATCGATTCATGCAGTTCATCTACTGCAAAAGCATTCAAGGAGGAGATACAGGCCGATTTCAAAACCAGAAAGATAACATATTTACTGTAAGCTTCTATATTTTAAATATCTGTATATATATTTACTTATTTCCTTTCTCCTGCTCCACTCTCCTCAGGAGTCAGGATGACCCAGAGCTGACTGTGTAAACTCTTGCAAAGATGTATAGCCGTTTATCACAGCCTATTGCTCTACTTCACCAGGACGAGTCTGCCAGCCAGGTAGGTCCCTCGGTTTTTAAGTTAGATATGCCCTCCCTATCAGGAGGTATAAATCAGTATCGCTAACAGATAAAGCTGTGTCTAGGTGTCGGTGTTTTGTGAACTTTTCATTTGTTACATTATGCAGCTGGTAGCCAACTGGTAGCTCTTATTTTCTACATTTAGTATCAAACACATCTTTAGGAAAAAAAAAAAAGTAATGTTTGGAAACTATACAATGCATTTTTATCCAACAGCCACACAGCGGGTTCTCTGGTGCCACTAAACAGACTTACGAGATGAAAAGAATAGTTTCATTTATTTGTCTCTCAAGGGACTCAGAAAACAATAGGAGAGGGATCTGGCAATAGATATTAAAAACAATAGACAAATTGTATTAGAGCCAAAATGTTGATTAGTTCCAGGCGGCAAAGAGAGCCGAGATTTCATTGCACTCCATTTGGAATGACCTTGGTTTAAGAGGCATATATTTTAACATTTATACCCTCCATATAATTAATATTACTTTCCAGTATCCAACTACAAGAATAAAAGGCGTATGGGCATTACATTTTTGCATGAGATGCTGTATTATCAGAACCAACTCACGTATTGCTCAAAAGCATTTAGGTGTCTATAGATTTGTACACTTAGATATAGTGTCAAGCCAAAGCCTCGTACTTATGCTTTGTATAAATAAGATATTACTGAAACACTTCAGCAGAAGTGTTCATATGCTGCTGTCTACTGGTAAAAAGAAATTTAATCTTAAGATTGTCCTGACATTTTGACAAACCTGAACACTACAACAGAATTCCAGTACTTCAAAACTGGAACCAAAACTGATCAGGTTATTTTCATGTCAGATAAAAATGATACCGGGGTTATTTTCAACTGACAACAATTTCTTCTTCATCGTGTCTCTCCAGTGTTTGCTCCAGAAAAAGTTAAGCTGCCAGTGTCTCTTTAATCTAATAACCCTGTTGCTCACCCCACAGATAATAATTACATCTAGAATGGAAAGAGAAGCTAATTCCCAATTGCATTTACTCAGTCGATTCCCTGTTATCCTGCATGTTCACAAGCTGCAGTGCTTTACTCTGAACAATGTAAACCTCTGACAGTCTGCTTAATACGTGCAATTTTGTTCCTTCTAAAACTTGTGCCTGATTTCCCACCTTTCTTACCACATACACGTACAGAGCCCAGACTGCTGCCCTTATAGACCTTTCTGAAAATAGAGTATAAGGCAGACGTTGCTACGAAGAGAAGGATACTGACGTGTTGAGGACATAGAGCACCGTGTGGATTATGTATGGAATGAGGTGTATGTTGCTCTCCCTTCCTCCTCCTCCAGTATCTACGCTGAATGATTGCTCCATCGCAAACCGGAGAAATAGCAGTTTAATATCATGGACATTGAGCTGGTAGGTGGGTTCCCGCTGCCCTGTGCATTCTTGGAGGTATGTGTTGTGTCTGAAAAACAGCAGTGTTACTTTATTAAAAACCCTTTACAAACTCTAACAAAGTTTCTTTTTCCACATTGCAAGTAAGTCAGAACTCAGAATCTGAGCAAGTATCTCCTTGCAAAGCTTTCAAGAACAGGATACGAAAATGCACACACTGCTGCCTTTGATTAAGCTCCCCAAAGGGAGGCTCTGGCAAAAAAAGAAAGCTTACTCTGGCAAATCCAATTCCATCTGCATACATACGTACACACGTCAATATTATTTTCCCTTGTCCAGGGCTCGGGATACAGCTCCTTGGCTGAAATGCATTAGAGATATTACTACTTCTAATTTCTAACATGACTGTACAAGCTCCACACAAGGTGAACCAGAATATGGACAACAGGATGAACAATCTCCATGTGCTCTAGGTAACTGGTCAGGTTACTGTAACTCATTACCATCCAGAGGTTTAGAAAGCTACACAAAAGAATCTGCTGGTGTCAGATATGTTTCTTCTGTAAAGCAGGGGTCACTGGGCTGCAAATGAATCAACACTCTTGAAGATGCACAATGTATGTATGCAGGAATGCATGTAGTACTCAGGAGTGACTTGGGGCTCAGGAGGTAATGAATTTATCAGGCCATGCATCAATTCGAAGCCAAGAAACAGACACCTGCTCTTTCTTAGGAGATGTACTCTACCTTGGATCCCTTGATGGTAGAGCTTGAAATGGCTCAGAGTTACTAAGATTTAGCTGACAACAACTTTGATTTGATGGTTTGAAATTTACACGCCTCTGTGGTAACCTACTGTCTCACCTAACTCAAATGCAAAACAGCTTGAGAACTAATGACTTCTACTCACCGTGCTAAGCAAGTAGCAAAAGCAGACTCCGGCACATGAGGTCCCCAGACCGGCAGGAGCCCATTACACTTGGTGTTGGCATTTTGTAGAGCTGCACTCTCCCACTCTTCACGGCCGCGAGCGAGTCTACATTGAGAAAGCAAGCCACACCCAGGCAAGTTAGAAGTATGCAAGCTTTTTTCTAGGAAACTATCAAAAACTTGGCAATTCCATAGCTCCTTTAAACTATGAACTTCAATTTTCAGTGTGCAGGCTTGACCTCCATTTGGCACATTAAAGCAGACCACAACAGAGAAGCCCATGGCTGTCTGCAGGCTGCAAAGCGACCAACTCATAGGCAAACCCATTCTGAGTTATAAGGCCAAGTGCCATGCTCATAAGCCACCTTGGAAAGTAACATCAACCACCACCATCCTGCTTGTGATCAGAACGTACCGTACAGCCGCAAGGTGACAGTCGTAATGGACAATGTTGAAATGAGAGACTGTGCTGTACCCCTGTTGTTTTCGGGGCTTGTTCTCAAACTCCTCTAGTGCAACACGCTTGGTGAAAGTATAAATACCTAGGACCTTTGTAGGCTGCAATGACACAACAGCTATGTTAGAGATTGTTCACATCTGTAGCAGTTCACAGGGAGTGCCATTTTGACACATTCATTTTTGACATGAATTTCATCTATCTCAGTCCCTACCTCACACTTACATTGAGTAAATTTTTTTCCAGCTTTCAGTGGAAACACACTTTCATGTCCCACCCACCTCTGGAGTTACCGATCCCAAGAACCATACCTGGGATTTCTCGACCTCCCAGAGCTAATGCACCAAGCCTTGTGTAACTGGATGCTGGCAAGTTCCCTCAGGTGGTGAGAGGGCTTTGCAAATGTATCACACTCTACCTGAAACTTGTATCCTTCCCGGCAAATGCAGCAAGTCAGACCTGGTTCTTCTATAAGCTCTTCCATCTGTTTAAGCAGTGCAGTCTTGGTCACTACCTGACCCTTCTCATTTGTCTGAAAAAGAAAACGACTCAAGCAGGTTAAAAAGACAATAATGAACAGCATCGTCCCCACCATTGTAATAGGAATGCCCAACCCATTTCCCAGCCTGCTATTAGCAACCATATTTACTCTCCCAGCAGCACCAGGCAAACTGTGGGCTTGAGCTATGCAATATTTGTCAATAAATCATTTTACACAATTCCTTGTGTGGCAGTTTTAGTGGGACAGAAATAAAAGACCACTATATCACTAGTCTGCCATCAGTGCAAACAGACATTACCGTCATCCCCAGAGTGCCCAGGGCCTTCTGTCTCATTGCCATGGCCATACGCTTCTTCTCTGCACGTGTCTCCTTTCGGGCAGCGTCGATCTTCTTATTCACCTCTGGATGTTCCCTTAGTGCCTCCAGAAGATTCTCCGCTAACGTCCCGATCCCTTCATCGCTAGACACCTGCTCCAGCTTGTGCAGGTTGGTAATGGAGTCCGTACCTATTAGCACCTAGCAGAGATTGAAACACAGGACCTTCTTCAGAAAAAGGGTGCACACAACAGTAACTCTTCCCTCTGATCCCACCCACCACAGCTGAGCAGAAGCACTGATCTAGAACAACTTGCGCCAATGGCACGGTCTTAATTTCTTCTTTGATGTTCCTACGTTATGGACCCTGGGCCTTAAAACTGCTTACAAGACTGTGACAACTTGCCTCTACACAGGCCATTACTAAGATACTGGATAGACAGCATTCTTAAAATAGCCATCAGGCCCTGAGAAGCCTATCAATACTACACAGCTCACAGTCCTGAATTACCTGAAGCTGCTGTATCTCTCCAAGCCCAGCAAAAACAGTGTAGAATCAACTATCAGAGAAACACCTGCTTAGCTATGACCACGAAAAGCAGTGTACCAAGCCAGCCAAAGTCCCGCTTGACTTTCAAGATGGTCCCCTTACCTGCGTAGCAGGGTGCTGCGTGGCAAGTCCTCGGAGCAGGCGCAGGATAAAAGGAAGTGCAGGTCGAGATAAGAATTTCTTCCATATGTCTGCATCCAAACTGCACAGAAAACAAGAGGCAGCAGCTGAAGGGCAGTCACCCGTTCCAAAAAGGCCCTTGGCAGTCAGCCAGCCGCACAGCTTGTAGAGCATAGGCTGCAGGCAAGACAAGCACCCTTCCCCCCTGTGCCCCTCCTCCATTAATTAATGAACTGACATTCACACTCCCACTTCCATGTTGTGCACGCTAACAGCCAGTGTCAACTCTTAGCCTTGGGATTTGTTTTGTTTGTGAGCTGGTCATCAAAAGCAAAAGCTCTGTTCCAGTGTCATAGGTAAGGAATAGGCAGGAAACACAAGCATCATGATATCCAAGAAAATGGTTTAGATGGGTAACAAATGGGATGATTACAGGCTTTTTAGCCTATCCCTACAGTAGCACTGTCTCACCAGACCCTCTGCATCACAGCTGTACCAAGTCTAAATGCTTCTGAATGTAGACTTGTTAATGGCTTTCTTGGAAGGTTGTTGCATTTGGTGATGAAACGAGAGAAGGGTGTTTGGGATCATCATATGCATTAAGTAGTGACTCTTACTTCTTTGCACTGGGAATGTGCTTTTTCATGTAGTCAAGGGCATTCTGTGTAATCCCCTTCTGGAGGATGAGATCTTTCAGCTGATGGCCGTTGCTGTTGTTCTTTATTCCTGCTGCTATTTTACAGAAGCAGTCTAAGAAAACTTTATCATCTCCACTGTGCTCCTCATCATACCTGAGAGAGGAAAACAAATGGTGACTTGCCTGTAGTTCTCATTACATTATCACTGAATGCATGTACATACTCCAGCTCAGAGACTAAGAAAATGTACTCAGACCCGTCATCTCAGACTGTACTTTAAAGGCCTATTATCCAAGCAACACGCTCACATATTTTTTTCCAAAATGGCTTTGAAATGAAATAGGAAATTAAGCTTATGTACCAGGAATCTCTGAAGCTTTGTATTACACTGAAGTAAGCCTCAATGAGAAAAAAGATACAGACTTATCAATACATTTTAGTCGAAATATGACAACATACTTATCAAAGTTACAGTAGGGCTTAAATCGATCAACCAGAATCTGCATTTTCTCCATCTCCCCAAAGGACAGGTAAGGGATGATGCGTAATAGGCCTTGCAAGACGCTCAGATTGGAACGGACAAAAGTGCTGTTAATCTGATCGAGCAACATTACCAGCTGGTCTTTGTCACCAGTAAGGAGGAGGTTACCCTGCAACAGAAGAAGAGCATGACTTATGTTCAGGAATAAATCTACACACTTCGAGGAAACCCTCACTCTCTAGTAGTTGGTAGACTACTCCAGTCTTGAAGGTTTAGAGCTCTAGACCCTGATAAGATAGCCTGATAAAGAAAAAAACCATCCTCATTCCCAAATGTCTCGTAGAATGGCTATAAAACTCCTCTAGCTGACACCTGACTTCTTCAGTGTACTATTAAAGCATTTTCCACTCAAAAAGGTCACAGCCCAAAGGAAGTCAGATTCCTACACACCAATAGTTTCAAAAGATGAGCAAGAAACTTTTCATTCTCAGTGTACTCAAGAGATAGTTCTTAAGCAAAATTAGCTGGAAAATCAATCATGTTTTCAGTATGTACAAAAACACTCAAAAAACAAGGCAGAACTGCGTCTTTTATTGCCTCTCACTGCCCTGTGGCCCAAAGCATCAGGGAAGGGATCCAAGCAGTGCTTACTAACCCCCACCTGGACTGTGCAAGAATCATCCAAAATAAGCCGTGCAGTGCTTTTGGTTCAGGGCACTCCTCTTGCCCTACCTCCAAGGCCTGCTAAGACATGCCAGCAAGCATACCAAGGGTTAGGCTCCCATTTAGCACACCTCTAGAGCTCCTGAAGCTCAGCAACACTGTAATAATGTACTTGCAAGCCTTGAATCTCAGTCAACATTTCCATTTGCGCATCAAGCCCCAGGCACTCACCTTGTCCTCACTCAGAGGTTCTGCATTGGATTCATCCAGTATAATCTCCATTATACTAAGCACTTGTTCTGCCACAGCCGCTCCTCCGCTGTCCTTACTTTCCTGCTCAGCCACCAGAGCCTGGAGAAGACAGCAGCAGTTACTGTAATATTGTAACAGCAGCAGTAAATGCTTTAACTGACCCAGACACTTCCACTTACTTCCAGGTAAGGAATGGCTAACACATTATTTGCAGCACCACTCCAGCAATATTTAAGATCTCTTGTAGTCGTCATAAATAAACATGACAGTCAGAGGTAAATTCATTGGAGTCCATGGAAAACAATTCATAGAAGTCCTGGTTGTCCTTACCAAGTTAAGAGTTCCCAGCATGACATTCAAAGTGTTCATCTCCGGCTTGACCAACTGTTGACGATTTATTTTCACCTTCACACAGTAGCTAAACAGTTTTAACAGCACCTGCAACACACAGAGAATGCATTCTCTATGGTACCTTCAAAATGAGTACCAGGATTTTGCTGAAACTAAAAGCACCTGACAATATAGCCAGTTTCCAGATCTCTGCGGTAATACACATGCCAGACTATTAGACCAGTATTAAACTTAGGACATCTTTGTTTTTCAAGTAAGGCCAAGACAGAAAACAACAACTCTAGCAAGGTAGGATTTAGCCTTACCAAATTCTACACACTTCAAAGTCTTTGTAAAAAATTGTTAACCAAAAGGAATGGGAGAGGGAAAGGAGTTTCTCAGTTTTTCGTAAATTAGTGAATTGAAACCTCCGCTCCAACAGTTAAACTGCAACACAAGGCAGACAACTAAAAGCAGAAACTTCACTGATGCTTGTGGAATTTTCTATCACGTATGTCCTGACCCCAAAGAACAGAAACTGAGACTCACGGTTAAGAGGTGTCGGCCTTGTTTGAAGTCCTTAATTCCAGTCAGCCTGTTGAGCATACACTCTAAGCCTCCACACTGGGCCATGACACCTGCCATCTTGTAAACTTCTTCCTCATCTTCCTCTTCATCTACAGGACAGACAGATCGTGAAGAGAGGAAGCTGCCACAGCTTGGCAAGCTCATGCAGCCCGCAGGGGACAAAGCAGTGAGGTAAAAATGGTATAGTAGGGCACATTTACCAGCAGTTCAAGTCACAGCAACTGTGTCGAATTTGAAAAGAATTATGAGCAGGAATACGAAGAAGGGCCAGGCAGAACAGTCATGTGCCATGCATGTGTTCACATTTAAAGTACAGACTTAAAGCGTTGTTAAAATCCTCCTCCACTCTAGGTGAAGCAGGTAAATGTAGCAAAAGAAACGTCAGTCAACTTTAAGCTCGCTGCTGTAAGGATAATAGTGTCATTGCTCTGCAGCAAACTTCAGGTTTTAAATCTAATCCCAGCTTTCGGGAGACAAGTGCATTACCAGTAGTGGAGTCGAGAGACTCGATGAATTCCTCAGTTGCATCTCCTAGTAACCCTCGCATGCGGTAAATGATCCTCATTGGCTCCCCCTGCAAGAAAGGAGAGCATTATATTAACTATGCTTCTGTGGGCACGCATATGCAAGTCCTTTACAGTAACAGACACTTGACCGCAGTGTTTGGACTGCAGATGATAACACAGAGAAAACTTTCACTCCTTCATTCTCCCTCATACCGAGACAAATTAAAAAACCAAACAAACTGTAAAGCCACCACCTGCGAAAACCTCAATAAACCATCTATTGGTCTGTCCACTTTTTCCTGGCACTGCCAGTTAGATGGACAGTCCAGTACCAAATGGTCTCTTCCTCCTTCTATCTCCTCCGATATCACGTGTTCATCTGTAGAGAAACACCTGCTTTTCAGAGAACCTTTTCCTCCAGGGGTATTCCACAGCGTACCCGGGAAATACAGGGAGCGGGCACAGCCCAGTAAATGAAGCAAGAGAGGCTGATTGGATGAATGCTTTCAAACAGATAAAATCTGCAGTGCTGGAAAATGGAAGAGGAGGAGTAAAAGCCAACTTAATGAGCTTTCAGTAAGACTGTATATCACTACAATGATACAGCCAAACCCACTGAAGGGCCAGCTGTGCTTTTACCCTGGGAAAGGGCTAGTTTTCCATATGTGTTTCCAGCTGGAAATACTGACTGCATATCACTAAATTTTCCATTTTAATCCATAGGTCTGAATAAAAAGCAGAAAAGAAAAATCCCAGATTTGGGAGCAGGAGACCTTGCAAGAGAAAACCTGTCAGAGAGCACGCTAAGCCTAATGTGGAATAAGCAGTGCTTAATGTCACAGCAAATACATAAGCACAGGGAAAGCCCCGGGGGGAAGATCTGCTCAAAGGCCACACTAGAGACCAGCAATTAACACCACAGGGGCCCTGGTAAAATGGCAGATGAACAAAAAAAAGCCAGTGAGAGACAAGGGAAACAAAAAGGGGCCTGAGGTTGCTTTCTTGTGAGCCTGTCTATTTCCTAGGGAACGTGTGCTGCCGCTCCAGAAGTGCTTTGCGGAGGTGCTCACAAAGGAAGACAGATGAAAGCTGCACGGTGACAGTAATGCTGAGCAAACTCTGCCTTTCCCTGCCAGCACTGCATCTCGGGAGAGCAGCGTGGCGGGTACCGCTCTGCATCTCACAGGCACAGCAGCCCCCCACTCGGAGTGGACACGTGGGCTGGGGCAGCGCGTGCCATAGGCGCTCTCATTTCCCTTGGCGACTCAATTAGAGTTCAGATAAGACTTCACAGGTTGAGACCAGCATTGCACTGCCCTATTGAAGTTGATACCATACCAAAAAATTACAACTCCTAGCTTTGGGCTTGATTTTGCAGTACAGAATGTTGTTTTTTTTTTTTTTTTACTTACATAACGCTCAGAACCATTCCCCATATCATAACAATTTACTGAGAACAGGCAGTTTATCTGAACTCTTCCCCACAAGCATAGCAAACTCGAACAGTTCATTTTCAGCCAGTGAGAACTACTGAGGTTTCAGTCAAAGGTGACAGTAATCCAGGAGTAAATGAGGAATGAACAGAAATGTTGGGCAAACCAGTCTTCTATTACTATCTCACGTACTACTAGCAACGCTTCTAAAGAACATATTCTTAACAGGCAAGAATTACTCTGGTGGACTGCTCTTCAGTAGGAGTTTATTTTAGTGACCACAGGACAAGGAAGGAAGAGCTTGTTCTGGACCACACGCATCTCTGGAACAAGCTTACTGTGACATGGTGGGCCAGTCCCTTAAGACTCGTGTGCCCCTTTCTTTATCTGTAAAACAGACAATATCCACTACTAAGAGCAAAATGTGAGGAGGGAATCTGTCAGGTTTTTGGAGATCCCTACATGAAAAGCACAAGAACAGACGTGCAAAGCAATATGGAGATGTGTTAGATGCTCCCTCTGCATAAATAATTTGGGTTCATCTCTGAAGTGCAGACTGAGGGAACAATCTGGTCTCTCAGTACGCAGTAAACTGCCATGTGCATATGAAGTGTGAAATGTGCTTTGAAAGGCAGTGACACAAAGTTCAGTCCTTTCCCTAAAGGAAAGTAAGAAAGTTAGTTAGGAAGGCAAGTCAGATATCTGATATGCTACACAGGTAAGTTCAATACACTCACCTGGGTCAGCATTATGTGTTTTTAAATCACTTACGTTGCAGAATTGAGTAACAGTCTATCCTAAGAGAGCACAAAAAGGTACTGAACAATTATATGAAGAAATTATATGCCAGGAAATAAACCCTGACCCATGTGAATATATATATTTTCAATATCAAGGACAAGTGCTTTGTGCTGTTAACATACACGTATATAAAGATAACACATACCTCATTAGTAGGACACCACACCTTCTTGTAGACCTCAGCCACAGGCAGATCCAAACTGATGATCTTATTGTTCACCAAAAGCTGAAAGTGAAGAAATAAGAAAGCTAGAACAAGCTCACGCTGCATCACTGTGTTAGCAATCATCGGCTGCCTAGAAATGGAGTCTCCACATATTTGTGCAAGAAATCCGCACTATTGCAGTCTCACCTCCATTCCACTGTCATCCTCCAGCAGAGCTACCAGGTCACAGTCCTGACAGATTTTGTTCTTGATGTCCCTCATGAGTGGCCCAATGCCAGGCTCATTACTGCTATAGGGATTTCCTGGCATTCTGCCCTGCAAGAAGTCTTCCTGCTGGGGATCTTTTTCCAGTGTTACAAAGAACTCAGTCACTTCATTCTCTTCCTAAAGAACAACAACAAAGACACAGTAAATAAGTTTTCCCCTAGCCAGATTCCTATTCCTGCACTGTCATGTTAGCAGTTGACAAGATGCCCCTAAACCTTACGTGCTTTCATCACTGGTGCATCCTGCTTTACACTGCCACACATAGAACTTTAGAGGACATCTAGTATCACTTAATAAGCAAATTCCTTAACATGAAGCAATACTACCAGTTCTGCTTTTCTTTGCACAGAGCATGCAACAGCAGGAAACCTCAATATTAACCCCAAAATGGGACAGTGTATTACTACAGTTCTATATTGGCTCAAATCATTATGGTAGATTATTATTTTTTTGACAATATACAAGCAAGTCTGATTTTATAGGTTATGCTGCAGCCATCTGTATACTTACAGGATAGATGATACTGCACAGTCTCTCAAAGATGAAAACTGGAGTCCTGTAGTCATCAAGGCTGTAACGTTTTGCAGTCTCTATACACACTGCCATAAAGGCTTTGGTTTCAGATTCTGTGCCTGCCAAGAAACGGAAGTATTAAAGGAAACACAGGAGTCAGTTTTATGGGTTCCATTTTTAACTAAACATACACAAGAAATGCATATACAATAAGCACAATACTTCGCGGCCCTCTTCTTTTGCATTCCCACTACTTAAAAGCTATTTATTGGTATGTTTAGTAGGAAACAAATCCCTTTGCATGCTTGGGCTGCTGGAAAACAATCCCATAAATAGAAGGAGGTTTAAATTCTTGGAAGATAAGAGACAACTCCAGGAATGTTATTTACTATTTCTGTGCCAAAAGGAAATATTATAAGGTCCAAGCCATAAAAAACCCTCACTATAGTAGTCTTCTAGGAAGAAGTTCTTTATGTGGCTGCTTTTTCATCTTGGTTGACCCAGAGTTCAGATTTACGGAACCGACATGGTTTTACCTGTTGTCATATCTTCCAGCATCTCCAGCAGCATGTCCTGAGTTTCATCAATCAGCTTTGTTCTCTGTACCACTAACTTCCTCAAACACAGGTAACCATTTAGGACCGTACCCACCAGGCGGCTTTTGAAGTGTCGTTTGATGGACTCCACCTCCACAAAGGAAGAGAGAAGACCTATAAAGAAATGAGATATTCAGGAAGTGGGGGAGAGTGATTTGTTAGCTCCAAATTTCATGTGGCCAGCAAATAGGGCACAATAGCATAAAAGCAGCACAATGAAATGCCTTGTTACGA
Organism: Anseranas semipalmata; assembly: GCA_013399115.1. NCBI lineage: Eukaryota > Metazoa > Chordata > Aves > Anseriformes > Anseranatidae > Anseranas > Anseranas semipalmata. Next base: position 116,102 of record VXAA01002994.1, on the reverse strand, counting down.
TTCCCATTGTCGGTCTGTGGTTTAAAGCTCATGCCTATGAACTGAATGGTTGGAGGCAAAAACCCTGGCCTGCAAGAGCTGCTTATAAATACCATATGGGAACATGGTGAGGGAATGAGGAAAGGGTAAAATGAACTTTCTAAGTGCTTGATATAAAATTCTGCACTTTTTGACATTCTTCTGTCATAAGATACTTCAAAAGCAAACGACTGCTCCCCTTCACATATTTAAGCTAGCTCTGATGATGCGACTCATCAGTTTCATCACCATATTCGTTGCTCCTATAATAAATTAAAGAATCAGCAGACAGTTGGATTCTTTCCCATGACATTTATCAACATGCATTTTCCAGCAAGAACTCAGGCCTTATGAATTAGTCCACTAATTTTTGAAGAATGTGGAAGAGGATATGAAAAAGAGCAACCTATTTAATATGATGTACTCCCATTTCCATCAAGTTTTTGGAAAAAAGCATACCCCAGAAGATTAAAAAAAGAAAAGCTACCATAGAGTAAGTGAGAAACAACCAGCAGTAGCCCCAGGAATTACACTGTTCAATAAATATAATCAAGAAATGGAGAAGAAAAGCAATATGACAAAGTTAGCTCATGATACATTACCACATTTCAGGTAACTGAATACTAAAACTGACCACAAAAGCTATGGAAAAATCTACTTAGGGACTGAATGCTAAATGGATGGCAAAAATCCAATGCTGACAATTGAAAAACATTGAATTGCTTCTCTGAAATTCTGCTACATGCTGTTACAGAAGAACGATCACTCCCACCCCTAATCCTACTACATGACTTGCATTGATGCCACCAAATACCTGTAAGACTCTTCAAGGCATATCCTTGCTGCAAATCAGTGCTGAGTGTTGCTTCCTCCAAGGCAAGTAAACGAGCTATTTCCTGAAAATAATTAACAAGCCCATTAAGACAACAAACTGCAATGCCAATAATGACTAGCTGGTGAGCGTCTAACACACTGAAACCTAACACAATGACCTGTGGGGTGCAAAGGAACATAGCAAAGAAACAGAGCCAACCACAGAGAAACCAGAACTGCAATGCAACAGTGAGGAGAGAAGGGAGAAGAGAGAAAAACTGACCCAAACATCCTCCTTTTATCTTCTGTCTATATCTACCTTGTGGCTATTATCCCTGCTTTGCTCTAGTGGCCCTCCATGATGGACTCAAGGCTACCATTAACATTGGAAAGTGTCACCCTCTTTGGAGTGCAGCTGGGATCACCACACGACAGCTACTTCTAACCAACAAACTGCTGAGACCTAACTCTTTGAAGACTGCAAATTAAATGTGTTTCTTCTCCAACAGGCTGTAATTCAGACTCAAGGAACGGTAGCACACCTAATCCTCCCTTGTCATGAAGTGCTTCCAGAGTCCAGTCTGGCAGCTAAGACAGCTTCCAGCTTGGACCTGATGCCAAGTCAGTGTAGTGGTATTTATACCCCTTGGCACAGCTGCCCACCGAGCATTAACGTGTACCAGTCAGTTTACACGGAGGCCCACTACTGCTGGGGCTAAAACCGCTGTAGCTGTTTCTGTTCAGAGATGACAGAGCAGAAGTGTGAACTTCATAAACCTGGCAAGGGTCAGCAACTGAACAAAGAGATGAAGATTTCAAAGCACAGACGCCAAACAAACTGATGGCTTAGGGACAAGCTTTCTGCTGCTACTTAGTTCCTCCATACAAATCCATACCTTAGTGATGAGGCTGCCAATATAGGGCAGAACTCCTCTGGCTGCCAGGTAGACCTTCCAGTGGGCAGGTTTGATGAGTTTCTGATAAAGTGCCAGGTACTCAGCAGCACATTCGCCCGCAATGCTCAGCTCATCCAAGTAGCTAGTAAAGAGAAACACAAGGTGACAACCACTTCACAGTAACAAGCTACATTCACAGCTTACGTAATGAAAGACAGAAAAAGGCTCCAGAAATCTATCCTCCTTATTCTTTGTCCTTCCCAGCTAACAACATTACCAGTATTCATTACTTACTGCTGAAATGATACTTTGTTCCAAAAAGGAGGTGTCCAACTGTGCTAATAGCGTCAGTTGTGCTAAGTTATGTCCCAGTATTTAGAAGAGAGTTCTCCCTATTATTTTGCTGTCTAAGAGGCAGGGAAAATGTTGTCCACATGGCTGAATACCATCTGCTTACCTCTGGAAAAATACACGCTGCCAGGCAGCAAAAAAAAGTCTTCCTAAAACAGTGTCATCCCAGCTAATTAAGTTTAAAAATCCATCCCAAAAGGACATGTGAACCAGAAGTATACTAAAGAGAGGGGTGATAAAAACTGGGAGATGGGAATGATTCTCATGGGAATTAGAGAAAAATAATCCTGGAGCTGCCAGATGTGGCATCATGGAAATACCTCGTAAGGAGATCAAGGACCTGCTGTTTGCGGCTGGGGATGGTAGCCAGAGCTTCCACAATAGTACACGCAGCCTGCCTCGCAGCTTGAGTGGCTGGAGTAAACAGCACCTAAGGCAAGAACATTAAAATACGGTATCATTTGATGTGCAGAGATAAACCAGTAATACTTTTCTAAGAAGAAACAGAATACATTAGGACAGTTTGGTGTCCTGGAGGCACCAAGAGGCAGTGCTCTCTTGGCCTTATGAAGACTTGATTCTATGAGAACATCTACTTTGTTCTCTATCAAAATGTTTAAACAATGCACTATGTAGGCGACATTCTAATCCACATACAAAGGAAGGAAAGGCTTTGCACAGGACCTATGAAAATTCAGTAGTCAAAATGCAGCTACTGGACAGGTAGTGCACAGTGGCAATTAAAGGCTCGGAGCTTTAAGAACATGCAGACTACTGGATTAATGTTCATGAACAGCATTTTTAGCAGAACAAAGCTGCAAACCTAACTCAGAGGTGGTTTTAGTCTCCCCAGATATCACCATTCATATAATCTGCAAAGCACATAAAATATGGCAAACTACCAATGTTCTCTGATGGTTAACTCTGTCCTGTGGCGCTGACAGGCCACAGCATCCCACTGGAGCTTTCACCCCCATTTACCTGTCGCAGCCAATTGTTGTGTCCCAGCTTGAGATCCAGAGGGCAAGTTCTCTTCCCACGGCGACTCATGAACTGTTTCCATTTCCAGACATATTTTTCTGACAAATAGAGCTGGTGAAGCTCTGCTTTGCTGGGAGATTTCCCATTGGCATCTATACCTGCAATACTGAACACAGCTCAAGAGAATTGTCTGCAACTATTAACAGCAAACTGCCATTATATTTTCTTCTTCATACTGGAATACTCCAAACTCCAGCTGAGAGACTGAGTAGCTTCTCATTTATTTCTGCTGCCATTTTCACTTCTATGTGGAGCTGTGCTCACTTCCAAGCCAGGTGCAAATCCCACAGCCTCTCAGCATATTCATGGCTGGTATCATTTTAAATAAATAGCAAGTTTCATTTTTGATATTCCCCTGATTATCTTCAGGCACAGTGCATTTTCTGCTCAGGGTTTGAGCAGCACAGCCTAGAAAGGTCAGTGCTGCAATCTCTATGGACTACACAGTTAAGTGTGAAGATGGTATCAGATGTCAGGGGACAGAAGCCAAACACAATTCTACAGAAGTACATTCCTTATTAAACTTGGAAGGACATGCATGTTCTGTCACAAAATTGCAAAAAGTTAAAAACATGGGACTACCTCTGGCAGGGAGGCACTTTTTCCAAGCTTCATATGATGCTTTGGGGTCCCTCTTGAGCCACAGCTGAGCTTGTGCATGGATTTCATTGCTGTAAGGCTTCACAGTGGTGAGAGCATCCACAGGTACATCCTAATAAACAAAAAAGCTCTATGATTCTTGAGAAAGCCACAGCCTGTCCTCTTAATGGAAACTCCTGCAGGTGAATCACTGATTGCATCTGCTCGGTGAACAGGTAAATACAGCTCTTGGACAACACCAGGGCATATTACTACACAGAAGTTATTTCCAGTTTTGCTGGGGTCAAGTGATGTTCCTTTCTTTGCTTCCCACCAGTCAAAATGATGAACTAAGAGAGATGCCTCATTCCAGTTACTGATACTAGTGAAGTATCAGTAAACCCATTTTTGACATCTATCTGTGATTATCAGATAGCTGAATCAAAGGAAAAACATATCCTCTCCACTACAAATGTTATCCTAAATGACAATCAAGGACCAGCCAATCAATATCGTTTTTATCAAAACTGTAGCTCTGTATTCAAATATCTGAGTCAAAGGTACTTGATTCTACAAAGCTGTCAAAAGCACCAAGAGCCTGCCCAAAATAACCAAGCTGTAGCTTTGAAATGCCTCTCCTCTTTCTCCATGCCTCAAATTTGAGGGGACAAAAGCAAAGCACTGTCTTGAGTAGCAGTGCTCAAAGCCACCAAAGAATGGCAAAAAAAAAAAAAAAGGGGGGGGGAAAGTAGTCATCTGTAATTCTCACTCTGCAAAGACAAGTGTCACAGGACTTGTGCTTCCCCAGTAACTGTGACCAGGAAAAGCAAGCCCTGGCTTCCTCACAAAGCTATTCATCACTGAGATTGGTGTGCCAGACTTTAATCAGCTCATTTTCAGATACTTTGCTCAGCATCTAAGGCAATACCTTGTTTTTCTTGCTGGTTGGAGCAGGTGGTTTGATTAGCTTTTGAAGAATGCGCAGGCACATGAGGGTGATGTTTTCAACAACCACTGGAGTCTTAATGTTCACTGCCATCAGAAAGAGGCTGAGAGCTGAAAGACAGATGTAAATGTTCATGCCACTAAGATCTGCTCACGGGACACCTTCCACAGCTCTGTACAGCACATCAAAAGTGCTTAGAATTTGGTAAGACCTCATATCCTCAATCAAAGCTATCACATGCTCATAGAGCCATGGATGGAAAACAATTGTCTCTTAATACTAGGAAAACAACCTATCCATCCCTTTACACCTCCACCTTTCTATTTCTCAGCACTGTTGTTTCAAGAACCCGGAGACAAAGCTATCTGGTGCTAACTCCACTTTTAACCCCAATCACAAGCTACCTGAGTCAGGATCAGCTCCCTTCCTTAAAATCTTACTATAGCACATGGACCTAGATATAGCATTTTAAAATAAAGCTTTCACATTAGTAGTTTGAACTCACCACACCGTAGTCGGAGCTCCCAGCAGCTGTCTTCCTTTGAGATGGAGTCTGTTAGCAGCAACATTTCATACTGGAGGCTGCTAGCCTGTAAGACATACACACATTGAAAGGCTTAAGAAGTCTTGGTAATACAGCAGTCCTTTTTGCCTTCTGATATTTAAAAAATACAGGTTTCAAACAACAGATCTAAGTAAATTTAGTCCCATGCCTATTTGGGATGACTGGCAACCTGTTTGAGAGAGCTGCAAGGTTAGCTGTAAGCAACAGCTAAGACAGGCATAACTGTGTGAAGAAACTCAGGCATTTACTATCACGTAATTTTGTGCTTTACCTTCATTCCTATCAGGACACAAACACCTTCTGTATTACAAATAGACTACGATAACAGAGAAGATGCGACGATTAGAATACACCAGCAGTTGCAGGGGGTCAGAAAAAAGAAATAGGAAAACATGGAGTCTCTCACCAAGTCTGGATTTGCCCAGTGTCCCTTCAGAGCTGCAGAAACCTTCCCAATGATTAAGTCATTCATTTGTTGTGTGGCCTCAGGATTGTCCCTAATTCCAGAACGAAAAAGAGAACACTATTATGCTGTGCTCATACTAAATACCAAAAGGTCCTGGGATTTCAGCTTAGCTGATGACAAATGTACAACAAACAGTTACGGTCTACACTTTGCTGATGTAAGATATCTCCCCTATAGAGCTACTCCTTTCCGATTGTGCTTAACGAGCATACAGCCTTCCAGAGTTCACTGGAAGTCGCAGGGCTATGAACACTGAATCAAACCTTACCTGGTCAGAAGGCACATGAGCTGACGGACCTCCTCCCTCATAGTGGCTGCGCCTCGCCGCAAGTTGTAGTCAAACAGCTCTCGGATAAGGCCCTGGGACACAAGGATATGCCTGATGGCAGAGTTGGTTGCCAAAGCCCGGAGCAACGTTATGCAATGTTCAGTGACAGCTGAGGCACAGCCATAACACTTTGTTGATGATGTGTGGCCACAGCCTAAAACAGACAAGGCACGATACTGGCTGGCAGTAAATGTGGGTTGGACAGTGGTTCGTGAGGACTTCGTTGCTGCCTCTCTCTGTTGAAGGTCATATTCCAGGAGTTCTTTTCGAGAGGCAAATACTTTCTGGAAACACAGAAAAGGAGAAATGAAAATTATAGAACTGTGAAGCAGTGTCCCAAATACAAATCAAAGTGCATCATACCTGGATGATTTTGGAAAGTTCATCAAAAGAGTTCTTGCAGTCACCACAATACTCCTGGGCTAACTGGAGTATGTATCTATTCACACTAGCTGAAGTAGAACTGATCCCTCCACTACTACCAGATTCATCCTGGAACAGAGGGGAAAACAAAAGGAATCACATATGGAGGCTACACACAAAAATAACTGCTGCAGAACAGCATCTGAAGCAAGGATCTTTAGCTGTCATTGGCAGTATAAAGGCCAGTGTCCTGCAAGGCCATCTCCTGCAAGGGTTGATTCTATGCAAGATCCATTTGTCCCTTGTTACCTGTGGCTTTTCAGGAGCTGCTTCGTTCACTTTACACAGAAGGTTTTCCAGCTGCGGTCGGTGTCCCATTAGCTGGTGATACACTCTGTCAGCCTTGTCCAGCAGAGTGTTGATGTTTGTTACTGCCTAGGAATAAAAGAAGAAAGGAAACTCTTATTTTATGTTCAGACAAGATTTTTAATTCTGCTGAACTACAACCGCCAACCTCTAAGTTTTCCCATGTCTTTTGTCTTTCTCTGTGTTACTGAAAAGCAATGCTAACTGTAAGGCTTTGGGTACTTGGGCTTCTTGAAGTCAAGGTGGCTACACATCAAAGTCCAAGCACCAAAATGCCTAGTAAGATTCTTCTGACAGAAAGTGCAACAGGGAAGCCAGAATCATCGGCACTTCACTCCCAAAAGCCACAGAAACTCTTAGAGGTATTTGCAAAGCAAAACTGCTACAGAGCTTCCTCTTTGCCACAATACCTTTGGAAAACCTGACAAATTACGCTGCCAGTATAATCAGAGGACACAGTTTCATCATGGTGATCCTGTACCTTGCTCCTGCCACAAGTATTGCTCTGCTGTCCAGTGTCCAACACAGCAAGACTGAGATGCAGTACTAGATAGCTAGTTTGTAAGTAAAGCACTGATTAATGTCTTTGAAGAACGATCTACTTAGAGGATCAAGAGAGTAAATAAGGGATTGTGTTCTGTACCTCTCAACATGCCAGAGACAAGAATGAGGATTTAGTGAGATCACCAGAATTAAAGGAAATGCGTTAGTCAGTGAGAAGTGTTGAAGGAACACTGGTTTTCATGTTACTCCCAAGACAGATGGGCCGCCTCTGATGTCCCTATACTGTTGGCTTGGCAAAGAGATACAGCATTTCAATAATGAATTCGCTATTAGCCTCACCTTCTTTCGATCTTCTTCATTCTCTATGGGATCCACTGCACAGCAAGGCTTGGCATACAACATGAAGTCAAAGCGAGCATATTTACAGAACCCACAGGCGTTGCAAAGGAAGGGATCCTTCTCATCATAATTAATTGATCTGAAAGGCAAGCCAGAAAGGTCAGAGAGCAACAGCTGAACTTATCAAGGTAACTAAGGGAATGAAGCAAGCAAGCTGTGAATGCACTCATTTGGTAAAAGAGAAGGATGGCCCTCAAAATGCCTAACCTACTGAACTGCCCCAGGGAAGCAGAACAAGTGAAATACATGCAGTACATGAGAATCAAAACCTACAAATCAGGCACCAAAAATCCTTATAGAAGTGGTACCACGTTCTGGCCAATAAGCAGAAACAGATGTGAATTTATTCCTAACAATTCTACTTCAACTACAGTAATTCCCAGCAGAACATCAGACTAGGGCACTGTGCCCTTTACGAGAACACAGATAAAAAGAAACCGTTTTGTAAGGTCTAGGCTTTGAATAGCTTTCACTCTCTACACAGTTGCAGTGGGACTAGCAACAGCATACTTATTATCCCCTGTTGCAGACTAGAGCAGCATGACATGAACTGATTTACAGCTCCCATAATTCAATAGAGGATATGGAAACCTTTCAATATACCAATAATCAGCCGATCTGTGTAAAGAATCTGCTAAACACCTTGAATCCCATAAGGATTTGAGAGGAATATGGGACAACAACGAGGGGAGAAGAGACACCAGAGGAGGAGACAAAACTCACAAAAGAGGAGGATTTGTAATACTGTAGTGGAAGCTTGAATAGAGCACAGTAAATTATGCCCTGAGCCCTGCTCTGAATGAGAAGAGTACAACAAAAGCTTTGAATAGACAAACAAGCACTGTCCATCCTGCACACTAAGTCAGGGATCCTGTGGGGAAACCCCCCTGCAATCATCTAATTGAACTCCAGCCCCATGCCCTTGAACAGGCAGGCCAAAAATAACCTCCTTCTGGGAATTTTCTTTTTTAAACTTCTGAGGGCTTGATTTGAAACTTCTGCGTTCTTTCAATATTGTCATATCAGGTTTCCTTTGTTAGCCTGTATTAACATTAAATCCCTGTAAGCCTGTTTTATACTTCTTGACTAATTTGATTGTGCAGTTGTATTAACCAGATTCATGCATTTAAATAACAGGGTATTTTGCTGAGCATCCAACACGGGCAACAGCACAAGGGCTCCGTAAACTCCTGGCGATGGCTCCGTGGGGAGGAACTGGGATGACGTACCTGCACTTGTGGCACTGATACACGTTCTCACCGCAGTTCCCACACACCCCCGGGTTGGCTGGGACGGACGCGCTACACCGAGGGCACTGCAGGGTCTCCGTGGAAGCCTGGTAATTCTCATAGAAATCTGCAAATTCAATCATCAGGTTCGAAGCCACAATGGGCAGTGGCAGGTCAATCTTCACCTCCGTCTGGCCTGGGGTCAGCTGGACTTTTTTGGCTTTGTGCCATCGAGCTGGCCTGGGAAAGAAAAGCAAGACATACCGCTTTTCAGCGGGGAAGTACCCTCCTGCCCACGCACAAAGAGAAGCCAAACACAACCGCCTCAGCTCCAAATCTACTTTAAATGGGATGAATGGAGAGCAGTTCTAGGATTCGCTTCCTTAGCTTCTGTATTGACATGATATGTAGCCAGAAATACATTTTAAGCCTTTATCCTCTTCATAGAGAGAGACTGTTTAGGATTAAAGAGCTGTTGATGCCTCATGGAAAAACTTTAATTCTACAGACATTTTCTAGGGATTTTCACCTCCGTTTTTTTATTAGTAAAGACATTTGCATGAAAACAGGATATTTATTTCTAAAGATCTCATCTGCTTCCACTGCTTATTCTCAACCTGAAGTCAGAATCCTCTCTTTGTGACATCATAATCCTCTCCACAGCAGCCACTCGTGATGTCACAGAGGATTAAGACTTCAAATAAGCAATAAGCAGCAGGCACAGATTAATCCCTAAGCCAAAGAGATCTGATTCTGGTGAGAACATCTCAAGAAGTGAGAAGGGAAAGCATATAAGCAGAACTGGCTCCAGACTGCACAATGTATTGAAAAGAAGCATTTTTCCTGGGTAAAGCAGCAGTATAGAGCTGGGCCATCCAACTTCTAATTTTAGTTCTAGTATATGGCTTCAAACGAGTAACGTTAACACTTTCAGCATTTCTGGATGTGTTGCAAGGTCCAAATTCCTTTCCGAGTGAAACTCCCAAGGAGGTGCTCTTGGCATTAATATTGGTTTCCAAACAATTAAGCTAAATACTTAAAACTGAGCCTGTACAAAATTCGTGTACACAAATTTTGCAGGCATATTTCAAGCTGTAGGTGAGATTTGGACCTTCAACAATTCTTGTAGGAGATTCAGAAGAATCCCACCCAGTGTGGACTGACAGTGATAAGTAATAGTTTAGGAAGGAACGTTAGCTAAAACAAGCCAGGAAGATGAAACAAGCTGTGTGAAGAATGGCCAACACAAATCCAACCTATTCACCTCACCAGAAATCATAACATCAAATTCAGAGGCTTGCACACAAAAAACACGGATGAACATACTTATTTTTCAGCTCCACTATGGCTTGTACTGTCCTGTTGTTGTAATAAAGGTTGATGGTTCGGACCATTTTGGTGCGTTTCAGGTCTCCTATCTTCACTGTCACTTTGCTGATGGTGTGGCTGCCGATCAGCTTCACCACTTGCTGAGTGGTAGTATACCGTGTGTCCACTTTGATGGAGGAAAGCTTAATATACTGAGAAGACAAAAACACACACACTGCCAATGATCACATCCCAAGAAATACAGAAACACAGCAAACCACGTTGCTGTAAAAGGTTGGGATCCCTATAATTAGTTGGAAAGGGTTTAAGAACAGCAGGTACTTACACAGAAGGGCACCTCTGGATTGTTACAGACAAGGCAAGGATCGCTCTCTAGGTAATAGCCATCAAATTCCACCAGCCCAGACAGTGTGCTGGAATGAAGGGAAGAAAACTAACATATGTAATTTGGTATTCACTGTGTTTTAAACATGAGTCATTAAGGTAATCCAAAGAGTTTTAGTTTAGCTATAGTCACCAGTACCAGACTGAAAATTATTGTACTGTACTAGGCAGAATTTTGGTAAAATTATTAACTGTCAAGGTATGACTAAGAGCACAATCAATTTATTCTGCAAATCTATATTCTCCAATTGTTCCTACTATTTTGTAACATTTACCAAAAAGGAAAGCAAAAAAGCAAAAGCCAAACAACTGCCAACAATGCATACAATTTCTTTTATTGTTTTCATGGCAGAAAAGAGTCTGCTATTCTCTCAAGGCCAGCTACAGCAAGTATGGAATCTCAGTGGGGGTCCTTCCCCCACCACGATTTCATTAGAAGAATTGTGTATTCCCCCATGGATTGCAGCTCATATGCTGAAAAGCTCCTTTAGTGAAATGGATCAAAGAAAGAAGTAACTCACTTGTAAATGTTGGAGTTAGGGTGGTTTGTAAGAATGTGGTTTTGAGTCCGGAGGATCTCCACAGCCTTTTGGGAGTATTCCTTCAACTGAAATACAATTAGGAAATACTGTCTTCTCAGCATTTTTTTTTAATTGCTACACAGACAAAGATTTCTCATCTTGTGGCATGCTAGGTCCCACAGAAGATGCACGCACTATACCCACAGGAATTTATATGGTTAAGGCAGTACCCAGAAACGTGACAGATCCTAAAATTAGACCTTTACCACAATAACAGCGCTATTTGTCAGAGCCAATGACTGCAAATGCCTGCCAAGATTCATAGGGTATTCCCAGCTCTTTACAAATACATATGCAAGTATCAGTGCATCTAAATTATTTGTTCTCAGCCCACTGGTCCCCTAAGAAATCCCACCACTTCCTTTGTTCAAAAGTCACAGTTACAAAATTTCTAGGAGCTGGAATATAAAAAAATTCTATAAATTGGAACCAGCAGACTTCCTGAGGAAAAGTTTTCTTCTAAATAAAATAAAAAAACCCACAACACAATAAAACAAAAAAAATCCCCAACCCCCAATTTTTTAAGGAGTCTACCTTTCTTAACATTCAAATGTTGGAAATAAAAAGATTTCCACCAGAAGCTGTTTTGATAGAAAATCTGTCCCATAAACAAATACCAACAAAATTCATAAGAAGCGGCTGGACTTTGGATGTTGTTCCACCTTTTCAGAACAACACTGTACCTTTTTCTCAGTCTGCTGTGTTTTCAGAGAGAAGTATCCCAGGAGATCTACAAACTGGGCAGCCTTTCTTCCATAGGCTGGAAGTTCTGGCCAGATTGACCACATGAGATCCAACAGTAATTCTTGCTGAGACTTGTTAGAGTTCCTGTTGGATAGATTACAGATCAATTAGGCTTGTCAAGATAGCTATTTTGATGATTGCTGTATTGACAAGATAGCTATATAGAGGAAGGAAAATACATTCTACAGTTCACCAAAGTTTGTAACTATTATCTTGCTATACATTAGAGTTCAGGGAGTTAAATCTCAGCTCTTCTTGCCACCAGCAGTATTCCAGCACTCTCTGAAATGAAAACAGTTGTCTTGCAACAACTGAACAGACTCCTGACGGAGTTCAGCACCCTGAAGTCTGCCTTCACGTACATAACTCCCACGTTTTTAACTGCATCAGCCTGCATCTGCCTCAGAAATTCACTCTCCCACAAACACCTATTCCTGTAGATGTCAGGAACCAGATTCTGAAGGCAGAAATAAAATGCTTGTTGCAGATGACAATTCAAGTTGATCAGTAATGTGTAAGTCACAACTTACACCTCCAGCCCCAGTAACTGCAGAATAGTGTGAGCAACTCAAGGTGATGCCATTATCTGCAAGCCTCAGCAGCGTTTAGGACAGAGGCTCAAACATAACTCTTCCACAAGGACAGAGCTTTTTCATCTTTCCAGAACTGAGCTGAGATTGGCTCAGAAGAGCCAGCTCAGAGAGGCTCCCTCCCAGCTCACCTGTAGATGTGGAGTGCAAGGCAGTGGGCCTGCCATCTCACAGAGGATGAGTTGGACTCCAGCAAGAAGCAACGCAGGAACTGAATGAGGGTCTCCTTATCAGCAAACTTGTTCAGCTGGTTCACCAGAGCTGTACACAGTTGATCTTCCTGACTGCCTGAACTCTCACCTAGGGACACCGGGTAGCAGAAGAAAGACAGACTTAACAAAGCAGATGAACAGAGTACACCTCACAGGCAGGCCAGCTTCCTATTTTATACATCATACAGCAAGGATAAAGGGGACAAATGACGGTGGTTAAGTCAACAAGCAAGTTTAATATTCCTCTCTTTTTCAAAAAAATATAACCTAACGCTCCTGACTAATACAGAAGAAAACTCCTGGAATACTCGCCAGTAAGGACGTGAGAAATGTGCTACACATCCTGATAAAAAGAAAAGAAGCAATAATAGGGCAGTGAAAAGAGTCACAAAGAATCGTCTGTCAGAGAAAGCCAAAATAGTTTCCTGAACAAAAGCCAAGAGAGAATTTATGCCCATGACTTTTATAGGAAAGCTTAATTACTTTCCCAAGACTTTGGACATCCATTAAGAAGCAGCCCTGGCTCCAACATAGCCTACAAGTCAGACAGAGGAAACAAGTCTGAACATAACCATTGAAGAACAGAGCTAACTGCGTGTGCATCAACAGAATTTGTTTTAATTCCCATGAGCATTTCAACCTCCTACATCCCAGGACAAGCAACTTAGATGGAAGCTACTTGGTCATTAGTATAGATAACTTCCATTAGACAACTTAAAGCCCACTCAAGTTAATAAATACTCATAGCGGGTTTGGGATATACCCAGCACTTAATTTCAGCCCCAGCTCTTACAGCATACTACTTCATCTTTGACCCCTTTATTACATACAGTATAACTGCTCTCCTAGATGTTGCTAAAGTTTGCAAGTGCCCTTGCCAAGACCCGTGCCCCCTTCACAACAGTGATTATCACGAGAAGCAAGCAGTTCTCTCTAAATAGAAGTCCAAAAAGCTGAGAGGAGCAGACTTCATCCCTAAAAGAACTACAGAACAGGGCAGAGCTGCAGCTCACCCTCTCGCTCCTTTTCCTTTTCTTCCTTCTTGCTCTTTTTTGTGGAGGATTTGCTCTGTGTGGCTAGCTGCCCAGAGCCTGATGCTGCAGGAGCAGAGGTGGAAGAGGTGCTTGATGATCCAGAGGATGAAGCCACAGACAGCACTTTACTGCCACACAGAGCACAAGACAGCAGCTGCAGGAGAACTGGTGACACTCCTTCATCTACCAGGAAGCTGACTTGAAGGAGGAAATAGAGAACCGCTGCGGAGAAAAGAAAATTTTTGTTTTGTAAATTAAAACAAACAAAAAAAACCCACACCAAACAACTAAACCAAACCACCACCAACAAAAAACACCTTTGATCGTGACAAGGACCATCCCACAAACTGGCAGAACATGCTCATCCCTACACTAGGGAAGCATAACATTTGGGTACATCAAGGTAAAGTATTTCATCCCAATTTACATGCTGGAACAACAGCAGTGCAAACAAGAGAATGCAGATCTCGTAATTCATGTTCTAGTAAGTTATCCATTCCACCATACCATGTTCTTTAGCTAGGAAAGAGATGCAATTAGAGCACTGTGATAATTAGTACTGGAAACGGTTCAGTCCTACTCAAAACTCTGTTGTGTCCCTCTCTTTTTGTCTGTTGAGCTTCCCCATCTGAGAAGTCTTGATTCAAACCAAGACATGTAATGCATACCCTCTGCTCTCTCAAATACTCTCAGAGAAACAACTCACAGTCATCTTTAATGCAGAATTTCTGCCAGTTCACTGTTCGCTGCGTAGCAATCTCTGCACAAGCCTTTAAATGTTCCATCTGAAAGCCACAATGGGACAAGATTAAACACCACATCAGTATTTCTACTGCTGACATCTTACATAAGTGCAACATACACTTTTTCCAAGTACAGTTGCACACTTTTCCTTACCAAGCTGATCAATGTATCGTACTGCAGAGCAGAGCCTGAACTTGCTGTGACTACACTGGCACGAAGGAAAATGCCTTGCTCTTCTAGGAGCTTTTTGATTCCACGAACATGGGAGTCCAAAGTGTGGAGGTCTCGGAGCTGGCGGTATTTATCCTTTGATCCACAGATAAACAGCAAAAGCTTGCGGACTTGGCGGCGTACAAACGGAGTCTGCTGGATCATCAGGTACTAGACAAAGAAAAGCCTACAACATCAGCACTGTGAACTCACCAGTAGGCAGCCTGCACCAACAAAAATATGATGCGTTTTCTTACAAAAAGATAAGATACTGGAGATGCAATAACAAATCGGTCAGCTTTAAGGTACTGTAAAGTCACCCATAAAAGTAAGTCACAGGCAGAAGAAACACTGCACAGCAATATTGCAGCATCCCAAGCTGTGCGATTGTGAAACTGCTTCTGAAAACTATTCTTTGTCATCTATAACCTCAAATAGAAAGCTAGTCAAGCTTAATTAGAAATCCTTCCATAAACTTGTGTAAATGTAAGATAACTTGTTATCTCAAGTACGGAGCTATACAAGCAGACCAAAGGAACTGAAAATATATACGCCAAATATCTTACTATTTTCTTTTTTAAGGACCAAGTTAAATACCAACAGCAAAGCATGATGTTACATTGTACCATCTCAGAGATTTTGTATTAGAGTTTTCTGGCATCAAACACTGAGTTACAGGGAGCAAGAGCAATCTTATTTTTCACATATGCTTTATTTTATACCTGTTCAACAGGAATAAAACAAAGCCAAGAGTTCACCTTCTTTCAAGGGGAAGGAAAATCAGACATGGATTGGAGATCGGTCCTACAAATGTCCTCATCTCTCCCAGCTATGGTAACATCAGTGGAATTTTCTGGTTAAAACCTGTAGGTGTATCACGTTCTCACCTCAGACAAAAAGTAGAACCAGGAATGATCAAAGATGGGAGGCGGGATGCGGGAGTTTGTGTCTGCAATCTTCTTGATCTGATAGGGCAGCCGCAGTACCATCTCTGTCAGAAGCTGAGTGTAGGCCTCAAAAACATCCGCAGCATGACCCTGAAAGTGAGAGCAATCAGTCAGGCCCTGGCACCGAGCGCTCCCAGTGTGCTGTCATGACAAACTACAGGGTGCGTTTATTTTCTAAAAACAAAACTCTTCTGCACCTTTGCAACCAGAAGAAACACTCCCGACTGATAAACAGAAATAAGCTGACAAACCTCCATGAGGACTTTACCTAGAAGGCAACTATGAGGATGCAGTAAATTACTCTGTAGCCCTAAGGCATTTTAACATATGAGCTTTCAACTTAGGAGACATGTTTATATTTAACTAGATTTTTTCACTGCACCTGTACGTATATCAAGCCCCCTCCTGACTCTAGTGAAATAAAGGCACCACGGTGGTTGAACAAGTCTGGGATTTAGTGTGGAAATTCCCATCAGCTGCTAGGCTTCCTTGCCACAATAAGTAGCGGTGGTTCAGAAATTCAGCCCACCAAGCATAAGGAGTCACACGATGGAGTAGCTTCCCTTCAGAAAGATTAACACTTGAACCAGAAACAATGACAGCAGCTCCACAGAACTGCCTCATTTAGCCGGACAGCAATAGATACAGTGAGCTGGGCTGCTCTGCTGGAGAACTCAGAGCAATCCTAATTTTAACTACACACTAAGGGAACAGATTTTAATTGCACAGCTGAGGGAAAACCACTTCTTTGCTTTTACTTGCTTCTGTGCAGCAGCCCTTTAAAGCATCTCATATAATGCTAATGGCATAGGGCAGGACTCACCTTCACATACTGGCGGAGGAAGAAAGGGCTCATGTCAGGTGGAGAAGAAGTAGTGTGAGGTTTCAGGAGCTGGCTAGTGGCTACAGGCTCCTCGTCATTCTGCTGGCTTTTCCAGTACTCTAGCAAAGACTTCAGCACGTGCAGACAGTAATCAACAGCACCAGAGCTCAGCAATGCAGCAGCAGTGGCACTAGAGATGAGGGAGGAAGACTGAAACAAAGAGGAGATGGATTACTAGAGCACCTGAGAACCATGTCAGAAGAGCAGGGGAAGCTGTGACAACTGGACGGCGTTTGCTGACAGTATGGATAAGAGAGCAGGTTTTTTATGAAACTTTACAAGCAGCTTTTAAGTTTGGGGTTTGTTTGAGGTTGGTTTTTTTTTGTGTGTGTGTTTATGAAAAGCAACTCAAATATT
The DNA here is from genome assembly GCA_013399115.1 of Anseranas semipalmata. Taxonomy (NCBI): domain Eukaryota; kingdom Metazoa; phylum Chordata; class Aves; order Anseriformes; family Anseranatidae; genus Anseranas; species Anseranas semipalmata. The sequence goes on along the minus strand of VXAA01002994.1, from coordinate 99,223 downwards.
TACAGAGACTCTTTTGAACAAGCGCTTAGTAAAGGAAAACAAATAAAATCTCCTCTTAAGTCTAATCTCCCCTCGACACATGTGCCAGAGGCCACTGTGCTATGGATTAGACGACTAGGGCTTTTTTTTTTCCTCTCTCTTTTTTATTTTATTTTTTTTTAAGTTGGGATTTCTATTTGTTTATCTGGGATTTGGCCAGCTGAGGGTGAATTCTGGTAGAGAAAGAGTCCCTGTTGCAGATGCCGCTCAGAGGCTCTGCTCCACCCAGGTATTGCTCCACCTGCATTCTGCAAGACGATGAGCTTTGATTTCTGTGGGAAGCTCAAGTGAATAACAAAGGCTGGAGAAAAAGCTACTGTAAATAAAACTATTAAAGCAGCCCTGTAAATCCAAACAAACCCCACAGCTCATAAGCTCATTAAAATTTGATGCAGTTCAGACTAAATTTTTTAACCTCTATGCTTTTTTATTAATCTCCTTCCCACCACACATACTGCTTTTTATGCCTTATTACTGTACCTTTTAGCAACAAATATCTAAGGAATCCTCTTAGCGACTTTTACGTTGACACAGCAGCATATTGCTTTCCAATAATCACATTACAAATCCTTTTTAACCCCTTCAGCACCAGTAAGATGCAATGAAAAATGAAAAAACTGCTAGTGCATTTTAAATAACATCATTAATGTTCTGCCCTTAGCTCAGCCAGAAACTGTGCACAAAACAAACAAATCCAGTCATCTTCTCATGTTGGTTTCCTCCATCCTGAGTTTCAGCAAAGATCTTTTTTCACAAGAGTCAAGTAACATTACAGGCCCATCACATTTTTTTCCAAAGCACTTTTACCTGTTTTTCAGTTTTACACCAGCTATTTTAGGTAGCTGCTTTTATAGCATCTTTGATGAAGAAAAGCTCCCCAGCCACATCAGACTGCTGAAAAAGCACTTTGAAGAACATACCTCACAAATGGAAGACTTGGATCCTGACTTAGTTCTGGACATGAACACACTAAGCAGCCTCATTACCACCAAGTGTACTTCATTCACAGGAGAGCGTTCATTTTTCTTAGACACATCCTGCAAAGAGAGAGCCTGCTTACTTACAGAGCTGAGCATAATGTCCTAAGCACCTAAATTTCAGTGCTCTGATCCTCATGAAGCATTTCTAATTTAAGCTCAAGCCGTAATACTAAAAAAGCAGCCCAAATTCCTCAATATAAGGGCAGAAAGTGGCCCAGGAGCCAGAGAACAGTTACACAAATGGAAATGTATACATGTCAATTGTACATCACGCCTGTTGAAAATCATGCCCGTTTTAAGAGTTGAATTCAGGGCAAGCAAGTTTCCACGCTCACTTGTTGATGCTGGAACCTGGCAACAGTGAGTTACTTCCTACTTTATGTGAAATGAACTAAGAGAAATAAAATGTCTGAACATATCCATACAGCAACCTATTTCTGTGACTCCAATGCATCTAATTCCTCCATGGGAAGAAAACCTGTCTAGAAAGAGAAAGTCAAGATTGCGTGCTCATACTACAGCTTGCCTTTTTGTCCATGCACAGTTCTGCAATCAGCTGGGAGAGAAGGTTATCTAAAGCTCCCTTGTCTTTCTCATCATCTCCATCTAGGTCTGTTGTGAGCATCAGAATAACCTGGAAATAGAAGTCAGGAAATTAACAGAGGACAGCTTGCATGTTTTCAAGATAGATACAGACTATCTTTCCCAAAACCTCTGCACAGGTTTTATCTTGATTAATTTATATTCTTTCCCATATTCTGCCTGCAACATCACACCCTAGTGTGAATATTCAGTACAAATGTGAAAGATCCTCCCAAATATACAGGGGTTCAAGGATTTTAGCTCTTAGGCTTATCAGTTAACAGTAACACCACACTGAGAAAGGATATATGCCTAGCAAAACTCTTTGGGTAAGGAATAGTGTGCAACACAATGAACAATTCAGAGAGGGACTCACACACTGTGGCTTGGCAGGAAAGAGAAAGGGAAAAGCATGTGCAAACAAAAACCTGACAGTAGTAGCAGTGATTATTTGACTAAGGCTTAACTCCTAAGCCCTCATCAGTTACCTGCATATAAGGAATGGCCCGGACTCCTCCAACATTCCTCAGCTGAGGTAAGTTTTGTAGCAGCCTCTCCAGCAACATCAGTCGGACCATGTGCAGCCTGGGAAGTCAGAAGGCAGGAATCAGGTATGAAGCACTTTCAGACACATTACAGGAAATACTTGTTTCAGACACAAGATTGGCTTTTGATCTTTACTGTCCAACAAAGTTGCAAATCATATTCCATGAATTTCAGCACCCACCGTCTCCTCCTCTGCAAACAATGACACTGCACAACAGATGTGTGATTTTTGAAAAGGAAAACAAAGCCTCTTGCCTGTTGCTGGTGTGGACGTCTCCCTCTGCCTCCCCTTCCCCTTCTGAACCATCTCCCTCTTGCTGGCCTGTGGTAGTGCTGATAGCACCTGTGCTTGAGCTGACACTGCCTGGTCCAGCAGGGTGGCCTTCAGCTGTCGTGTCCCCATAGGCACTACTACGGCCAGACACTGAAAAAGAAACAAAGAAAAAGAAGAAAGGGAAATACAGTATCAGCACAAGTGAACATGCACCTTGCCTTCTTCACAGCAACCAATGCAGTTGCATTACCCTTTGGAATTATGGTTCTAAGTAGATGGTGTCCATGGTTACCTTCCAAAAGTTAAGAGCATCACTTCCACAGGTGCAATTTAACACCCCCCCAGCAGTGTTTGTAACTCAAATCTTTGTGGCACAATTTGAATTGATTGCACAGCACTAAATTTAAACTGAGTCAGAAGAAGAGTGTTCTATGCAGGACAGGCAGCATGGACGTATTTTTGATAGAAGTCTGATTACTGCCAGCCTTTAAATACATCATTTATTTCTTTTCTAGTCACTTTTACTTGGGTATCAGCACAGTCCCAAGCAAAAAGCAGTAAATTACTTCTATCCCATCTAAACTTATCCTGCAGTACAGTGAATTATTTTATTCTTGCTCTAGGCTACTGCACTCTGTTATTTATTACAGGCCAGCAAAAACTACTATTCCACACTTGTAGAGAACTACACAAGTGAGCAAATATTCAGTCTGCAGGGCATGTTGGTAGTAACCACAAAATGATGCATGGCATCACCTGTTTAGAGCAGATTTCTTCTTTTCCAAGGATTACCCACCCCACTTATTCCTGGTAAAGTCCTATTACTGTGGAAATCAGATGTACAGACGGCGGTCCAGCAAGAGATACTCACCACTGTGCTCACCAGCCACCGAGTCCACTGCACTGCCACCGCTCTCAGAGCCCACACTCCCACCATGGTCGGCAGGTGAAGTCCGAAGAGTTGAGCCATCTGTTGCAGCTGTGCTGCCTTCATCATCAGATGCTGGAGCTAAGAGAATAAAGAGAGCTGTTACAAGTAAAAACACTGTCTTAATATAACTCCAAAAGAAGTACATACTATGAAAGAACAGCCACAAAGATTTATCTTTTGTTTTTGTGATAATTTTCAACTACAAATCAAAAAGGAATTTAGACTGCCCATCAGTACATTTAAGGCTGCTAAGAGCAGTGGAGGGGAGACACCCCGAGCAGGAAACCTTATTATCAAATGGACAAATATCTAATTTACTTGAAGGGCAATGTCCAGTTGTTTATAAACGCAAAGGAAATACCGAATATGATTTACTTCGTCTGCTTTATTTTAAGAGGAGGAAATCAATTCCTCAGAAACCCATAATTAAAGTCCTTCAAAGCAAGAAAAGGCCATAAATACACTATTAAAGATACATGAAGCCAACAGTAATAATTGGTTCTTCAAAATCTTATTTACAAACAAGTTTTAAATCATTATTTAGGTTAAAAAAATATATATATATTGATTCCTCGCAGTGAACAGTTACCTGATGCTGTTGTATCCGAGAGCGTTCCGGCATCAAGAGATGAAGAGCTTGGTGCTTGGCCAGACAGTCCTAAGCTCTGAAGTCCAAGTGCACTACTGCTGCTCCCTGCAAGAAGAAAACAAATGATGAGTATCTTCGCATGAACAAACTATGTTAACTCTGGCCTTCTAGGTACATTTCATAGTTCTACCACCTTTGCTTTGCTGGTGGTCACATCAACAGTTTCTGCTCTGCTTCTTTCCAGTTTCCTCCTATTCTGTTCACCTTTCTGACTACCAATAAAGCCTACAACTTACCTTGCTGATCTTGTTGCAGGCTCAGGGCAATAGCCAATTCCACCATTGTTTCATCATCTGCATCTGGAGGAATATCCAGCATCGGAGGGAATCCCTCTGCTCCAGCCAGAAGAGCCTCCAGGGGAGAAGGGTTTCCATTATTCACATTTTCAGAAGTCTCCAGAACCATTGATTCAGACTACGGAGAAGAAACAGGAGAGCTTTCGCCAAACCACCACCAGCTAATGGAACACTAAGGACCGATTCATCGTAACTAAACTAAACCCAAGCACCTAACAGACTTAAAAGGCTCTGAAGAGAAGCACTCTAGACTTACCACCATCTCAAAGTCCCCATGATCAACTTCACTTTGCTCCTGGCTTTCTTGTCGGATATGCTCACCATTTGCTATCCCAGAGCTCTGCAGCTTGTCTTCTGCATCATCATCATCATCATCATCTTTATCTCCTGAGTTACAAAGAATTAATTCACAAATGCACTCTTTCCTCACATCATCATGAACAAGGTAATCAATGCTGGGAAAAAAAAAACCAACTAAACTGTCCTCTGTTTACCCACAGTTACCAATAGATTCCATGACAACTACAATCATGTCAATGCTACAAAGTATCCATTGGATGCAGATCCGATACCTAATTTTGGTCCACAAATATTTTTGTGACTGATTTGTAAGGATTTGAAAATATGCACAGAAATATTAAGACAATCGGAATTACTACACCCTCAATAAAATACTCAAGCTTCGCTGCCACTGAAATCAGAATATCTCAGAGATCTCCCCTTTGAATTCTAGAACATCAAAGACAAGGTGAATGTTTAAAAAAAAAAAAAAAGGTTTTTAGGGGGGCAAGAGAGAGGGAAGAAAGGAAAAGAAAGAAGAAAGACTAGTTTTGTCCCATTTAAAAGACTTTTTTTTTTTTTGGTCTTTTCTGACAAATGAAGTAGGTCATGCTCATTTAAAGGCAAAGGTGAATGGATTTTGCATACCCATAGGAGTATTGCTGCGAGGGGAGGATGGCAAGGTGACATGCCTCCGTTTGTTCCTTGGTCTCAGCACTCTGATCAAAGCTTGTTTGCAAGAAAAGCTCACTGCAGGATCCTAGAGGGTTAATAGTTAATCATTAAACTTCTTAAGCTTTAAGTGCTTATTCACAGCATTTGGAAACATGGGTAAAAATACACTTATGACTCTCTGTTGGTCATGATTCACGTAAGGCATACGTCATTGCCTAACTTCTAAACTCTCTGTTTCCCCCAGCAGCCATAGAGCAATACTTATCATTACACATGCACTACATGACAAACGCTATTAAAATACAAGGAGAGAGACATTTCTCCTTCATTCACTTCTGGCTGTATGTTTTTGGCTGCATGCCTCTATTTTGTATGGCCTCATCTTACCATTTTACCTGAATTTAACTCTCTTCATGTTACTCGTGTTATAGGCTGATACAGAGCAGAGCAAGATTACATACTGGGCAAAGTAACATCTGCATGTAGATCTTAGATGCTGTATGGATACAATCCAGTTCACACGTGCAGTATCCATGGATAATATCCACCAAAGCATTGACTGTGGCCTCAACGTGAGTCAGACCTAAGGAGGAATAAAAACAGGACTGTAATCAACTACCTTTCCATTTCAGCACATAGAGCAAGACACTGCAGGAAGCATCTTTTATTTGTAGACTTCAAGGCGCAATGTTAGCGCCACAAAAATACTGAAACTTCAGTCCAAAATGAGCTTACACACCAGTCTTGTATAGTATATGGAATATTGCACGTGCCATATACCAGCACCACTGAATATCCTCTAACGCCAACATAACCACCCATGAAGTCAGACGTGAATAAATCAATCATCAGTCCCTTTTTACTAGTACATACATGTATTTTTGAACAAAAGCTTTGGAGCAGAATTTACAGATATACCTTATAAAGTATGCATGGCATCATTAGCACTTAAGCCTATTTTGGAATAAATCATTTTGTCTGTTTACAAGCCTCCTTTAATATACACAAGCTTGACTAAAGCAAATGAAGAGCTAGCACACCTGGCAAGCAGGCAGGGGCAAGGAAGGCGTTTTTGGGTTTTGATGCATGTAGCTTCCAGAAGTGGTTGACCAGCTGGGTAATAAACGTGCAGCCGTCTCCTTCAGCATGTTTCTGGGCCTCTTGCCCTTCTTCACTCTCTGTACAAAAGATCAAAGAACATCTGTTATCAAAGAACAGCTGTTAGACTTGTGCAGAGCAAAGCATTAACAAGCAGGGAAACACCAAGTTTATTTGAAAAAGGCTTTTCTTAGAGGGTCTGATGTCTGCATTGCAAGGACCATCTCAGGCCTATCATATCTCAAATATGAAACCCATCACATGAACCAGATACCACAGGACATTTTCAGTTACCATAAGAGAAAGTTAAAGAAAAATCCAGACTTGTCTACCTGTTTCCAATTGTGGCAGCTTTGACTCCGTATAATGGACCAGATTGTTGGGTCTCATAATAGCAATGGATCGAGCAGTGATGACCAACCTCTGAAACACTTCAGGATCAAGGTCCTTTCCTTCCTTGGTTGAGGAACTCAAATACTGAATGGCTTTACTTAGCAACGCTTGATCCTGTAAAGTGAAAGATAACATAGGCAAAGAAAAACAACAGACAGCAGAAGAACAAAAAAGCTGAAATACTACTGCAGGATAGCTCATGGGGAAATTTCCTTTAACTCTCTTGGCCAGTGCCATCTATAAAGAACAATATCAAAAAGTCACCCAGTAACAAAAAAAAAAATCTGGTTGGAGAGTTCATTTTCATTTTTTTCTTTCCCTCAGGCTTAAACGTGGACAGGAAGACCACTGTATAAACATAACCATTCAAGTGGTTAGGAAAGGCTATCTGCAGGCATCTATGCATTTATGCCTAACTACTACTTACCCTAGCATTTTCCTATCACCCTTAGCCAGATGCATGTGGAAATGGAAATCAGAGCTACAGACACAGTTTACAAATAAACTTGTGTTTCAAGGTCCTGATTTCTCTAGATTAACTGATATTATTTCCCAACAAAATCTTCAAAAAGCATTTTAGCTAGTGAAACTTTGATGAAACACTATATCAGCAAGGCAGGCAGCAGGAGCTAAAGGAAAGTTAGCCAGCAGGTTTACACTGCATGGAAAAAGTGTAGGGGCAGGCTGCACCTCAACCATAAAGTAGCAAGTTACAGTAGTTGCTGAAATCCTTGCACCATTTTACCTTGTGGTTATGGTACGCTGAGCGGCTGGTGTGCAAGCTAGCCAAGAGGCTCTTGGTTTGCTGCTGGACGCTGGAAGGAGCTGGCATGGACAGGAGCATAGTAGCCAGTTCCTGAGCAGCCACCTTATTCTTCTCCTGCTCCCAAGAACAGACAAAAAACATTCTTTAGTTCACTAACCATTAAGGTGATGCGTGAGTACAATTTCTCTGCAGGCTACCTCCCCTCCTTGCACCGAGCATGCAAGTTTCTACCTTCCTGCAATACAGTTTTGATATCCCCTCAATTTATTATTTGACATTTAAAGAACATTTCACATGCCTAAACAAGAAAAGTCCTTTTGAGATTTATGGGCTTCTACCCTGCTGTTTTTGCAAACGAGGTCACTCTACAGCACAAAAATCCCACCAGCAATAAATGCAAATGCCAATTGTCATTCTAAACTAGTTTCAAATGCTTTTCGCTAAGTCAACTTTCAGATCAGTGCTCTGAGCAAAATGGATGCGGCTCTCTTCCATATCAGGCCCCCAGGGCTGCAGGAGGTGCTGCTGATCTTGCCCCTCCTCCCCCATCTCTGAAAGCTCAAGAATGTATTCAGAAAGTTACTTGCCTTCTCGTTGACTGGTCCTACAGCAAAGCAGCTTTCCAGCGCTTCTAAAGAACTCACTACTAGCCTGAAGGGAGAAAGGAAAGCAGGCTTGAGTACAGCAACCCTTCTCTCTCCTTAGCACTTTGCTTTATGCGGGCTACAGTCATGAGTAGCTCAGAGACAGCTAACGAATGCCAAGTACAAAATCAAAGCATGATAAAACCTGCCACAGGCACCATGCATATCATTTCATTGTGTTACAGACCAGAGTTAAACCTGGCTCACGCTCACAGACAAACTTAGGACTGCTTTAATAATCCACAGCTGAAAGACAGGGGCTTTTCTCTACCAAAGAGGATAAAACATTTCCTTACGCAGCCTGCAGCAGGGATAACTTGGATTGTCTTGACAGTACCAATTCACCATGGCCCACAGACGTACATATGACTGCAGATCAAGGGTTGGTATGACACATGGGAAAAAGCGTAACCGACTTTTCTAAGGGAGCAAGATTCTACTCGCTTGCTATTTTCACACAGGTTGCTCTTTCCAATTTGGAGTTTCAGCGCAAAATACTCCGGAAGAAAATTAACTCTGAGCACTGGGTATGACCCAAGCGAGAGATGCTGAAGTCCAAAGTTTTGACAGTGATAAGGCGAGCTAGTAAAATACTTGCCCCAGGTGAAAACCTTATTTACAACTTGCAGCAAAGTGCTGACTCTCCCTTGCAGCACCACTTCATGCCTCGCGGTAGAACTACCTGAAATGCCATCTGGCACACCAGAAGGAGCAATGCAAGAATACAGGAAAAGGGAGGGAAGAAACAGCGTTAAGGGGAGAAATAACAGTGTAGGATTGGATACAAGGTAGAAGAAACAACAATTTTCTGGTCTGGTGGTGATAAATAACATTGAATTCCCCTACCCACAGCCACCCTTCATAAAGCTAGTAGGTGAATATAAGTGGGAGAAGAAGACGTAAGGAGGGACAAAGCAAAAAGAGAAGTCTGTCAAACAAGCAACAATTATGCTGTATACAGCAAAAATCTGCAAACCACCTCATCTTTACATTTTGCTAAATCATCTGCCATGCAATGACCAGAATGTAAAGAAGCAAATGTCACTTGGAAAACAAAAAAAAAACAGTCAACAAAAGCCACATCATGTGTTCTGTCTCTCTGACACACACTCATTCGTGCAGAGAAAAGGATGGCATACTAACCGGTCCAGGGTGGTTAGGGACTCAGTTTCAGAACTTTGGGGGAGCAAAGAAAAAGGAAAAAAAAATAAAAAAATGTGTAAAGCTCACAGAAAAACTCCCTAGAACACATTCTAAGCAAAAGGCAAATTAAATGGGGAAATCAGGAAGCTGGGAGAGCAATATATACAGTAAATCTAAGCACGGCTCTTTCTATTTGGGCAGCAGACACTTGCCTAATAGCACAACAAATAAAGGAGATCCAGGCCACCTAGCACAGAGAAGCCAAGCACATTGCTTAAAGCACAACTGAAGGTTAAATTTGAAGTACAGACACCGAACTTCCAATAGGAAAGCTGCCTCTTGCCTGCCGTTAGTTGTTCCTACTCAAGAGGCCCTTTATAAGGTAACCACACTGTGTTCTCTAACACTTAAGTAAAAATAAAAAGAATAATTTCTTTTGGTTCCAAGTTTTTAGGATATAATCCCACTGCTTTGGAAAAACAGAAGGCATGCCCGTGCATAGAGAGACATCTTGTGGAGACGTCACAGCAGATGAGGGAAGAAAATAGAAATTATGTGCAGGAAAAAATCCAATGATAAAACAATAAAGGACAGCAATCAGTGCCCAAGTAGGTCCTTCAATTGGATGTATCCACTACTTCAAGCCCTGAACCTTCACGTGAGAATTTCAGTAAGACAATTAGCCATGATTTACTCAGAGTCAAGCAGCATATACCTTAGAACGCTCATTTTTCAACAGAGCTAGTTCTATGACCTGTTTCCCTCCTGTCCCTGCTAGCTTGCCAGTCTTTCTATATATGGGCTCTAAGATAAGCTGTTAGGAACCACTCGTCTAAAGCAAGGTCACACACGAAGTCCTCCTCAAAACTGAACTTCAGAAAGGCCTAAACTTTGTGAGCTCCAGAGAACAAAAGAAGGCTGACTTGAAATAAGAAAATGCACTAAGAAAGCAAAAATCTCTTTTAGCGCTTCAAGACTCCTATAACAAATGAACTGAGCAACACGAAGCATGCACACAGATCTATCCCTCTAACCCACCAGATAAATCAAGAGGGAGCATAAAGTTCTCCTTAGGAGATAATCATTCACTTTTCAGCTGTTGTTTTGTATGGCAGTGAGAACACTGCACTAACTCCCTAAGTTCTCCCAGTTTTGAAAGGCACGCAAAGGTACCTAGGTGCCTTCTAGAGCAACTATCCATTTTCAAGGAGAAATAAAAGAAAGACTGCAAATATACCTCTCCAGGACAGTCCCACTGGCAGCAGCAGGGGTAGCTGACTCTGTGTCTCCAGTACCATTCCCTTGATTCAGGTTTGGGGGACAAACATTGCTCACTGAAGCAGATGGGAAGTCCTCAGGGGGTTCATCAGGCCATCCAAACTGCTCTTTGGTTTTGCCATAAATTTTTATGGAATCCATCATCGTGACTCCAGCAGGATCCACGGAAGCCCCAACTGTGGTGATGAGAGAAATTTTTTAAAGACTAACAAAATAGTTTCTTTTGAATACAAACAAGCATAGCCTCATAAAAGCCAGGATAGCAATTATGCTGTGTCAACATATGCCCACCCTGATAGTTTTATCTCCTTTTCAAGGCCACTTCTCTTCTCTATTACCTCCACACAAAATTCTTGAGCTGAGCTACTGCATGTTCATCCACTGCAACAAGAAACTGGGCCCTAAAGCAACAGCTATTATGTGTGCAGGATCTGCCCCTCAAACTGTTTCTGAGGTCAAGTCAAATGAACAGCTTGTGGAAACCCTCCCTACTGTGAGATGAAGCAAAGTAGCTTCAACATGCCCAAGCAAAACCAACAGGCAGTCAAAGCAAACAATTAACAAAGACTTACTGAAGATGGTTAATTTTTTGTCAGCCTGCAAGGCTTCCTCACGAGTGAAAGGGAAGTCAAACCAACGAGCCCTGGTCATATTCAGCTGCATAGTGCGACCAAATATCTCCAAGTACGAGGGCGCTCGCTCTATTGCTTGTGTGCCGATCTGGATCCGCATGCCTGTCATCACCATCGTACTGTTATTGTTCGTAACTTCAATGGTGAAACCCCCAGGCTGCAGAAGACAAATCACGAAGGCATACTATCCATCTGGACAATAACATCACCTGGAAGCCCAACAGAATGCCCAAATTGCCCCATTTACCTTTGTGTTGGCCACATACATGCCAGTGGAATTAAGCCGGTGCTTTATCTGCTGAGCATTGTAAACCTGCAGCAGGTCGTTGCCTCCAAACTCCACATCTGTGAGCTGCTGGTTGTGTTCGAAGAAGTCAATAGGGAAGTTCACTTGGCTGGATGTGCGAGTTGCTAAAAGAGACAAGATGGATGTTTCTGACAAGAAACATTCTGAAGAGACAAAGCTATGGTAACAAATGTGCAAAATGAGCTTGCCTCCTTTGGAAATGCCCATGCTAGCCAGATAGCTATGTACTGTTACATACGTCTATGGAAAGATTTTACCCAGACTTTAGCCCATACTTAGACTAGTATTTAGCCCCGAGGTTAAACTGTCAGAGGTAATTGCCCTGAGGTAATGGTCAGAAGTGAATGTCTTAAGTATCTATACGTTGACGATCAATCTTCACATCTGTATTTGCCACTGCTAGCTCTCATGAGATACACGAGAAGTCCCTTACTAATAGCAGCTGCCTTGCGCTTGCGAACTGGCTTCATGATGCTGATGACGCTGCTAGGCTGGAGAGAGGGCTGGAGCCAGTAGGAAGTATTCTCTACATTGGCCATGTAGATCCTCAGGCTGCCATCTTCGCACAGGAGGATCATAGTCGTCCTCTGCTGCTCATTGCAGGCTGTGTGACGGATGGCCACCATGTCCTGAATCTGCAAAAACGAGCAATGCAAGTCAGGGAAAGGACCTGGAAACTGCTGCTTGAAGAAACAAGCTCTTTGCATTAAAAGCCTGCAAAGACTACAGATCTTTTTATTGGAACAACAAGAGACTACATTTGAAGAGCCAAAGATACAGCGAACAACAACAGACCTTTGCTTTGGCTGGCAAGGTTTTAATCTCCTGGATAAGAAAGGTATCTGGCTTCACCATCACCACCAGTGGGACACCTGTGGTTTGCTGAACACAGCACACCAAGCCAGGGTGGTTCATGACTTCAGACCACTGACACAGTGCCGGTGAAGTCTTACTCCCACCATTTGAACTGCAAGAGATGAAGGGCAGAATGACATTGATTTAAGAAGCAACAAGTGAAAATACACAAAAATCTACCATCATTAAATCAGTTAAAACTTCCTCCACAGCAGGAATTCAAATCACTGAACAAGTAGGAACATAGGTACCCAGTTTATAGGTGAGAAACCTGAGACAGAAGAGTCACTTAAGCGGACAGAAGGCACAAGCGTCCCAACACATAGACCTGATCTCTCAAGGCAGCCCTGAAAACTCAAGGAAAGACATTTACCTAGTAATATTTTACGCCCAAAGCCAAGAAAGTAATTTAAAAATGGCTTTCAGCTATTTTAAAGCTAGTGCTTCTGTTATCAGGCTATTACTAGGGGTAGCAACAGACCATGTTGCTATGTCCTAGCACAGTCTGGCACACAGGTTAGAATCCACGTGAACACAGAGGTCCATGGACACACAGTTCCATGTTTCAGCACACCCATAGGCTCTAAACAAAGGCCAACACAGGAGAATCTGTGTGACTTTGTTCATTGAAAAAAAAAAAAAGTTGAAAAACACTAAGCCAAGCTCGACTGGGGCCAGGGAGCTCTCGGAACGTAACCCTTCCACAGGGCCTACTCAAGTTAGTGGCTTTGTGTCAAGCTACTGATGAATCTGTGGCTGAAATGCACAGCTCTGGTAGTCAGAGCAGATGACAGAAAAGCTTTTTTCTTGCCACATTCATAATATAAGAGATTGGTTTCCCTTGAGGAAGCCTGAAAATAAGCTTTAATATGCACAATGCACAAGGTCCACTGCAGTACTGGTGCCGAAAGGAAACAAAGGCTTCCTGCTTTGCAGACTCCACGAGGGTGGGTAATCCCATCGGTTCCAGCTGCCGCACCAGTAGCAGCTCCGCACAGTGCAGCACTGCTGCTCTGAAGCCACCCTTCTGCTGTGAAACCCTAGTGGGAAGAAATGCATATGCATCCCATTGCTGAAACAGCGAGCTCTGGTTTCAAATCATTCTGATATTAGGCCAGAAGCAACATGAAAAGTAACAAGAAAATATCAGTCAAAAGGAGGAATTTCACCACAGGCTTTGGGCATTTAGAACTAGGTTGTTAATTAGTAATATTTATTACTAATAAATAGATAGGAAAACTTCAGGGGAGCCTTGCACCTGAGTCTCACCTCTTTATGTTAATTGGGAATAGCCGCTGCACTTCCAGATTGGCACGGCTGATGGTGGCTGCAAAGGATTTGCCTTGACAATAACTGAAGAACAACATCTGTAGGACATGGGAGTAATACACTGACACACCACCTCCTGCTACCTGGCCATTACTGTCCTGTAGGATCAGAGAGAAAAAATAACATTTAAGATAAACATGCATCCTCCACAACACTCTCAAGCAGTCAGACTTTTAAGTTTCTCAACTGACCGAATTATTCCAAAAGCCCCCTCCCCACCAGTGAGAGAGAACAGCCCTAGTTCACAATTTTCTAAGCTAAATTCCTTGGTGAACTCATCCATCAGATACTTCAAAGGCTTTCATACGGGATACTGAGATTGCATACCCGTAGGCTGTAGGCAGTGCCCTCAGCTACTGCATCTGTGTGCTTGAATGTTGTATGACAATCTCACATGGAGCGCTCCCCATGTTCCCAGCTCATAAAAGAGCTTTCCTGCAGGCCTTCTTCTCATCTATTTCCCCTGTTTTGGAGCAGGCTGGGGGAAAAGCACCGAGTAAAATGTGGATGGATTTTAAAATAGTCACCTGCATGCATAGCATGCCCCAAGACTACAGAGCTGCTATGGACCAGAAACAAAGGCTCACTCCATCTCTGCAGCTCCAGTAATGGTCAATAACTTTATCCATTCTGGTTACTGCACCTTTAGAGTGCCTCTGAGAACAGCGCTGCTCTGAAGCCATCTCCCTGCTGAGATATCCTGCTGGGCATAACTTCAGAGTCAGCCATGGAAAAACATGCTCCATTTCCTAGATGAAAGGATCAAGGGGTTTAATTTTTACCCCCACCTCCTTTCACTGCAAGGATATTTCTCTCCCTAGAGGAATGGCAAGCTCATTGATCTAGATCAGGGAGCTTCAAAAAAAGAAAGAAAAAAAAGGAAACTTCTGTCTTCAACTGTAAGAGTAAAAAAAAGAGAGAAAGCCACTTTGCCTATACTACAAGAAAGAGAAGTCAGCAGTACCTTTAGGTCCTCATGATTGACTTCAAGCACATTGGTGACATAGAATGGTCCATGCTGGGCACTGCTTGCCTCTTCCATGAGCTGTGTATAGATGTACCCAGCAGAGGACATGATCACTATTATGTTCTTTCCCTCCTCATTGAAGAGGAAAGTGACGTCTCTGATTTTGGAACTGGGTAGAAGGAAATAGAAAGTTGGGCTCAAGGCATCCACAGAGAGATCGTAAATCTGTGGGGAGAATCAAGAAAAGAGTTAACTGCTAGGAGAGTAAACAGTCTTCCCCCCCCACACACACACACACAGTGCAAATGGACAAAAGTTAGGACAAAGGAATGCCTATTACATGTAACTGTTTTTTTTTTTTTTTGCTCTTTGAGTTCTTTGGTTCTGCCTTTTCTTACAACAGCACAAATACCACAAATTTATATTTCTAATTTATTTCTAAGAATATCATATTCTTCTACATGCAACTCATGCAGAGATCCAGAAACTAATGTCTGAAAGACGACAGCTACAAGTTACCAATAGCTTATGACCAAACACACCTTCACAAAGTCTGCAGTTACAATAGCAAGTTCTGTTTGAGATCCTGGCAGCCACACAGCTTTAATGATGAAATTTCCAGTAGCTAGTTGGGGATGAAGTACCAAATGATCAGAGACTGATCCAGAGCTGCTGAATGTTAACACGTGGCAGTCCTGGAGTAATGAAAAAAATGGTCAAATATTAGAACAAAATACTTGTATACATCTCAAGCCAAGAACAGAGTTAAAAGCCAGCATTCCTCTCAGCTTCAATAATGATTCATATAATAAGAATCTAAAATTCCTGCACTTAATATGAGTGACATGAAAGTCAGTAAAAAAAAAAAAAGTCTAGTCCAGCTGTTTCTTAGCTAAAGAACAGATTTGTGGATTCTGCACTGTGAAAGCTGAATCCAAATTTGGGAGAATACCAGAAAGGGGGTCCTTGCTACAAAATACTAGTTATTACAGACTAGTTCTAAGGCACCTTAAGTTTCACATGGCTAAACCTTGACTACTGTCTTAAAGTAAGTCTGGCCTAACTACACTAAGTAGTATTATTTTGAGGCATTGTCCCATTTACTGTATTATTCATACATGTACTGCTTCTTTTACTTTATATATCTAGTAAGAAAATGATTCATGAGCTAAAATTATTGACAGACCTTTGGAGCTGGCTCTGAGCTAGCTCCTTAAAAGAAACAAATACAGCTGGTTTTGAGATGAAGTTTCCAACTGCCTAGAAAAGGATTAGTCAGGCACTTACTTTTAGTCCACACACAGCTAAGTAGTCCTCCTTGCAGGGATTTCCAGTTAGACTCAGTACAGTAAAAGGAACAGGTGCAGATGCAAGGCGTGTAAGTGTCAATTTTCTTTTGCTGGAGTCTGCTTGTTTCAGCAGTGCTGAGAGCTGAAGGACTGTAATCTGCAAAACAAAATGAACTTAGTTACCCAACTTTAGAATTTGGGAGAAAAAGTCATTTCTATCGCAGCTCCATGACTGTATCCTTGCCGTTTTCACCATTTCTCCTGCAAGAATTCTTTTCTCTGAAGAACGAGAGGTTATTCTAAGCCATGTAATACTTGACAGAAGACCCAGATCTGAGGACAGGCAGCCCAAATCATGTAGTTTGTTGTTCAGTGTTTGAAGGCTGTTTCATTTTCCTTTACAACCCAACATCCTTACAGTGTTAGGGAACTCACCTTGCCCTTTTCATGACTCACAGCCAGGTGCTGCCGACGTCCATGTGGGGATGACAGCACACACATTGCCACCCGCCTTAGCACATGAGCACTGATCAGCTGCCGGATCGTCTGGCCCTGGTCACCACTGTAGTTCATGCGGACATTCTCAAATGCACCTTCTTGAGAGCCAAGAGTTGGGACCTGAGCCATTAGTAATAGACAAAGCATAAAAAAGTGCATCACTGATTTTTTTCTGCTTAAAAGATACCCATAACCTAATTACTCATAACCACCCCTTTAGTATCATACCATCAACTGATCTGTCATTTCTACTGATTTGTCCAACGTATGCAGCTCATTGAGAGCTTGCTGTGCACGACTGCTGCTCCCCATGGCTGAGGCTTGCTGGAAGTTTATCTGAATGGCATCCATTAGAAAATTCAGCATCTCTAGCACCAAAGGAGCAAAGGAGAAGTTGGCCTGCAAGAAACAAATATAGCAAGTGAGGCTTAAGATGCTCCTGCTGGGTCTTCACAAGATCTGCATTTCAACCAGTTTTCAAAACTTGAAGCTGCCTCTGTGATCCCTACTGTCATAAAGAAGAGCACAAAAATCAAGTAACTTAGCTGATAACCAACACAGTCTGCCTAAGATCCTCATAAACCATGTACGTTTTAACAGCCAACTGATAATTATACCTGGGACTGTAATTCCTCTCGACAGCCCTCAACATTTCTACACAGGCTGCTCTTCTTGGGTTTTTCTTCATCATGGCCCTTCCCCTCACTGATGGTGACCTTGGCTTTCTCTGCAGGAGAGGTGCTTGCATGTCGAATAACACTCTCGGGCACTCTGGGCTCACTCTGGAAGGCAGATTCCTTCATGGTAGAGCTCATACCACTGCTGGGAGTTCTTTTCACCAAAGCCTGCGGATGACACAGAAATGCTAAAAGCCCAAACCAGACTCAACTTTATCACTTAGAAAATTAATACAGATTGTAACGGCAATAAGATTCATGCAATTTCAAAGAAAGAGAATTCAATTCTCTTAAAATGCAACTTTTAAGAAATAAAAACAACAGTATCCTGCAAGCCACTCTCCACCCAAGCATAAAAAAGCTTTCACATTTGATATAAAGTTACTTTGTTTGCTACTAGGGGAAAACATGTGAAAGGTAGTATCTGACAGCTACATAGCTTAAGCTAACTTGCAAATAATGTAAAAGTAGGTGGAATCCCAGAAGCCACTAGGACAGAGATTTGCCAATGCACTTATTTGGTACAAAAAAATAAATCACGCGACAAGCTGTAAATTTGGAGGCTTCATTGTAAAGTTAGGGCCTTCAAATCTTAGTACTCTTATGCACTCATATCATGACATAACCTATTGCAGAACATAAACCTCTGCAAAAAACTTGAAATACCACAGGAAATCACAGCTTGAATTTTGACACCAAGACACTTTACCAGGCAACTACCATCTTCTTTGGCTCCACAGTCACAGAAGAATGATCCGTATTTGGCATAAGAAATCTCATGATCCTTGTGACAAACTTTAGCGCAAACTGTGCAAACACCAACCCCATCAACCATCTTGCAAGTGTGACAGTGATACCTGCACAAAATAAGCCAGATGAGTTATGAAATACAGTGCTTCAGGAAGGCTCCACAGTCAGCATTTGTTTTCTTCTCAATGGCCAGAAATATCAGGGTGAAATTCTGACCACGAGTTTTGAGAGATTCTTACCAATGTTGATTCATGAATTCTTTCTGTGTAATGGTGAAGGTACAGAGTTTATTACAAAGAGAATCTTCATCCTAATAAGAAGAAAGATGTTTTAGTAAGGTATTATAACTGCACAGCTACAGTAAAGGTGCATGGCACAGAATACATTCCTCACACATTACATGTGCATTTTAAGAACAGTGAGTTTTAGCACCACCTAGCTACAGGAAGGCAAGTGCTATCAAACCCCATAGAAAGAGGAGATGGCAACATTTTATAGTAACTAGAAAGAGTGAATCAAGAAGCAGAAAACAGTAACAAAATAATATTTTGATGAGTTAAGAGCTTTCCTTTCACCCAACAGCACTTAAAAGCCTAATCTAAGGTGTGCATTAATACAAAAGCTACTAACTGAAGAAAAAATAGGTTGGAACAAACCCATCTTACTCCATTTCCTCCTCTCCTTTTCTAAAAACACTTTTTAACTTTTTTTGACATCACAAAGTCATATCTATTCACAAATGATAGATATTCTCTTCCAGATTTGAGACTAGGGTTCTTCACTCAGTCTCACATTAGGAATAAACAAAAAAAATTTAATCTATAACCTGAGCAATTCTGGTCAGGAAGTTGCAACATAAATCTTCATCTCATTTGCAGCATTAACTGTTGACTATCACCTACCGAATCTTCAGCTTGAGAGTCCTCCTCCTCCACTGCCAACTCTTCCACCCAGTCTGAATCCACCTCAATTGCCCGTTCTTCACCATCAACAGAAAGATGACTTGGTCCTTGGCCACTGGTCTGGCTCAGTGCATTAGTGACATCAGCCAGGTAAGAAATGATATGGCACGTACACTCCAGGATAGTTACATGCTATGAGATAGAGACAAATGAAAATGACAGGCAACACTTAAATCCCACGGTAGCTACTATAAGGCAGGAAAATATAACACACGCACCCCCAAACAAACTGTTTTCAAATTCTCACCGCAATCAAAACAAGACAAGCTGATACAGCTCCTGCCTGAGATTTATTCCTGCCAATTAAACAAGAGCCATGTGTCTTACCTTCCCCTGCATGACGTTGGCATTCATTTTTTCTACCACATTCTTTTGAGACAGGTATTTCTTGCTGTAACACAAGACAGCAGAGAAGATCATTACAACTAATGGTCTTTGGGAAGCATAAACTCAGCTCCTACCAACAGCTTCAAGCATTTAGTTTGCTCTAGATCAGCAACAGGTAATGTATCAATGCAGTAATTACTTAAACCATCAAGAGTGGAAAAGGCAAAGAAACCACATTGTTCTTAGGCTAGTCTGTGTCTCCCCCACCATCTCAGACACTTTATATTCCAAACAACAAACAATAAATTACAAAATAAGTGTGTGTCACTGAACAGCACTTCTGTCCCCTAATTATCAGAAAAAAGTCAGTTTAATTGAGGCAAATGAATGAACAACAGTATACCATTTGCTCTTACCATCTGCCTAGCCAATCAACAGCAGCACCATGAAGCTGGAGGTGTCCCGCACCTTGTCCTGCACTAGCCAATGTTGCCATCACAACCATCAGTTCAGGAAAGCCTGTGCCATCACCATTGGCCAACATTTCCGTTGCCATTGGTATTAGAGTACTCAGCAGAACAGTGCACACGCC
Organism: Anseranas semipalmata; assembly: GCA_013399115.1. Classification (NCBI taxonomy): domain Eukaryota; kingdom Metazoa; phylum Chordata; class Aves; order Anseriformes; family Anseranatidae; genus Anseranas; species Anseranas semipalmata. The sequence continues at coordinate 79,465 of VXAA01002994.1, read as the reverse complement.
TTCTCCGACTTGGCTAATCAAAAAGAAAAAAGTTTTAGATGCTGCACATCACCCACTGAAAGTACAACTAAGGCCTGCATCACTAGAGCACTGACTCAGCAATGTCTTCATGGGCAACAGCCACGCCTTGAACATTTTATTTGAAAACTGACAACAGGAAGCCATCAGCAACTCAATTAATTTGCACATCTAAAGAGCAAAACAAATGAACAGTGCACAAAAGCAATGACAAAGGCCATACTTCACCTGTTTTCACGAACAATATAAGTTGTCAAGAGTTGCAGCAGCTGCCTGTTCTCTTGAACAATGTCCAGTTGATCTGAATCTTTGGGTGGGGACATGGTCATCCTGGTTAACCAGGCCTGGAGACGTACAGGCTCCACACAAGCCAGCTGAGCCAAAGAGCCACAAAGTCGCAACAGGCTGGGGTTAGGACTCTTCTCAGCTGATGGAGAAAATTACTAGTGAGTGACAATGAACATGTCTGAAGATGGCTTTCCCTCTGTAACTCACGTAAAAAATCTCCTTGGAACTGGGACCAAAAAAAAAAAAAAAGCATCTGCTTTCTCTCCTGCTTATGAAAAGTAATCAGCTATACAAGCAAATGCCATTTCTTCAGGATGCGGTACTTATTTCCTGATAGGCATTATATGAACACGAGCACAAAATGCTCATCTACCACCTTCTCCTCAGACCTAAATCATCTTAATCTCTCTCTAACACTAAAGTTAGCTGTTACCAGTATTGAAAGGAAAAATGGCCAAATAGACATGTGCAGCTTAAGAGAGGAAGTGAGAAAGGAATGAGCCACACACAGAGATCATAGGAAACCATTACGCATGAAGATACCATTCCACTTCCTTTTAGAGCTTTTCTTTCAAGCATCTTCCTACTGCAGTCTCTCTAATACAAGAAAAGTAGTAAGTAGACAAGGGCACGTCAGGGAAATTCAACACAATCACTTACTTAGCTGGAAGAGTTTGGTGAAGAATTTCAGCACCCTGTTGCAAAACTTTGCTGAGAGGTTTTCATTGGCCGTTGCCATCATGATCTGGACCAATTCTCCACTACGTGAAGAGAGAGAAAATAAGTCAGCTTTGTAAAAGATCAACCACTCTTTTTTTTTCCACTTGAATTTCATTGTATTTATCCTCACCTTTAAGATTTGTAATAGTCTGTATTTAACACTGCTCAGCCAAGCCACAGAAATTGCTTTCAGAAAAACAGGCAACTCTTAGCTCAAATTAAAACCTGCAAATCTCATGAGCTCCTATTGTCATGCTCCCCACATGAAATCACAAAACGGCCTGTATTTCTTTCCAAATCAAAATTCAACACTTTGTTGACTATTTTTCCTTTCTGTGTTAACAAAGTACAACAGCCAGCCACCAGACAGCTTCAGTTTTGAACTGCTGAACAAACGGAAAGCAAAACCAAACACCGCTCAGCTTTCTAATAGGAAAAAACTTTCCTTCAGTTTGCCCCTCATATCTTTATATCTTTTCACAGCATTGTTGTTGTGTTAGGCAGTTTCCATCACAATTAATCTTTGTAATTCTAAGTCATGCCAATGCCCGAGAGAAGCTGGGATTCTGCAAGTTGAACTGTACCATCTTACTGACCAGAATCTCTCAAAAATCTCCTTCCGACACCTTTCATTTCACAAGATCCCCATTGCTGAATATTTTACTTGAAATAACAAAGACCTAGGTCCTCTCCCACACAGAAAGTCTTTTCAAACTCTCCTGCACTGCTTGAAGGATATACTATCCTTATACAGTCTGCATTGTGCCGCACAAAGGTATTAACAACCCTAAGGAGTCAATGGTGACAAGCTAAAAGAAAAGGGAAGAGAAGGTGCTTGGCCTGTAACTTTCAGGATGATTTTACCTTTCTGAAAAGAATTCCTCCATGGCTTTTCGGGCTTGGCTACTCTCCAGCTGTTTCTCCAGATGCTGCAAGCATTCCTCCAAGATGGACTCATCCAGGCCACTGAAGACCAAAAGACGCATATTAAAATAAGAACATATAAGAATCATAGTATCATAGAATCACAGAATGGCTTGGGTTGGAAGGGACCTTAAAGATCATCCGGTTCCAACCCCCCTGCTGTAGGCAGGGATGCCACCCACTAGATCAACTTGGCCAGGGCCCCATCCAGCCCGGCCTTAAAACACCTCCAGGGATGGGGCATCCACAGCTCCTCTGGGCAACCTGTTCCAGTGGTTCCATAAACACAATTTCAACAATTCTGAGAGCCAGTAAGTGATTCATTTTGCTAACACAATCCTAACAAACTTTCCACTAGCTAAAAGAAGCTCTCCTTCCAAGAGACAGGAGAAAAACAATTGATGAACAAACAATGCATAAAGTCCAACAAATCCATCAAATGATCAGAAAAAAATCTAGACCTTTCAAACTCCTCGCTTTATGAATTCCTCTAAATTGCTGCTCTTTTTGCATGCTAAGTCTCTTTTAGTGTTACTGCACCCATTCTCTACTGTGTTCATCCCCACTCCACAACACATACTACAAGTAAAATCCAATTACTTTTACATTCTCTACCAGAAGGCGCAGTAGATCTTCTTCTGAATACCTTCCATCTGGAGAGGATCAGTGTTAAAAAGATGCAATATCATCATGCCTAATGGTTTTATGTTTCAGATGGGTAAAATAAACATCTGTGCATCAAGCTTATTCTCTCTATATCCATAATGAGTAAGGGGTGGGAAACATAAATCTGGCTAGTTCGCTATGATAAAGCGGGGATTAGCCATCCTTATAAACAGCAAGAATAGAGACAAAGGAATATAAAGCAAGTTAGGTCAGCATCTTCAGCTTTGATTTTGTGCTTGTATTTACATAATTTTCTACTTGCTTAAATAAAAAAAACTATCCAGATATATATGCGATCCATCCAGAGTTACAAGAGGTGATTAAAATCCACACTGCCTAAACTGCAACACTGAAAATTCTGGTGAAGTGAATAAAGTATCTTACATTTTCAGTCAACAAGTATAATAGTCTTTAACAGATAAAGATAAGCCGATTTTTCGCCTTTCTGTCATGCTGCTCAAGAAACTACACTGATATTTAAGCATATTGTAGTAATTCCGTGTATACAGCTTAATTGGAAGAGAACTACAAGCCACACACTCCATTACCTGTTTGGATCAGAGTGAAGGGCCAGTATGTTATAGCATCCCGTGATCAACTTCTCATAAACACGTGCCAGGAATTCATCTGATTCTGCAGGACCCAAGATCCTTTCCAGGGAGTTGCTGCTTATCTCTGCCACACTCTCTGTGCTGGTCTCCAAAAGGAGAGGCAACAGGGAATGAATCACCTGTGGTGGGTTCAAATCATCTGACCAGCTTGAAAAGAAAAGAAGACAAGTTCATTACCTATATGATATAACAGAGAAACATCCTTATTGGGTAAATTATAAGTCACACCAGTAAACTGCAAGTCTGGATGGAAGTCTGCAACAAAGACTTTTCAGAAAGCAGGGATAAAAACAGTGGTACAGCCGTTTTCCCCTCAGAAATATGGTTCCCAATTAGAAAAATCTATACATGTTATTTTTGCATATATACATATATCTACAGCACTTTCCTAGACAGTCACATTATCACTTAGTAGGGCTTTTGGATCTGCCTGCAGTATTGACAACTACTTTGTTTGAGACTTAGTATTAAGTCCCTAGAAAAAATAATTCTTTCATTTCACTTCTTTCTTATGTTTTGAAAAGATCACACAACTGAATGATAACAAAACACAATCAGATTAGATCCATATTGCCTCACCTTATATCCCAGTTTCCTCAAGTCCTCCTTCAACAAAAGGACTAAATGTTTCTATCAGGGAGTCTACCTTTTAGAGATACCACATCAAGATAGAAAGGCTATTTTTCATTCATTTAGAACTGTACACTGAATGTAACTTAGCGTAAGACTTAGTTCAAAATACATATCCAGTTCAGTAAGTGTTCCAAACAAAAAGCCTGATGAAGAAAGACATTCAGAAGAGCAGACAGACCTATACAGCAAGAATGTAATATGAAAAACATCACTTACACAATGAGATCCCCAGTGAGTCTGACCAGGGAGAGAAGGGTGTGTTTTAGGGAAGCTGCAAGAGGTAGACTTTGGCTGCAGAGGGTACCAAGGTGGGCGGCCTGAACTGCACTGATGTAGCTTTCTGCGGGGATTGTGTCATTCGCAAAGGCATTGCGCTAAGGATTGAGACATGTAGACGCACAAAAATATCAGAACAATTTGTGTTTAGCAGAAAGACAGTCTGCCCATCATTCCCAGCAATTTACCGAGTTGAGATTATGTCAGATCAATCCACAAGGCTGGACTCACCCATGAGCCAATGTTCGGAAACTCATTGGTATGAATGTTGTTCCACGATTCACATAAAGCCTGCACAGCTGATGGCAAGTTCTGAACGAGCGTTGGACCTGCAATCAATCCAGAATCATAAGTCACTGAGTACTTTCATCGGTCCTATTGAAAACCAGAATGCTTCTACAACACTGTTTAAAACTAGATCATGATTTAAGTAAGACACAACTGTAGCTAAGTTTGAGCTGTAATTCTGCTGAGGGCTACTCTCATGCTTTTTTCTACAAGTTCAAATTATCCCTAAAGTTTGTATCAGCTTCCAGCTTCTTTCACTTTATTAGAACAACAGGAAATGTAGCAAAAATACTAATTCACAGCAGTCTTCAACATATCAATATTTCAGTTTGCCATAATATGCCATGCCATTCCACTAGAGCACCAGCATGGTTATAAAAGTGTTTTAATAAGCCAGATAAGCCCACAAGTTAGTTACTTTTTCAAGGCTCGCCCCTCTTTTTCAGCTTCTACAATATTAAAAAGACTTCCCACTCTGCTGCTGACAGGATAACACACTGATCTGAACAAGGTGGTAAAGGAAAAAGAACACATTAGCCAGCATACAGCTTTGAAGCTGAATGTTGGCAGCATTGTAGGAAGCTTCATCTACACACAGAAGGAAATTTGAACCATCTAGGACACCCACCTAGAGTATTAGACTTGCAACGGCTGGATCCAATGGCCAGGACAGCAGCATAACCTCGTAGCTTCTCTTCAGAAGGTTTGTTCTCACTGGAGCCCTCTTCAGAGAGGCTACGTAGCAAGTAAGATCTGCATTCACGAGGGAAAGGATTCATTTCAGGAAGCAGTTCTGCATTTCAGAACTATGTGTGTCAATACAGTGACAGATAAGAAAGCAAACTTCTGAAGTTCTGCCCCATACTTCACATGATACCACTAGGAGAGTTTTGGGCTTTTATCTCCTCTAAGCTACTTACCAGGAAAAGCATCTGCTCAAAAGAAAAAAGCTGATTTACTTTTGCTTTCTTCTACATAGGGGCTAATGAGAGTTTAGAAGACTTCAAACTCTTAATCTAAGAATTAACACACACACACACCCTTGATGGTCTCTCTGACAGTCTCAACAATATCTCAGTGAAATAACCTCAAGCAGCACTATCCTAGAGAGTGGTAAGAAGAGGTTTCATCTTTGGAGAAAAAGCTGGTTTAGCAAACTTGCAAGAAAGTCTTGAAAGATCAGACAAGCAGGCTACTTAGAAATAACAACTCCACATTTTAGCTTGCAAAGCTTCTCTTTTTCTTCCTTTAAAAGCAATGGACATTCAAAAGGACGTAAGTTAGAGTAATTATACTGGACTATTAAACAGGCCACCTCTCTCTACAAAAGCAACAAATAAAATGAAAAGCCCCATAAAGAGAAGAAACTTGTATTTTTATTGGAGATGCTAAGGATTATACCTGGTAAAAGTAGCATAGGTGTCAATAAGCTGTAGCGTAGCAGGCAGGAGGTTCTTGGTTATCTCTGAAGACTTGTGTGGATCAGTTTCTGCAGCTAGCTTGGAAAAGTGCTCATCTAGAGAAACCTGGATCTTGGAAATTGCAGCATCGAGGGTGTAAATGGACTGTAAACTGGGAACTTCGTGTAGTTGAAGAATAGTTGTGCAGTCAATGCCACAGAAAGAAGATATCTTAAAATATGAAGGAATGGAACTGTAAGTGCAAATCGTTCCATAAAAACAGATGTTCCATGTACACATTTGCATTTGCACCACTTTACCTGTCGAGCAAAGTATTCTTCTGCTATTTCCACATCGTATTTCACTGAGCTGCACTTGCTAGAGGCCAATTCAATGAGAGAAGCAGCATGTTCAGCTTTCATGCCCTGCTTGGTAAGGTGATCCTACAGATGCCAAAAAAAGACTTATCAGACTTTAGAAGTGCTCTATAATTAACCACTCTGCCAACTACCAGGCTAGAACACTTCAGAAAATGCAGACACAAGTTCCCGTTACTCACCACCATGCCCACACAACAAACCCCACATGCAGAAAGCATAGAAGAACAAGAGACTGCTGTTCTTACTGTTAACATTATAAAACACCCCAATAATGATGAGGCTGTACCTTGATCCACGTGACATAAGATGTGATTCGAAGACGAGAAGACCAGCGCAACGTGTGTAAAATATCACATTCACTCATCTCTGGTGTGTTCGTAGCCAATTGATTCATGTAGTTTTTGGATGGAGGCAAAATCCCTAGTATGCGCCACAGTATCAAGAAGTAGTATTGAAGTGCACAGGCTTCCTAAACAAAAGTACGGTTCGACAAATTAGTAAAGGAAGATTGCAGTTTCAATCATTATAGCTACTGAAATTATTTCATCAGGGATTCTAGACTCCTGTAGATGTGCCAAATCAAATGAACACATGGTGGACTAAGTTTCTGTCATATTTTGCAACAAAGTATGCAACAAAGAGGAGTGAGAAAAGAAAAAGATTACACAAAAGTTTTCTGTCTCATCATATTCCAGCCAGACCTCCTGGAATTGCCAGGGAGGAACAGTAAGTCTAAAACATGCTATGAATTAAAAACCGATGAGAGATGTACCACCTACCATTAGCCACGGGATTTTTAAGCTCTTGATTATTCCAACCACTGTCCAGAATACTTTGGCTGAATACTTTGTTGAAAATACCAAGTTTGAAAACCTATTATTCCTCAACACAGACAACATCACAGCAATATACAGAGTCTTACCAGTGCCGTGACATTTTTGTTCTCCTTCCTCCTGAGTGTATCAAACTGTGACCCAGCTGCAAGCAGAGAAGTCAGGGCTGTGTAAAGCTCGTCATACTTCATAGTCCTAGAGAAAAGGACCTCACAAACCTGCAAGAGATGACAAGTCAGGATTGTTACTTTGCATCTGCATTTATATGTCAAGGTTTTCTCTTCAGTATTCAGAATACCCACAGACCAAAACTATGCAAAATATAACTTCAGGAAGTTAACTCTGTCAGGTACTTCTCTTCCCAGTCAGGGTACCAATGCATTGGTTCTAATGCAGCATGCATTATGCAAGCCCATAACTCTGATGACAACAAATTTAGGGAGGAAACAAAACCCAGGAAGAACTTTGTTTTGCTTTCCCATCAGTTTCTTCCAATGTCATGTCTTTCTCTCAGATGTTTCTCCATTTGGAGAAAAATTTCTGGTGTAGCTGTTTCATCTGGCTTTTCCCTATTGTCTTTTTTCCCTGACACTTGTCAAGCCAACACTGCCCTCTGAAGGCTTACAGAACGGTCTCTAAAACAGAAAACCCAAGTACCATGCTATCTAGACGGTTCAGGTCATCTTCAGAAGCTTCTAGAGATAAGATGCAGTAGAACCTGGGCTGTGGAACTGTGTCTGGAAGGAGAGTACAGAAAATAATGTTCACAGTGACAGTTTTAGTAAGGCAGTACTGTGTTATCCTCTCTAATTGTTTTGAATCACTTCTAGCATACTCCTAGACAATAATAATTTTGTTTTATAAACCGTTCAAGCATAATTACATGCATTTTTATCTGTTTTAACTATGCCCATCAAAAGCAGGAAAAGATACTCAGGCCAGGGCATTAGAAGGGCTCTCATTTATTTGTAAAAGCAAATCTTGGAATAAAAAATTCCTTACATTTTCTTTCTTACCTGAAGAACAGTGTTTACTCCAGTTTTCTTCCACCTCCTTAAAACCATGATAGAGTGGGACAGAGGTTCGTCTGCTACTGTCCTGGGACCCACTCACCCAGCCAATGGGTGGAGTTAGCAAATTATATTGCACCTAAGTAAAAAAGAAAAAAAAAAAATACATGGCAACCTCTGCATTAAGCAGGGAGACCCCAACAATAACAAAAGAAAGAGCCATAAAAATACTAAAAACCCCATTGCTAAAACACAATCATTCTAACCTTCTGAGGGAAGCCCTGGTCCCTGTCTAATGACTTTTATTCTGAAGCGAGCAGCTTAAATCAATGGTCAAGCTCCCAACGGCTGAAAAAGCCACACACAAAACGCTAGCATCCCATTAATGAGAACAGTGCCAAAAAACAGTCACAAGCTAAAGAACGCTGTGTACCAGGTATTTGAAATGGTGCCTAAATACCCAAAATACTCATGATTTTGAAAGATAAGGCAGGGCTTTCATCCTGTCCTTAGCAGGATTTATTAGGACAGCAGTTACATCACAAATTTACACTCTAACTGAACCTGCTGTTAGGAATCAGCAACTCTAGTTAATCATTTGTTGTAATATGAAAGCTTGGTAACAAAACCAAAACCGAGTTACTCACAAAGGCCATGAAGAGACCGGAACACACCAAATGATTTCCTGCTACAGACTTCTGCTGAGTGACCAAATAAATATTCAGAACATGATCTCAAAATCTTACCTGTTCAAATAGGTAAACGGGGGCTTTGGAATACTGATGGAGCAGGTAGTCAAACACCAAGAGTAGACGAGCTACGATAAGTGGCACAGAACTTTGCTGGGTATCCATGTTCACTGTCAGTTCCACAATTGTCTGGATACAGAGCATCATGATAGATCTGCGTCCCCTCTCAGAAAAATTGTGAAAAATAAGCAGCAGCAGCTGGAGATGTTCAACATTCAGATCTTCTGTGTCACTGGGAAGAGTTCCCTGCAAGGCATTTTGCTTCAGTGTGCCCACAAACCTGACAACGAGAGAGAAAGTTTATAAATGAATTTTCTACTTAGAATCATAGAATCATCTAGGTTGCAAAAGACCCATAAGATCAAGTCCAACCATCACTTAACACCACCACAGTCACCACTAAACCATGTCCCTAAGCGTCACATCCACATGTCTCTTAAATACCGCCAGGGATGGCAATTCCACCACTTCCCTGGGCAGCCTGTTCCAATGCCTCACCACCCTTTCCATGAAGAAATTCTTCCTGACATCTAATCTAAACCTCCCCTGGCGCAACACTGGGGAGTATGTTATGTATTGGAATGAGACTATGGAAATTGTAATACCTACATAAATTCAATTAGAGGCAAATACATTTGATGGAAAATACGAACAATCATTTAAAGGGAGATAGACAGGTGCAAACTTGCATCCACAGAAAAGGCTGTCCACTATGGCTTTGAGTCAGCTAAACCAGAAGTCAGCTACCAGAAGCCTGCTGAAATAAGACATTCGCCTTTCCTTTTCTAAAACCAGCATTACTGTAGGTTATTCAGCCCCCATCACCTAAATTCTCATTCTGATGACTGACTTCATTTCCTTTAGGCGAAAAACTCCAGCCACACAGAAGACTGACATTCTGCTCCTCCAAGTATCGCATACCCATCAGTGCTCAGAGAACATGCACACACATTTGTTACACTGGTGCCATGGAATTTTCACTCAATAGAAAATCAGAGAGATAAGAGATGACTAACTGACTTTCAACTTAACATAAAATTATCTCACCTTTCCCAAACTTTAAGGCATTCTGGGACATCAGGATCTCCCTGGGCAGTGGCTTTATGCTGCCAAATGAGGAGAAGTCGTGAGAGCACTGACAAACTTTGAGGATGGATGTAGAGAGGCCAGGGTCCTTCAGAGAAAGGGGCAACTCCCAGCTGCTGTAGAAGTGTGTTCTAGAACAAAACAGAGACTTGTTGAAAAGAGGCAAGTCCTGCCTGGAAATCATGCACTAAAAGCATGATTTGAATAAAGAGTAGTGCTCCCAGAGCTTGTAAATCTGTACTGAACAGCAATATTTTTCCTATCTCAAATATATAGCATAGCTACTGAGGGATACTTATGTTGTCATTTTGCCACCTAAAACAGAACAGATTTTGAACTTCAGCGCCAATGCAGAAAAAATGGCATTAATGAGCTCTCCTCATCTACCACAAAAATCACAGCAGGTGAGATTATGCTTTGGTAGAATCATGCAAGTCAGCTTGCAGAATTTGCATTTACTCTGGTACTGTAATTGTAAAAACTAGAAACTGAGTACACCTCAAGGTTTGAAAGATGACAACAAATCAGAAGCTGCCATCTGGGAGATATCACTGTACTTCTCCAGAGATGACAGAGCAAGAAATAAAGGGCTCAGAAAATGAAAACACTTCCTTAAATCCAATAAAAGCAATAGTATCAGGAGTACTTTTGAAAAACAAAACAAAACAAAATAGTAGAAGTTCTTCAATCAATGTCATTTAGTTGGCCAAAAACATTCAAGTTTTACTCATCTCAACATCAAATGAGACAAGTACTACATTCTGTATCTAAGAATTTGGAAGTAGCCTCTTTCTACTGACCACAGTAATACTTGCTTCTTTTCAGATTTAGCAAAAAGACTATCCAACTGCTTGGGGGGGGAAGTATTTTAAATACAGTAGAAAACAGTCAAAAAAAAGTACAGGCATCGAATTCACTGATTGGTAAGCAAGCCCTGCTTACACTGGTAAGCCAGGTCAGCCCATGACCTAGCAAAGAAACCTAAAGGCTACAAAGTCAGCACATGAAAGCAAAGGGGTTAATTTGATTCTCCTGAGAGAATTCCAAGGCCTTTTGGCATCAGTCCTGACAGCAAAATAAATCTGCAGGAATGTCTCTTGGTAAACACATGGATAGAGGCAAGTCTCCAAAACAAAGCATACAAACTCACTTCCCCTTCAGCCTTAATCACCTTCAAATTTCAGTCAATTAATCTGAATGTTAAACGTATATGCTGTAGGATGTTTTGTACTGGATGTCTGTAAAGGTCATTCAACTTGTTGTATCCACAATATTCCAAGCTTTGTTTGCAAAAGAATATACTCTAGGGCCAAATGGAATCACAACACACTACTCTACGTGCACAGAATCCACATAGAGGCATTAATAGACACCAATGCTTTTTCATTTCATTTATACATTCATCATGGTCTTACCTGCAAGGCAGGGGACTGAAGATCTGAGGTCACTAAGGAGTGGTTGAAGTGATACAGTGCAGCAGCAAACTCCTCATCTGATGTGCCTGTAATACAGGGATCGAGCCATTTACTACTGTTGCTCTCCTATATTTAAGATTTCCACATGGAACGAAGAAAATCGTACCATCTGTGCTCTCTAACAGAGTTCTGCTTACTCACCCTTAAGCCCATCCTTATCCACTTCTTTGATGATGCTAGCCAGTGTTGCCATGTGCTGCTCCGAAAGAGACACACTCAGGTAGTTGCGAATGAAGTTATTCCTGGAGTTCAGCATAGAAGAAGTGATAAAGTTCAAAATGTTTGAAGCTAGGCTCAAAAACTGAAAAGAAAAAGAGAAACATACTATAGAAACAACACTTCCTGAAGGAGCATGAGAAAACGTTAAAAAAAGCCAAAACCATCAGCAAAATAAATCAAGTTTCCTAATAACTATCCCTGGCAGTAGAGTGCAGATTTACTTTACTCACTACAATCCAGCTCACTGCACTTTGTGTTCCTTATCAGGACTGATTTTATAATTCTCCGAAAAAGCTGCAAGTCTCTAAATTCTTGGCTGCAGGATTTATTTTTGTCTTTACCCAATGGAGTTGGAGCTAACAGCATTCTATCAGCAAGTTAATTCACTTATAGTTCTGCCCTCATTTTCCCTCTCCCTCTGTAACCCAAACTGATATCTTCAGTCTTTGCTTCCCCAGCAATAACAAATACCACAATATTCCACCTGCTGGAAGAGTAAAGCAAAACTCTTTCTTCAAAGCTCAGACAGTCACTGATCCTCCATCAGCAGTGTACCTAAAATACCTGACTTTTATCACTTTACCTGTCAACACAGCTAGCCACTGTCAAGTAAACAATGCTGCAGGACATCTGTTATTTATTATGTTCCCATACCAATTCTGGATCTTTGCGGCTGGCCAGGATGTTCCCATTCTCTCCTGCAGTCTGTTTGTTAGGGCTTTTGACTCTAGGAGAGCTCTCTAAAGGTGGTGGTGGAGGGGGTGGTGGTGGGGCCACTTTCTCTTTGCTTGGAGAGATTGTCTCTTCAAACCATTGCCCAAGGATTGGTTCACTGTCATCATCTAACACAGGAGGCAAGAAAAACAAAAGCACAGTATTATAAGCAACTGCCTTATGCAAACTACTTAGCACAGAAAAGGCCTGAAGAAGAGGTTCAGTGAGAAGAGTTAAGGCATCTGCAGTCTTCACTTCTCACTTCCAATCACAAGGCTCAGCAGTATTACAGCAGTCCAGCAGGAATTTACAAGAGGAAATAATTTCCACTCTCCTAAGAAGCAAATAATGCCAAATTCCAACCACTCTGGCTTCAGTTTACATAATACAGTCAACATTACTTCTGCCAACAGATCTTACAAACCATTTCGTATTTTCAGCACGTCATTCCAGTCCAAGAAGGCAAAAGCCCAGTAACCAGGTTTCCACTAAGTCTGAAAGACAGCATAAAATCCTGACTTAAGTTGCTTGCTGTAAACTCTGTTACCTTGGCTGCTGTCCTCCTCAGTGCTGCTAAAGTCATCCTCATAGTAAGTATTTGAATCAGTAGAGGCACTTGCATCACTGCTCATGGAGCCCTTCCTCTGACGCTGCAAGACACAAGCCTTAGAACAGCAGAACAAATTAAATTTTAGGATTATGAAAGACAAGAATTTGAAAACAAGAGTATCTTCCTAAAGCATTTTAATTTTCTTGTAGTAAATTCTACTCAATGAATTTATTAGCAGTTTTTCACAACTCCTCTCCATTAAGTTGTATCAAAATTTATGCAGGATGGTTGAAAATAAATAATCTATGCCAAGCTTGTAAACAACACTTCAAGTAACAGCTTTAACATGAAAGCATCTGTTTTGAATACAGTCTTTTCATCTTCTCGCTGAATTCTCAAATACCACTGCGCTTGCAGAAAAATTTTGTTAGAACAAGTCAGTCAAATTTATGGTCTCCAAAAAGAGAGAGAGAGAGGCCCGACTTGACAGTTTCTGACAGAAGAATTCTAACTTCTTTGCATATTCACAGTATATAAAGAGAGAATTTTCTATGCAGATGATACTCAGTAGGAGTGACTCAAGCTACAGAACTTCCCTAGCTTGTATGCCAGTTCCTACCTTTCTGTAGGATGTAGATAGCAAAGTCAGCAGCAAATTAGTGAGTGGTACAGAATCTATCAGCCGCTGGATTCTCTGGATTGATGTGCTTTGAGCCATGATATCCAGCACTGCTGGTGGACCATCACTCTCCCAGCCCTGGAGGACAGCATTGAAAAAAGAATTTAAAGTGTGTTTCAGTGGAGAAGGCAAAATGTTCTACAAGAACTGCACACACTACCTACACACCTTGTGCAATGCCTCCACTTGCAGATCTTGAAAGAGGGATGACAGCAATTTGATGGCATGATTTGCTAGCACCACTGACAGAACACCAAACCCTTGATGTCTACAGAAAAATAAAAGATACGATGTAATTTCAGGAAAAAAAAAGACAGACTGAGTGAAGTGACAGAAACCGCTTTGCTAAATTGAAAAAGAAAAGACAACTATTTCTTTTCAAGAATCAAGACTTGAATTTCCAATGGGGAGACCAACAAGACTCCATAGTAGTTGCCTGCTGGGCATGGTTGGATACATGGACATTTATTACTTCAGTGGGATATTTACATACCCTTTCCCAGGTCCTAGTTTGGGAGACCCAACGCCTTCCTTAGTACGAGCAATAATATCTCTGACGCGAAGAGCAGCCAGTGGATCTTTCTCCTTTCCTTTATCAGCCAAAGCCGTGGGGCTGAGGTTCAAGATGAGGAAGAGACTGTTTAGCAAACACCAAGCCCCGAGCAGCTGGAAGTTCTGATAATGCTATCACCCAAAAAGTGGAGGAGAAAAAAAAAGGACAGGATAGCATAAGTCCAAATGCCAAAATACACCAGCACAAAAACAGTGAGAAAGCTTCCCAAAGACACACAGATCTTACCTCACCCCCTGCACGGCGTGAATTGCTGATGGCTTGTCCAATCATTTCATAGATTTCAAGCTGCAAGTAAATCCCAAACCACGGTGATGTTTAAGCACTTGATTGGGCAATAACTAAAGCACCCCCCACACTTTTAAAGCTCCAGACACAATGTTTCCCCTTCACAATTAGCCACCCAATTACTTTATCAGCCAGTCTAATGCCTAGAAATAATAGATACATATTGCAATTGAAATAAATACAAGTTCTACACACTTCACTTGCCAAGAACGAAAACAACAAACACACTCTCTTTCTCATCTACTTACACATTTCTGTACAATAGTAGCAGCATCATTTTCATAATCTTCTTCTTTGGAACTTGTTGACCCAGTCCGTACCTGCTGAGTGCTGCCCACATGTAGGATGGCCATGCACGTTGCCACACTAACACCTGATTGAAAACAAGTGAAGGTAACTGTCTTCTTAAGAGCCAGTCTTGGGACTCCATTTTCCCATTTAGTACATAAAAACAAGCAGTATCAAACATGCCCATAAACTCGAGGCAGCTGGGAATACACAGTATTACAGCTGACAGATTAAAAAAATCTTCCTGAAGTACACCCAAAAGAACAAGGTTATGTCCTACAGAAGTAATTATGTGTGAGAACAATTAAAATTAAAGGAGGAAATGATTTACCATGTAATCCAATAGCATTTTTAAGGCGATCTTCTTACTTGACTACCATCTCTTTAAAATCTTACCCACACCAATTGAACCCTTAGGATTCTGGAGTGCTTAAACCTCTCCAGGGAAACAAGGATGATTTGGGGGTATAACCAATTAAGCTGAAGTTATAAGAATCACAAAAATATGTTATGCTTTCAACATAAAAAAGAGAGCAGAAATTACATGCTATTATAAAGGTGTTGAGTCACCGAGTCTCTCAGATACTGACAAGAACATTTGCAGAACACATCTGAACTTCAGTACCACTAGAACAATGTTCACATTACCCAGTTCCCATACTAGGCAGCACAGTGCACAGCTTTCACATCCATGAGAAATAAAGGTTACTTATGGGCTGAGCCTCAGATATGCAGGTAAAAAAGCAGAGCAGAAGCAAGAGCAACTTAAAGCTCTAAAAAAAATACGGGAAATCTATTCACCTGCATAGAGACAGCTGAGAGCAAGAACGGTCACATCTTGGAGCCGTGTGGGTGTCAGGGGCTCCAGCACAGGCAGAGACAGAGTATCCAGTGCCATGGTCACATCTATTACCAGTGAGTGAAATCTACGGTAACGACACAGGTTAAGGTTCAGCAATGCAATGCACATATCACACAGCTCCTAGGAGTAACACGGTAACTGATACTGCATAGTCAGTACATTTATTTTCTCTCATACAGCGTACCCAGCATATACCAAAGAAGAGTGACAACACAATCTTACCCATTACGAACAGCAGTGGCATCTGCCACCGTGGCTGGCATAATAAAAAATGAGTTGGCTGACACTGCATCCTGAAACCGATTTATGTATCGCAAAAAGTATGGGAGGTTCAGGCACACTCTCAGCAACTTTTCAGAGCCACCTACCAAACAAAAAGAGCAGTGTTTTATTTTTACTGTTCCATGCGAGAGCTTGTAAGCAGAACAGATCTAACGGTCATTAATTACGGACAATTATTCTTTGTGGTGAGACAGTATCATCATAGATGAGATAAGAGGATAAAGACTAGTTTACAACACATAAACCAGATGGAGAAGTTTTCGGACTGTACTTGCAATAGGTGTCACAAAGCTTTCTGTGCATGTTACGTGGCACATTGGGTCTAATTCATACCTGCTCAGTAACCCATCCCATTGGCCACTTTATATTGTCCACCTTTTCCTCCCCCAAAACACAGCTAACGCATACAAACATATGGAGCTCATCTCTTCTGCAATGAAGATAACTACGTTATGACCATAGCCCCCTGTGGTAACATCAGCATACAACCAAGTGAGTCCTAAAGAACAAAGGCTTTAGGTCAGAAAGATTCTTCCAGTTCAGAGCTGTAGGGTGCAACACGGGAGAAACATCTGCTATAGCATTTCAATTTTCCAGTGCTAAAAAGCTGATTCTCACCAAGTTCTTGCAGGCTGGCTACATTCTGAGCAATGAATATGCTTTTCGTCTTTGCTGCAGAGGTTTGATCTGTGGAAGCTTGATCCTCATTTTCTCCTTCCACCTAAAAGCAAGCACTTACTAAATATATCACGGAAGCATTAAAAATACAGGTCACTGCAATGAGTCTCTACACAGCAGCAAGGCGCATCAGCAGCAGAACTCAGAAGAGGTACAAATATCACCGAACACATCAGCTGCTGAATGGCAGATGAGAAAATACTGCTTGCATTGTATTGGCAACAGTAGTTTTGTTGCCTCATCTGCCATTCATTGACATGCAAGATTTAAACACTAAAGAAAGCTTTTCTTTATACATGAGTATTAAAAATTACCACTTATTGCCCTCTGTCCTTGCCTGCAGCAATATTACTAATGTTGAAAATCAGACCACTCTTGCTCTAGAGCTGTTTGTTTACCTGTGTCTCTGGCATGATGGATGGTGATGATGAGACTCTAGGGTTAAAGACTGATGTCAGCTGATTCAGGAAGTTCATCTGCACTTCTTTCTGTCTTAGTTCTGGGCTCACCGGGGAGGCCAGCTCCTTCTGGTCCTCTACTGCAGGGGGAAAAGCAAAACATCATCTCATACATCAAAAACATAACATTTTCTATGCCTAACTCAAGTGCCTCAAGTGCCACAGCGATATAATCACAAATTGAAACGCCTACCATCAGAGAGGGTTTTGACAGTCTGAGGCAGCTTGGCTGACTTCATCATTGCTGTGAAAGTAATAATTTCAGTTCGATCCAGGCGGCTGCAGCCTGTGCACAGCCCCTTTATTAGCAGAATGAGGTGTTTCTACAAAGAAAAAGACATCAAGTACAATTTAAACTCTCTTGATTTCAATTATTCCTCGATATCATTTGCCCTAAACCACTGCATTACGAGTAGTGCAACCACAGCTAGTAAGGCTACTGCAACATCTCAGATCCAATCTGATCTCATTCCAAAGATCATGATGGATTACTAACTGCAGATAATTCAGGTCACTAACACTGTCCCTAACACCATCCCACGCTCTTGTTACAGAAACGCACTGGAGAAGTTCTCTCTCCTATGACATGCTAAAGCTTGAAGCTGGCCCTATCAGAAGCTACACTGTCTGAAAACTTTTAACTTGCCTTTCCTCTCTGAAATAGATTTAAGCTCATCTTAAAGACTAAAACACAGCTGGGGAAGAATCCACCCTTAAAAACTCAGCAAACTGGCAACCTAACAGTTTTGAACCAGATTGTTACACAAACCCAAATCACAACATAGGAAACTGCAACAGAATTGAGATCTGCTTAAGCAAGGCTTCAGGCCACATTTATTGCAGCTTGCTCCTAAGCTGAAATTCTGAGAGAAGAACGCAGAGGGAAGATCCAACAGGTACCAATTTCTACTGATGCACTAGATATTCAATTTTAAGAACTTTGGTAATTTTGCTTTATACAGAACAAATATTTTGGAATTCGAGGCCAAAGTACATTTTTGCTCTCAGGCTTGCCCACGTGGTCAAAATCTGTGCTCACCTGTGAAACGGCACACGCTTCGTCTGGGTTCTCTAGACGCAGCAGTGAGAATTCAATCAGGACTTTACAAGCTGCTGCCACTGATTGCAATTGGTTTCTCGGTACTAAAAAAAGCAAATGCTTGCATCACTCAGTACAAGTTTTTAAATAATGCAGTGTAACATGTTCTTAATGCTTTCAATAAAACGGAATGCTATGCAACATGCATGCATGCACAATCTACCATGCCTAATACACAGATGCAATATAAATTCAGTCTCATTAAAATGTAACACAAGAAATGTCAGTAAAGCAAGGATAATACCTCCTACCCAGACAAACTAATACAGGTAGATACAATGGCTTCCCTAGCAACATTTATTATTTAATACTGGCAGAGCTTAGAGAAGAAGCACTGAAGGACACAAAAGAAGTTGACCAAAACCACTTTTTCGATGAAATTGTCAGATTCCTTCAGCCAAAATAATCTAAAATATTTTGAGTCACAATGTTTTGATCATTAATTCCAACATAGTAACATAACTGTTAAAGGATACTCCAAAAATCCTGAAAACGGATTTAAACACTTCATTTGACCAAAAATTATTTTCCCTAAGTGAAGTCAGGACAACAAATAGGCAACCAAAAAGTCAACGTCACCCAGTACTCAGTAGCCAAACGCTCTTATCGACAAGTTTCCCTTTCCATCCCAATTGACGCTCTGCCAGTATGAAATCTAGCAGCACTGGTCTCACGTACTACATTAATATCTGACTCAGAAACGGGGCTTGAGACAAATACCAACTCGAGTCAACCTTTACTCTACCCTAGTCATTACAGAAGAGCAAAAGAAGCAGAAGATGGTGAACACTTACTTAGACCACACACAGTAGTGATGTAATGTGTTGAAAGTGCAACGAAGGAGGAGTAAAAAGGCTCATATTGTTTGTCATGGTGCAAGATTTCCGATTCGCTGCAACAGGAGAACAGGAGATACGTCAATTCGATACAGCACAATAGCAGCTGCCATACAACACTCCGAACATGATATATCTATTAGCACATGTCAGACAAGATCATTAAAATCACATGCTCTTTCAAAGTTTTGAGAACAGAATCTTCTCCCGTGTCCCATCTCTCGTATCCTCAGGTTTGACTTGTCCAGCAGCAGATAGATCGGGGCATCAGGATTACTACCTAAGTTGGAAATTTAAGAAAGGAACTCCCAATATTGCCAGTATTTTTCCTTTGCATCATCAGCAGGTCAGCCTCTCTAACAGTCGCTCTCCCCGTCAGCTTTCATTAATCTTTAAGTTACTCTAAACTCAGCTGCCCGTAAAGTTTGGACTGTTTGTTCTGCTAATGCTAGGCAGGATTTGCCAGGAGCGGAGCACAGGCATTCCCGTTCTGTCAAGGCACAGAGTCAACAGGAGTTTATGCAGCTCTGCAAAACAGAGGGATCAACACAGCCAACCACCAACAACCAACGCACAATGCAGCATCTGCACAAGCAGGGGAGTGAAGTTTTGGCAGGTAACACACAGCCGAGAAAAATACACCCGCTGTCACCAGCCTCATGGGTAGAGACTTGCAATTTCAGAGATTTACACCATTTTACCATTTTTCCCTGCACACAAATCAACACGAAGCTCAGAGCGAGTGAAAATTTCATGCCAACCAAAACCAAAAGTAAAAATTGTAAAGCACAATATGCATTAATACACTGAAAGTCAAGTCTCTGAGGTTTCTCAGTGAAGCCTGCTGGCCAGAGAGAACATCTATTTACGCACAGAACTGACACGTGAAAGGCAGCTGCAGTAAAGCTTCACACCACGTCCCATCTCCACAGAGCTGAAGGCAACCACGCTGAGAGGAGAAACAGAGCTCTGCCTCCACGGCCAGCTCAGCCCGTGGTTTTCCTGTGACAAAACTAAGTGGTGTGGATACCTGCTTATTAAATGCTTGAATTAATTGCTTTCCCATTTGCAGATGATAGAAACTTTCATTCAGTGATGTGAATGAGCAAGCTGAAAGAAAAGATTACGTGACAACTTCACCGGCCACTTTAACTGTACTTCTCAAAACACCAACTTCTCTGTCTTTGGCAAAAGACCTTATTTCTGGAGGGGAAGTGGGAAGCAGAGGGTGCCAGCCTGTCATGGGGCGTTGCTCCCAACTAAAAGGATGATTTCTCAAATTTGGCAGTGACCAGCACTGCTGCAGAGCACAGCAAAACGAACCCCCGAATCCCCTTAGCCCACCCGCACACAGCAATGTGCATCCTTTGGCACGTGGGGAGAGGAACGGGACACCCCATTCCCTGCCGGCCTGAGCAGCTCCCAGTGTAAGCCCAGCCACCTTCCCTTTTTCTATCCCAAGTCACTATTTCCAGTCACAATGGGAAACAGGGCTGAAATAGAAGAAACCACAGAATGTGTTATTCCTTCCAGAAAAGGGAACAGAGGGAAATACTGAACTGCTTTGAAGCTTTGATTCTAGTTCTGAGAATTTTCTACTTAGTCTATCCAAAAAGCTGAAATAGAAAAGCAGCTGTTAGGAGCTGAGAGGGTTCACTTGAAGCCACTGAGCAGCACAACACGACTGAGGTTCGACATCTCGCTCACCAGGCTTCGCGTCGCCATCTCCTGCCAGAAGCACGCTGATGGGGAATAACCCAGAGACTGAACGTGCAAAAAAGTTTGTGCTCCATGTTTAGACACTGGTTTTGCTCACCTACTGCTTTATGGCCGACTCCAAATTAGCACCAGTAGGTGGATGCAATATATTTTAAGAAAACAAATGAGAACGATTTGGGAGTAACAGAGTACAGAAGAAACGGGCAGCTCCTAATTACCATGCTGCTGCACAGGTCAAGCTGTGCAAGCCACAATACCCACAGGTACAAGAATAGAAAAGTGCAGAAACCAGAACAAGACAGGGAATTTTACCTGAACTGGACAATAAGAGGTTTGAGATTTATTTAAACAAGTCGTGGTCTTGTTATGGTAGTGAAAAGTGGAAGGCAACCATCAGCTAATCATCACCATCAAGTCCTTGCAAATAACAAACAAAAGATAATAGCTTAATCTGTGACGTGCTAGAGTATTATCCTGCATATACAGTGAAATGTAATAACTTTAGGCTATTGTATTGTGATTTATTGCTTAAATAACATTTGCTAACCCAGGAAAATCATTAGTCACACTAACGAGAAGCCTGCCCATCAATATCAAATATAACACCTCAGCAACAAATACCATCCCGTTTCTCAGTTCTGCTTCCAAATCTCAACCAGGCCAGAAATAGACCCTTTATGTAAGGCAGCGGGCACAAAGCAGCCTCTTCCTTGGAAAGGCACAACAGCACGTGCAGTTCTCTCGCTATTGAAAACCTGTCCTGAAAATCAGCCTCACCTGACTGTCACAGACTTTGTAAACTGTGGTCCACTGCAGTTAGGTCTTTCTGAGTCAGAATTTATGTCAAAAAAGAGGCCAAAGCCTATTAATTCTTGAATATTTGTACCAATGGGAGAACGCCAGGGAGTTGATGACGCTTAAACTTAAAGATGAAATAGATGAGTTGTCAAGAAAATAAGCATATTAGTTTATTTTGAAAAACAACATCATCTGAAAATAAAACGAAGAGAGAACGTATTTTAATTAGAAGTCTAAAGATACATTATTTGTTAGAATAGAAAGGCATGGTTCCACACAGGAACAAGCTATTTTTTCCTCTGTGACTTGTCACGTGCTGCACCAAGGCATGAAATAAAAGACACTGCCCTGCAGGACTCCACAGGCCTGCGACTTGCACTGAATTCTGCTGGGTTTCAGCCACAGTCAACGCCAGGCACACAGCTCAAACCCAGGAGCAGCGCTGCTTAGAATAAAGGCAGCAAACTGCCGTCTCGAGAGGAAAATGGAGCCATCATTCCCACTAACGGAGGAAACAGACCTCTCCCAGAAGTCAAGCACGCCCGTTTAGCATTTCTGTGATGTTATCCTGCCAAAACAATCCAATAACAAACGCAAGGCACAGTGACAGAGGAGCTGCATGAGGAAAAGCTATGCTAGAATGGTCCCTAAAAGAAAGATTAGTCTAAGAAACAACCGAATCACATAAATATTCAGTATACGCAGGCTTCCAGGTGAACCTCAGCCATACACATACAGGCACAGAACGTTAATTTGAAGCATCCCTTGTTTGTATCCTCAGCCATTCTACATTTAGCAAAATACCACAAGGCTTCATTTTATAAACTGCGCTTATTTTCTTTGTTTCCTACCAAGTTATTGTGGTCAGGTCTATATCTCTGTAACCGGGCATAACACTGTAGCGTTCTTACCCAGATCACAAAACAACGCATAAATTAAACAGCTCCAAAGAGCAGTCCCATGCTCTGAGGAAAGGCTCTCACCTTGCCGGATAGGAAACGCCCGGGTTTCCTCCAGCAGTTCCCCCTCTCCCTGAAATGCAAGCAGCGTTGCACCGGCAGAACCCCGAACCCAACCAGCGGGGCCCAGCAGCGCCCGTGGCAGCGGAGGAGACGAGCCGGGGGAGCCGACCCTCGCCACCGGACACCCCACGGAACCGTAACGCGGTAGAACAGAGGCGAAAACGCCAGCCCCGGAGCCGCTCCGTGGAACTGTCAGGGGGGCTGCACCGCGGCCGAGCCCCGGGGAACGGGCGTGCAGCCCCGTCCCCGCCC